>CM029016.1:9736945-10001642 GCA_016801055.1 Panax notoginseng
TTCCTCTGTTCCTCCGACACCTTCTCCTTCTCCCCCAACATCGCTGACGTCCTCCACTACCACGTCGTCCTCCAATACCGCTCCCCCGCCGACCTCCAGGATAATTTCAGTGACAATAATTGAGAGATGATATAACTACATAAAAGATTAGAAATAAGGGGTGGAAAGGTGCTTACCGGAGGGGAAGAGGATGATACGGATATCCTAGAGAGATGGTGATGGTGTGACAGTCGAACCCAAACCAAAGCCCTTTACTTCTTAGGAGGTATATTGAAGAAATCGAAGGAGGGAGAAGAGAGGGAGAACGAAAGAGGGAAAGGAAAAAGGGAAATCAAAGCTGTCAAATAAGTTTTGTCTGTGATTTGTATAGATAGATTTTTGAATGGTCAGATTTATCCCAATTTTTCGATGGTCCAGATCACTTAATAGACTTTGAGCGGGATCTTTTGTTTTTCAAAATCATTTGCATTTTGTATAGATAGATATAATAGCATTTGACTTGGGAGTTGGCCTTGGCAATGATAGTTCAATTAGTCAATCACTCAACTTTGGTTGGTTGCACATTTTAACTGTTTGTCTTTTGTTTGTTTTTTTTAACAGTTAGGCATTAAGGCTGGCCTGGTGTATCGAGTGTTGGGCTAGGCCGCCTGACTAATTTTTTTTTTTGGGTTGGGTTGGGTTGTTGAGTTTGACAACATTTTAACATGACAACAAATAACAAGCCAACAAGCAGACTAGGTCTGTTGTGCCGGCCCAAGCCACAAATCAGTTCAAGCCGGCCTTGGGGTCAGGTCGGTTTAGACCAGATTATTGTCCAAAAATGGCAGCCTATTTATGCCTTTTAGACCAGACCAGGCCGGGCTTTAACCAGCCCAGATCAAGGTCAGGCCGCTGGCGTTTGGCCTTTTGTGCATCTCTAGTCTATATATATAAATGTTGGTATTCCTAAGATATTAAGGAGGACTAATAATTCTGTAACAACCTGGGTCAAATTTCGAGTCTGGATTGAATCAAATTCATCAAAATAAGGCCTCAAACCACTGGCCCAATAGTATCTTTTTGGGTTATCTTAGCCCACCACAGGCTCCCAAAAGGTCATGACTTGAACTATTGGTAGTAACTTATTTCCTTATATGCAGACAAATTTTCTCCCTATCTTTCGATGTGGGACTGGGGTGTTACAAACTCCCCCACTTAAATTTCTGACGTCTCCGTCAGAACCGATCACACACACGGCCCAAAGATCTTTGCCTCTCTAGCCATTGTGGAATAATACCAGCTGGTTTCGTGTCTCCACCTCCAGACCTCCATCTCTCCATTGTGGGATAATACCACCAGCCTTCGTGTCTCCACCTCCGGCAACCCGATCGGATGACCTCGACCCGAGCTTTCAAGAGTCGGCTCTGATACCATATGTAACAACCCAGGTCAAATCCCGAGTCCGAATCGAATCAAATTCATCAAAATAAGGCCTCAAACCACTGGCCCAATAGTATCTTCTTGGGTCATCTTAGCCCACCACAGGCTCCCAAAAGGTCATGACTTGAAGGTACTATTGGTAGTAATTTATTTCCTTATATACAGACAAATTGTTTCCCTATCTTTCGATGTGGGACTGGGGTGTTACAAATTCTCTGCAATCTAAAGAGTTAGGAGAGAGTGAGAATTAGGATTATCCACCCAAGTTTTGGAGAAATCTAAATTTGCTTCTTCAATAATCTTCTCTTGGTGAATAACCTTTAGAGCGTTGCACACACTGAGTAGCTAACGTTTGATTTGTAGATTCAAAGAAGTGTGGACGATCAAATGATTGAAACTTGAAGATCAATCAAGGAGTTGAATCATCTTATCCTTTCTTAATTAATAATATCGCATAAGGTTATTTCGGGGGTTGCATAAAATTTTAAATTCGATTTATGTGATAATTCCGCTGTTTATATATGTGATTATATGTATCTTCCTAATTCTGCAAACTAACAATTTTATGCCCAGAATGTATCAAACTAATTCATTATTGGGACCTAAACTCACAACCAGGTCTCCCCATAAATATAACTCTAGAAATGCTCTGGTCTCTTATGTTCCCACCACACAAGTAGAGAATGTTAACAATGTATTCCCACCTAACAATCCATATCACAAGCTTCCTATAAAAAGACTAACCCATGCAGAGAGACAATTAAAAATTGAAAATGGACAATGTTATAATTGTGATGAAGCTTGGCATAAGGGTCATAAATTTAAAGGTAAGATGTCTCTATTGTTGTTGGAAGGAATTTTACCTGAGGGTTATGAAGAATTGGCTACCATAGACTTAATTGGTAAACAACAGGCAGTTGAAGAGAAAAAACTTGAGGAGCCTCCTGGGGGAACATTATATTCCCTTATAGGGAATTCTAGTTCAAGATGTTTAAGATTGAAAGGGTATATTCATGGAAGGGCACTCCAAATTCTCATTGATGAAGAGAGTAGTCATAATTTTATGCAGGCTAGGTTAGCAAAATATTTGGGGTTAGACATCATGCCATCACAACAGTTTTCAGTTATAGTAGGGAATGTGGGAGAATTCACTTATTTGGGACAATGTAAACAAGTCCCTTTTGTTATACAGGGGCATTGTTTGACTACTGACTTTTATATCATTAACCTTCTTGGAGCTGATGCCATTTTGGGGTTATCATGGCAAGAAACCTTTGGTGAACTCAAAATAAACTTTAAGCAAACATACATCAAATTCACTCATAAAGATAGGGAAGTGTGTTTGCAGAGGGTTGAAGATAACACAAAACTTGAATCAATTACCTTCACCAACTGCTTAAGAAAGATAAGATAACCCAGTGCTCTGTGCTCCAGTGGGTATCTAAGTCTGAGGTTCAACTAGACAACCAAATTTCATTGTTCTCACTCCAAAACTCCACACCCTCCCACCTGACTGAGGCTCATCTAACTACATCATACAAGATTAATCACCTCATACCAGTCATCAACCAACTATTGGAGCAATATAAGGATTTATTTACTGGACCTACTCAGTTACCTCCCAAAAGAACCTTTGACTATACTTTTGGAACCAAATTCCAAACCTGTGAATGTAAGTCCCTACATGTTTCCCCACGATCCTACGAATGCTGGAATCTAGGATAATACAGCACAACACTAGTCCATATAGTTCTTCAATTTTATTAGTTAAAAAAAGGATGGGACCTGGAGGTTGTGTGTTGATTATAGGGCACTAAATGCACTCACTCTCAAGGATAAATTCCATATTCCAACAGTGGATGAGTTACTTGATGAATTACATGGGGCTAAATATTATTCCAACATAGACCTCGGGTCTGACTATCATCAGATTCGAATGGCACCTCACGACATACACAAAACTGCATTCAGAACACATTCAGGTCATTTTGAGTTTTTAGTCATGCCCTTTGGATTATCTGATGCTCCATCTATCTTTCAAGTTACAATGAATTCTATTTTCCAAAAAATTCTCAGAAAGTTTGTTATTATATTTTTTTGACGACATATTAGTTTACAGTGAGGATCTTCAATCTAATGTGCTACATTTAACTAAGTGCTGAATTGTTTAAGATCACACTCATTGTTTGCTAAACTTTCAAAGTGCAACTTTGCTGCTAGAACTATGGATTAACTAGGATATGTGATTACACCACAAGGGGTACAGCCTGATGTCTCGAAGATTGAATTTATGCTAGCTTAGCTAAGACCTCAAAACATCAAACAATTAAGGGAATTCCTAGATTTAACTGGGTACTACAGAAAGTTTTTAAAGGGGTTTGCTTCCATAGCTGAACCCTACACTGGTCTTTTGAGACATAAAGCTTTTGTTTGGGGAGATAAAGCTGAGCAGGCTTTCCATAAATTAAAATTAGCGATCAGAAACACCCATTATTAGTATTACAAAATTTTAAGAGACCATTTACAATTGAAACAGATGTTTCTAGCTTTGCTATTGGGGCTATTTTGCTTCAAGAAGGGCACCCTATAGCTTATTTTAACAAAATCTATGCCCTAGGATGCAAAAGGAAACATATTTGAGAATTATTTGTTGGGCTCTAAATTTTCATACATACAGATCAACAAATTTTGAGGAACTTAATGCACCAAGTCATGCAAACTCGAGAACAACATATTTATCTGGGTTACAATTATGAGATACTCTATAAACTTGGGAAAGCTAATGTCATGTCAACAAATCCCACTCATTGGGACAACCCATCCGCATTGTTAGCTTTCGCAGTCCCAACTTTTCTCATTATAAAAGACATAAAGAAGGAGCAAGTTGCAGACTAGGAAATCAAGGAATTATCACAGGATGCCCATGATTGGGAAATCAAGGATGGGGTATACTTATCCAATGACAAGATTTACATTCCCAATCAATCTACATTGAAAACCACTCTTCTCAAGGAGTTTCACAATTCACCTACTGGAGGGCATGGGGCATACATAAGACACTCGTGAGGATTATTTAGTACAAGTTTTTATTGGAATCATAGGAGGCAAGATGTCATTGATTTTTCAAAGCTTTGTGTGATTTGTCTACAAACCAAAATTGTAAATATTAGTCCTTATGGCCTATTACAACCCTTGGAAATCCCACAATAAATTTAGGAAGAAGTCAGCATGGTATACAACTATTTTTGTAATAGCGGATAGGCTGTCAAAAGCATCCCGTTTTGGGGCTCTCCCTACTAACTACACTGCTTCGAAGGTTGCATTGATATTCTGGACATTGTGGGTGAACAACATGGCATCCCAAAATCCATTATAAGTGACAGAGACCCCATCATGTTTTGGCAAAATTTATTTCTTTTTCACGGAATTACTTTTAAAATGTCTTCAGCCTACCATCCCCATACTGACGGTTAATCTGAGATTGTCAACAAGTGTGTTAGAAAAATATCTCAAATGCTTTATCTCTGAAGAACCTTAGTTATGGAATAAATTTTTGGGTTTGGCAGAGTGGAACTATAATTCTTCCTGTCATTCTACTATTAAAAAGTCTCCATTTGAGGCTGTGTTTGGTAGACCACCTCCTGTTCTTGCCAACTACATCCCTGAAACTACACCAAATTAAGATGTGGATGTTACATTACAAACAAGAGTTCAGGTCCTAAAATCCACATTGGAATCTACCCAACTCAAAATGAAAACTAAAGCTGACAAAAAGATGACTTATTACTCTTTCAATGTGGGAGACTTGGTATTGGTTAAGTTGCAACCTTATCGACAACACAGTACAGCACCTAGAGCATCACAAAAGTTTAGTAAAAGGTATTTTGGGCCATTTTCTATTATTGAAAAAATAAGCAAAGTTGCCTATAAATTATAATTGTCTGCTACATCCAAGATTCACCCTATTTTTCATATAGCCTTATTAAAGAAATTAGTAGGAAATAACACAACATCATTTTCCTTTCTACCCACAACTACATTGGATAACTAACCATCACTACAACATGTTGCTATACTTGATAAAAGGGTTCGAAATCACTGGGATGCTCAGTATTTGATTGAATGGGAATGTTTGCCTCTTGAGGAAGTCACTTGAGTGAATTCTCAACAGCTAAAGCAAATGCACCCAAACCTACACCTTGAGGACAAAGTGTTTGTTGAAGGGATGTGTATTGTTACAAACAATGATCCAACTATTAGTCACCTAGACTTGAAAATGTACAACCATTCAAGGGTCAAGTTATGTTAGACACAAGGCTTGTTAATGAGGGTGCAGGGCTGATGAAACAAAAGCAGTTGGTCCAAGATTATGAAGACCTTGCTGAAGTGAAGGAGAATTCAGCTATTAATGAATATGGAGACCACATGGAAGATGAGTATGGGGACCATATGGAAGATGAGTTGGAGGAATTGAGAACTTTGGATGTGCTTGGTTATGTACTACAAATACTCGATCTATGAATTGCAGTAGGCATGATGAAATAAATTAACTTCCTTCCTATTTCTCTCTTCTTCCCATTTTCTTTCTCTGCATGAAACTGAAGTCCAGTAATTGGCTTCATATGAATTCGTCTATATCAATGTGTTTTAATATTAGAGAAAAGTTAAGGGTCTCAATTTTTTCAAATACACATCCAACATTATATTTGTTTAATATTATGGTGGTTCCTAAAAATTTCATTACATATCAATCCAACGATATCCAATTAAATATTCTAATTAGGCTTAAACATAATCTAATTATATATTTTTGAGAATTTGGTTGTCATAATCTAATTAGGCTTGAATATGAATTATTAATCTGAACTATTGACGTTTTTTCTATTTCGATAACCGATCTTTCAATTTTTACAATCAGGTGATCAAAATTTTAATTTTTTTTACTTGCGTACATGTCATGTCATAAATTAATGACATAACCATGACTATGCCAAATTAATTCTTATGTAATAAACTAGAACATGCGACTGTACAAAGTAAAAGAATAGGTCTTAAATATTACTCCCTCCATCCCATTATATCTGACGTTCTAGCGAGTTTTTTTCTTCCCAAAATATTTGACGTTTTACAAAACCAAGAATATTTTGCCTACTTGTTTCCTTTTCTACCCTTCCTTCTCCACCACCATTAATGGCTATTTTCTCTATTTTCAAAAAACAGTTCAAATTCTATTCTTTAATTAGGAGAGAAAATTAGGAGAGAGAGTGTGAAATCAAGTTTGGTGTTAATGGAGAATTAAATTATATTAAAGTATTAATTAAGGGTAAAATAGTGAAACTACATCTATTCTTAATTTATGTGAAAATCTCTAGAACGTCAGATATAATGGGATAGAGGGAGTATCACCTTTAAAATTATACTAGTTACAATTAAAATCATGTTAAGAGTGTTTGGGATTGCTTATAAGCAGTCAAACATGCTTATAATTAATTTTGAAAAGTAAAAAATTGTTTTATAACCTAACTGCTTATAATAATCAAGTTTGACCAAGTATATTACTAATTTATCCTTATTTATTTTTGTAATTCAATCTATTGCCCATATTTACTTTTCAAAACATTCATTGTTAGTAATTAACATTTGAAATAAGTGATTAGCAAAAAAATTATACCAAACACCTTTTACTTTTTACTAATTTAAGTGTTTTTTATTTAGCAAACACTGACCTACTTTTTTTAAAAAACTAATTATAATAAAAAATAGTAATCATAATTAATAATCATATCTTTTAAGCAATCTTAAAGATACTCTAAGGGGATATTATTACAGGCCATGATGAATACTCACCTAAACAATTACTGGGTATTTGATTATCGGTAATAGAAAATGGTCATATTATGTCATTTCTATTTAGTATAAGATATGTGATTACCCGTAATTATTATTACTAGTTGATAACCCGTGCAATGCACGGGCTAGTTTGTTTTTCGATTGTATAATTTTCTAAAATTGGAATGAGAAAGATTTTTCATAATAATAATATTTTTTTCCATATAAACTTTTCGATTCTTTTTTGCATAGCATAGCAATTACATGTATAAATATGTTGCTATTGCTATTTTATTACTTCCACTTTATTTGTGATAACCCATTTTATTTAAGGTTATTCAGTTGTTGCTCAATTTTTTGAATTTTCTCTATCATGGCTTTGATCTTTGTTTGTAACGTAACAACCATTGTCACTACTGCTATCATCGCTTATTTCAATAATTTGCCGTTTGTTCTGCCCTTTGTTTTTTGTTGGTATAGGTCTGCAAATAAATAAAAATAAATAAAATTTTAAAAATAACATACAAAATAGGAAGAATTTATTAGTTTAAAAAATCAGACTAATGACTTTACCTGGTATCCATTATTTAGTATTTTGTATGAAATTGTTTGTGTATTGAGTTTTTTGTTTATGTGATAGTTGTATTTATAGGTGTTTTATATTTAATGAGTATTTATTTATTTTTGTCATCAATGCTTATCCGTTATACTCCTATGTTATAAAATTTTAGTTTTAATTTGGTGACTTTTGGAGTCTGTGTTAATTTTAGTTTTAATTTGGTGACTTTTGGAGTCTGTGTTACAACCAACTGACCGCACCAATTTTTATAGTTTTAATATTTTATGTTTTTGTTGTTGGTGACTTTTGGAGTCTATGTGTTATTTTTTTTATTTGAGGCACCGCTTGACATTCTTTCATTATTATTCATTGAATGTAGATAGATTTTAAGTCCGTTTGTTTTTCTTTCTTTTCGTTTTTCTGTCTTTCCATTTTCCATTTTTACGTTTTTCAATTGATTAATATATTGATTGTCAATTTGATTTCAATTGATTGAGTTAAGGATAAATTGATTTAAAATTTGGAAGATTTGAAATTGATTGAATTAAGGATAGACAAATTGATTAATTGATTTGAAATTGATTGAGTTAGGGATAAATTGATTTGAAATTGATTGTCAAATTGATTTCAATTGATTGAGTTAAGGGGATGTGCTGTATTTATATATATAAAGTAATGAGTATTTGGTATGAATTTAAGATTATTGTGTATATTTTTTATAATATTGATCATTTACTAAATATTCTTGTACTAATTTTAGTTGCATGATTCTTCCTTATAATAATTGTCAAATGTAATCAACAATTATCAAAGTACTAGTGAACTAATTAATTATGTATTATTTAGTAAATCATATTAAATTTTTTTAACATGTTTATAAAATTACAATTCATGATTTATTCAATTATTAAACATAAAATTTTTATGTATGTCGTTAATTATAAATTAAACTTATAATAATAAATAACAAACATAATCAAATATTTTGTGTAAGACCCCGAATTTTTTTTTATATAAATAAAATTAAATTTTTCTCTATTCATTATTCTAAATTAATAAGGTGTTAATTTGATATAATGTTTTGGTTATGGGTGAAATGTGTAAATTTTACAAAATAAGCAAGTGGTTGTAAAATATTAATTTTGTCGGAGAATATTCGTTTGGTCGTGGAATATTCTTTTTGTCGAGGAATATTCGTACGACGGTGCAACCATTTGTGGGCCCCATAACAGAAAACGGTTGGATGAATGAAAACGACAAAATATGAGTTTTTATAAATAACGGCGTAATTGTTACCGTTAACACTGTTGGAATACCTGGTGGTTAAAATACAGTAATACGCGTGGTTGCACAATAGCACAAGATATTGCACAGTATTGATGAATTATTGATCCTTACGTAAGAAGGCACTACTCAATAATTGTTACAGTATTTACTGTTCAATATTTTATTTTATTGATTCAATAATTGCTGCGTTGATAGCTTATATTATTGTTGTTTTAATAATTGTCACTGCACAGTATTTCCCATTATCAGATCAATAATTCATATTATTTAAATAATATTTGATAGACAAGTAATTCATACATTTTATTATCCCTAATTTTTCCTTTTAATTATATTAGTTTATTAAATTAATATATTTTATTTTATTTTGTAGGATTTAATATTTATTGCAATAAAGTCAAAATCTTGGTGATCAAGTAATATTTAATGCTCTTATTCATGTAAGGAATATGTAAGGAGTAGGAAAGCGGTTGAACAATCTTGGTGTGCAAGTCAAATCCAACAACAGAAGGGAAAGTATATTTAGAAGATTTTTTTTTTGAGAAGTTAATGGGAAACAAAACTGTCCAAGTTCAATGAACCTAAATTAGGGTTCAAAGTTATTTTTTCTATAAATAGGCCTCTTATTTTAGAGAGAAGGGCACGACTTATTATTTTCTTTTTCTTAGTTCTTCACTAGGGTAAAAGGGAGTAAGATATTTAGAGTTTGTTTTTCTCTTATTCCAATCATGTGTGGAACATACTGTCAGGGAGTATTTGTAACTTTCTTTTATTTATATAATAGAAATTCTCTTTTTAATTATTGTTCTTATTTTATGCGAATTGTAGTACTAATATTATTTATTTTTGTTTTTAATTCCATGGCTAGCTAAATTTCTAATACCTAGGATTATGATGAAACTAAGTATTTCATAATAATATTTTCTTTCCGTTCCAAAATTTATGTCTAATTATTTTCACCTTCATATTTTCCTCCGCATAAATTGCATATAATTTTTATATTGATTGCGAGGTTTTGATAAGTTATAGTTAATCTGTGAATTTTTCATAACTTATGCTTGCCCATATTAATTATATGAATCATTATTTTTAAAGGGAAGGAAGAATAATTTGGGAATTGATTTAGAAAATAAGAAATTATTTATTATGTTAATATTTGGTGGATTCTGATTCCTAGGTATTTTTTCTCATTAATAGTTTCCGTTATTAATTAATAGTTTGAATAATTTAGTTAATAAATTTTCTCCACCATATTTATTTCTAATTCGTCTAAAATATTAATTAAGGATATATTAAAGAATTAATTTAGTCTCTGTGGGTTCGCCATGTACTTGTCAGTTCTTCAATTTGACACTGTGCACTTGCAGTTACATATTTTTATCACATCAAGTTTTTTGGCGCCGCTACCGGGGACTAGAATTAATTTTTATTTATTCCTTAATTTTTATTTATTCGAATTAACTTTAACTCTATATTTTTTTTCCCAGGATTATTGAAGTTGGTCGAAGGAGCGAAAAGATAAAAAATTTGTTGTTGCGCTTTCTTCGGTACTTCGTATCTCCATATTTTAAAAAAAAGTTTAGTTTTTATTATTATTAATATTTTTTTTATTTGCCGCATTCATGCATTCACTCACGTAGAGCACATCCTGTTATGTTTTTATTTTTATTTATTATTTTTTTTTGTCAAATATAAACTGTGGTGATTGCTGGAGGATTGAGGTACGTCAAAATTTCTCATTCTTTCGTAATTCACATAGTTTTAGGACACTTTATTTGTTTACAGTTTTTTTTTATTATTTATGCATTTTCATCTTTAATCTAACAATAAGGGCACAACCCTAAACAAGATTAGGTGGGGATCTCATCACCCTTCCTTGGCTCACAAACAACCCAATTTGCATTTTGCATGACCATGACCTACTAAAATCAAGTAGACGTTGGCCCCTAAGACTCTCGAGCTCAATTAGGACAAGAAACTCCAAGAGGAGTCTGAATTTTAAATTAATCAAACTGCTGGTGTCTAGGCAAGTAGTTCAAAAGGTATACGCCTAAAGATTGTGTGGTTAATCAATTAGTCACCGTTTCTACGAAGAGACTCCCACCTTTCTTACACTTACATGGCTAGTGGTGTGATTAATTTCGAATTTGGTGGACCTTGCGGTGTAACTTGGAACAGTTAGGAGCTGTCTAGATTTTAATTAGGTTGACCTTAGAAGTAAATTTATTGTTATTTTATTTTTTTTATTTTTTATTTTTTTTTGTTTTGTTTTTTTTTTTGTGCTTATCTGCTCATTTGTTAAGCAGTGTATGCAAAAAGTGTGGATTAAGGACGAAACATCCCGATTAATGAGAACACTTGATTTTTCAGATTTCACTTTAAAAGATCTCACTTTAAGAAAAATGGAGGGCGCACAAACTGTTTCTTTAAGGGATCGATGTTATCCTTCCCGCTCTGCCCAACCTTCATGTATCAGTCTACCACCGGTAATTGGTAACAATTTTGAACTTAAGCCACATTTTATAAATATGTTACCTAGGTTCACAGGGATAGAAGATGTATATTTATTTATTCAGGAATTTGAGGAAGTTTGTGCCCTAATGAAAATTCAACAATTGTCTGATGACTCAATTAGGCTAAAATTTATAACATTTACTTTAAAAAATAATGCTAAAATATGGGTATATAGCCTGCCAAATAATTCCATATCAACCTGGAAGGGATTTGTTGTTACATTTCTAAAAAAATATTTTCTAAATCATAAAACTGCTAAAATTCAGACTGCAATTCATCAATTTTGCCAACATGAAAAAGAGTCATTTTGGAAATATTTTGATAGATTTAAAAATTTGTTATCCCAATGCCCACACCACGGAATTGAGAAATGGAGATTGTGTCAAATTGCTTACGAAGGTTTAGACTATCCCACTAAAATAATGTTAGAGTCAATCTGTAAAGGGGATTTTTTGAATAATGATGAGGAAAAAAGGCTTGGGAGTTTTTAGAAGACTTAGCAGAAAAAACCATGCAATGGGAAACCACCCGAGAGACAGATAAACCTAGTTCATCTAGGGGTGTTCATACAATTGACAATTCAATTGCTACCGAAGTTAAGTTGGCTGGTGTACTTAAAAGACTTGAAGATTTAGAAACTAGGGGACAATCACATGTGAACCAAGTCTCAACGCCACCACCTTTGTGTCTAAAGTGTAATTCACCAAGCCATGTGATTGAGGAATGTCCTAGAGTCGTGCCCCAATTTGAAGAATATGAACAAGTCAATGCAATGTTTCAACGACCTAGGAATGACCCATTTGCACCCACTTATAATCCTGGTTGGAGAAATCATCCTAATTTTGCATGGAACCAAGGACCCTACCCAAATAATTCTTCAAATCAGGTCAATCAGTCTCTAAATCAATCTTTTCAACCTTAATATCCTGGTCTGTACCAAAATTCAAATCCAGCACCTCAATATCCACCAGGTTTTTCTAATGAAAGTGAGAGGAGACTTAGCACCTTAGAGAAAAGTGTGAGCACCTTAGAGAAGAGTGTTGAAAATGTAATAAAATCCATTTCTCGCCTAGAGATCCAAATGAGTCAATTGGCCACTACAGTTAGTGAAAGAGAGAAGGGTAAACTTACTAGTCAACCCGAGACCAATCCAAAATTTTCAGTTCCTACTCAAAAACCTTATCATGTTAATTCACTTGAAAACAACCAAGTCAATCATGTGAATTCTATAATTTCTTTAGGGTCTGAAAATTATTTTAACAATCATGCTGGCATTGATAATGAAGAAGAGAAAAATTTAAATGTTGAATCTAATAATCCATCTTCAAAGTCAGCCCAACCTGAAAAGCCCACAAACTCTGAGTCAGTAGGCCCACCTACTAAGCTTGTGTCAAAAGATGATCAAATCACACCTTATGAGTCAATTGAAAAAGTCTTCAAACCAAAAGCCCCATTCCCTCAAAACCTTATTTCAAATAAGCAGTCAGCCCAGTTGGACAAAATTCTAGAAGTGTTCAAACAAGTAAAAATTAACATTCCTCTTTTAGATGTCATTCATCAAGTTCCCTCATATGCTAAATGTCTAAAAGATTTGTGCACACATAAAAGAACCACTCATGTTCCTAAGAAAGCTTTTTTAACAGCTCGTGTTAGTTCTATCTTGTCATATCAAGTCCCTGTGAAATATAAGGACCCCGGTTGTCCTACTATTTCATGCATCATAGGTGACACCTTAATTGAAAAGGCTTTACTTGATTTAGGAGCTAGTGTGAACCTATTACCATTTTCTGTGTACCAAACCTTAGGCTTAGGGGAGTTGAAAAAGATAAGTGTCACACTCCAACTAGCTGACCGTTCTGTTAAAGTACCAAAAGGAATAGTTGAAGATGTACTCATTAAGGTTGGTGATTTTGTCTTCCCTGTTGACTTTATTATCCTTGAAACCCATCCTGTTGTCAATCCCAAGGGTCAAATTCCTGTAATTTTAGGTAGACCATTTCTAGCAACTTCTAATGCGTTAATCAATTGTAGAAATAGACTAATAAAATTGACATTTGGGAACATGACAATTGACTTAAATGTGTTTAATGTGGGAGAGCAACCTAGTGATTTGTTTGACCAGTCCGTTAAAGTGAACATGATTCAACAAATGTCGGGAAATGAGCTTATGGGGGAAGATGAAATTATTAACTTTTGTCTAAATCATTTTGGTCAAAATTGGGATGAAACTGAATACTTGAATGAGGTCAATGAGATGTTGGACTCCACAGCCCAAAAATCTTACTCTAGATTGGAACCTATAGTTGAATCAAGTTTGACACATTTTGAGCATTTTCACAAAAATCAAATTGACCTTCAATCCTCTTATGATCATTTTAAGTCTACCTTGGGTCCATCCGACGTGCCTTCCAGAAACACTAAATGTGATTTAACAAATGAACCAAAGGTTGTGGACAATGATTATCTTCCATGTTTAGATAATGAGATCATATCTCCCATTGCAGATAATGCATGTGTTAATCAAGTGGTGTCTGAACATCTTGGTCTAACAGTTATTCAAAATGATGAAAATGTTTTAGTGCCCCATGGTAACAAATATGGATGGCAAGTTTGGATAGATTTTATGAAGTTGGAATTTTTCAAAGGAACCATCATTTTTCGTTATAATTCTCTGACTCAATTTTAAAAGAATCAGTCGGGTATGCTCACAATTGTTCTTCTGTTGCAAATTCTAACTATTTCCAATTACCCAGACCTCCTGAAAATCATACGCAATCCACTCTAGGTTGTCTGTTTGTATCCCTGATCATTTACAGTCGCATAATTTTTAGGATGCATAATATTTGTAGATATGTACATTTGTTTTCTTTCTCACCACATTTTCTTGCAGAACAAATTCCCCGCATACAAGGTATAATTCTTACATATCTTTGTTCTCTTTTCTTCATTTACATACATTGAGGACAATGCATGATTTAGGTATGAGGGGAGTTTGTATGTATATTATTGTATTAGATTTTTTTTTCTTTCTAGGAAAGTATAGTAAAAAACACAAAAAATTTAAAAAAAATAAAAAAAATTATTTAACTTTTTATGGATTGAATTAATTCTAATAAGTGTTTGTGGATCAAAACTCATAACTAAGATTGAAATATTTAGAACTCTTAAATCTATGATAAGGTACAAAATCTTAGTTCGAAACACCATCTGAATTAAAATTAATTTCACAAGCATTTTTGCACTTCACGTTTGCACTAATTCTTAGTTGTGGGGTATAAACCATGATTCGAGTAATTTCAAAAAAAAAGAAAAAAGAAAAAAAAAGAAAGAAAAGAAAAAGAATGAAAAAAAATGAAGTTGAGAAAAGTTAAAAAAAAAAGGAATAAATAACTGTTTCAATGTTCATTAAACGAAATAACTGGGTATCCAAGCTTCGGGAAGCATTGATATTCACGCTGAAAAGTGTGATGGATAAAAGCAGCTTGACTAGTCTAATTTTGTGGCCTTTGTTACTCGAGTAAGTAAGCCCTTAGGGGTGTCTCTACACCTAGTGCCCTAAAGCCATCTGGTTTGGGAGTCATTGGTCCAACGCTCGCTCTACATGGGTAACTCTGAAAAGCCTAAGAAAATGAGACATTGCACAAGTCAAGAATCAAAATTGAAAAAAAATGGAAAAAAGGAAAAAAAGAAAAGAAAAATGAGCTTGTTTGGTTTTCATGGTAAAAATCTCCACTAAGAGTTACATCATATACACATGGATGCATCACATGGAATTGATTTAATGAAGGATGATGTCTAAAATAAAAAGATTGAGTATTTTTGATAAGGTAAAAGTGTGATTTTGAATTTAATCTTGCTTATGTATAATGTCCATAGATATTTAGAAGTTTTCTTTCAATTTCATAATTTGTTGAACCCAAAAATATTTTTTGAATTTTGTGGGTATATTCACTGCAAACCCTCACGAGACACAACTCGTCCACTTGGGTAACCTTGGGGTTTAAAGGCTTGTTGCACATGCTAAGTGCAATCGTGTTTCTTACGAAAATGGGATAGTGTAATTTTTATTTTATTTTATTTTTATTTTACTCGAGGACGAGCAAAAGCTAGGTATGGGGGTATTTGATAGACACGTAATTCATACATTTTATTATCCCTAATTTTGTCCTTTTAATTATATTAGTTTATTAAATTAATATATTTTATTTTATTTTGTATGATTTAATATTTGTTACAATAAAGTCAAAATCTTGGTGATCAAGCGATATTTAATGCTCTTATTCATGTAAGGAATATCCAAGAAGAATCCTACAAGGAGTAGGAAAGCGGTTGAACAATCTTGGTGTGCAAGTCAAATCCAACAACAGAAGGGAAAGTATATCTAGAAGATTTTTTTTTTGAGAAGTTAATGGGAAACAAAACTGTCCAAGTTCAATGAACCTAAATTAGGGTTCAAAGTTATTTTTCCTATAAATAGACCTCTTATTTTAGAGAGAAGGGCACGACTTATTATTTTCTTTTTCTTAGTTCTTCACTAGGGTAGAAGGGAGTAAGATATTTAGAGTTTGTTTTTCTCTTATTCTAATCACGTGTGGAACATACTGTCAGGGAGTATTTGTAACTTTCTTTTATTTATATAATAAAAATTCTCTTTTTAATTATTGTTCTTATTTCATGCGAATTGTAGTACTAATATTATTTATTTTTGTTTTTAATTCCATGGCTAGCTAAATTTCTAATACCTAGGATTATGATGAAACTAAGTATTTCATAATAATATTTTCTTTCCGCTCCAAAATTTATGTCTAATTATTTTCACCTTCATATTTTCCTCCGCATAAATTGCATATGATTTTTATATTGATTGCGAGGTTTTGATAAGTTATAGTTAATCTGTGAATTTTTCATAACTTATGCTTGCCCATATTAATTATATGAATCATTATTTTTAAAGGGAAGGGAGAATAATTTGGGAATTGATTTAGGAAATAAGAAATTATTTATTATGTTAATATTTGGTGGATTCTGATTCCTAGGTATCTTTTTTCATTAATAGTTTCCGTTATTAATTAGTAGTTTGAATAATTTAGTTAATAAATTTTCTCCACCATATTTATTTCTAATTCGCCTAAAATATTAATTAAGGATATATTAAAGAATTAATTTAATCTCTGTGGGTTCGACCTGTTCTTGTCAGCTCTTCAATTTGACACTGTGCACTTGTAGTTACATATTTTTATCACATCAATATTATTAGATAGCATTATTGGTAATGTTTAGGAAGTTCTGTCTAAGGAGAGGATTGGTCATCTAATTGCGCGCCAGTAAGGAGAAATCCTTATTGGAAAGCCCCCTCTTTTCTGGGAACGGCCTGGTTGTCATAATTGTGATTCTGTAATATTATTTGTGAATAATTAATTATTGATTTATATGATAAGGAAATATTTATTTAATGTGGATATAAATGATGGATTTATTTATGTGGTTATAAATGAAGGAATCAATGTTGAGGTGTTTTATCAGTATTTTTGTCGGAATGGAGATATTAAAAATCAAATCAGTGTTCTGGAGATATATTGCATAAGTTATAATTTTTAATTCGACCGTTGGATCGTTGTGATTTTTGGATATGTTATACATATATAAGTTGAGTATATGTCCACAAATTTTGAACCGTTAAAAATGAACGTATGATTTTTTATGAATTTTAAGAGGTAACTGCTTCAAAAGTTGTTAAAGTTTCAGAATTTATCATTTTGGTAAAAAATTCTAGAATTGGTAGGCCCCACTTGTGATTGGTGAGAAATGTGCTCAAATTGAATTTCAAATGTGGTGGGTGGCAATAGTAGCAGGTAAAGCCATCAGGTAGCAGGTCAAGTCTGCTTCGGCGTGCTAATATTTTCCTATAAATAGAGTGCTAAGTTAGAATTGAAAATCACACCAGAAACAAGTTTTCTCTCTTTCTCTCTCTATATTATCGAGCGTTTTTTATGAGTATTTAGATACATTGTGAGTTGCTATTCAACAGTGCAACTTTCCATCAGCCTTATACTTGATATTTCAGCCGGAAGTACGGTTCTTTTGAGATAAGGGGTATTATTTCTTTCGTATTCGTAAAGGATGTTATTTTTTCTTAAATGATATTATTTTCTTCAATATCATTATGCCGAAATATTGGTTTAAACTTTTTATCAAATTTGGAACTTTTTATGTCGGGATTACTATTCACGTATACGGCACTATTCACGAATACGACACTATTCACCGAAAAATAAAATTTTTTTTTTGTCCAAGATGTCTATTATGGTTACTATCTTTGATTGTATCCATGTTTTGATCTTTATTTTTGAATTCTGCTTCACAATTGGTTATTAGGAAGTATTATTGATCTTGGATAAACTGTTATACGAATCCCTAATATTTGTCATTCTGTCTCACTGGATTCGTTTTCTTTAAGATATTTTTCATCATCCTTAGTCCTAAATGATGATATTACTGAATATCTTTGGCCTGTAGTGCAAAGATGAATGATTAACTGATGAATATCTTTGGCCCGTAGTGCAAAGATGAACAGGTGTTGAGATGAACATGACCGACTGGTGATACAAATGAATATCTTTGGCTTGTAGTGCAAAGATGAATATTTGATTAAAGATGGATATTGATTGTTGTTACAAGGATAAAATATTGATGATGAACTTTTAAATCTTAGAAGATAGTAGAACTCATTCTCTACTTGACTCTTCTAATAGATTGTTATTTTCGCTGCAGTTGCTGATCTAAAACTTGTTGTCTATTATATTTTATCAGATTTTTTTCTGTTGAAGACTAATGATAATTTGTTGTATATTATCTTAGTCATAATATTTTTTACTGGGCTAGTTGAGCTCACCCTTTTTCTTTTTGTTCCATTTTTCTTCCTAGGAGGTGAGAATATAGCAGGAACTAGTCGGGGTATAGAGTGATGGTTCTAGAAAATTATTTTAGCAGTCCTCACTATTTTTGTAAAATAGTGTATCAATAATTGTAATGAGAACTCCTTTTGAGTTTTAATATTGTTTATTAGATAATATTTATATTTAGACTCACAGTTTATGTGTTGTCATATTTTGCACGACAATTATAGTAATAAAGTTGTATTTGTTTCTGTACCATGTATTTTGCGACTCAGAATAGGTGATGTATACCTATTTTGGGGGCGTCACAGTTGGTATCAAAGCTTAGGGATATGATCTATGGCGGAGATCGGGGAATAGAACTAGGAGGGGAGAGACGAGTAAATCATTCGCTAGTGTGTCCTACCTAAGCTTATTTGTTGGTTGGTCATAATATAGGGATATTATGTGATATGTTAATTTGTTTAATTAACCCTTGTTTTATGACAGTATTTAAGAATGGCTGCTGAGAACGTTAACAATAGAGTGTATGAGACCGTGGAAATACCTTTAATCACCACCCAGGGGAACGTGCAACAGAAAGACAATATTCCTCCTGTAAACAACACCATTGATCAAATGATGAATAATGAGATGTTTAGAAGCTTTTTGCAGTTCATGCAAAATCAGACGAAGGAGACTCGTGTACAAAATACTGGTGGAAATGATAGCAACGCGCTGTTTGTCACAGCCAAGCAGTTTAAAGAGTTGGGACCACCAGAATTCTGGGGAAAGCCGGATCCGATTAAGGCGGAAACGTGGGTCAAGCAAATTACCAAGATATTCAATGTCTTGGGATGCACAGAAGAATAGAAGGTTCCATTCGCTACCTTTATGTTTCATGGTGAGGCAGATTACTGGTGAAAATCTGTGAAGCGTACCCAGTCTGCCGCACTCAGCATGTTTTGGGAAACGTTTCAGAACTTGTTCAATGATAAGTACTTTCTTGAAAGTATTCGTCATATGAAGGAGGTAGAGTTTATCAGACTAAAACAAAATAACATGACGGTGTCCCAGTACTAGGCGAAGTTCACGGAGTTATCTAGGTTTGTACCTTATTTGGTGGAGAACGAGGAACGTATGACAAGGATGTTTCTGAAAGGTATAAAACCCGAGATTCGGCAATATCTTATCTCTCATAAATTTTTTTTATATTCAAATGTTGTAAAAAGGGCTCAATTATTAGAGCGAGATAATGAGTATGTTCAACCGAGGAACCACAACCAGGGTCATACCAGTGACAACAGTCATCGGAGCGATGATAACCAGCAGGAAGAAAAACATTTGGACAAAAGCGGTAATCACTCGGGTGGTAATCGCGGCCATGATAATAGGAGAGGTGAGTCAAGTGAAAATTTCAAAAAGAGAAGATTTAACGATCATGGGAAGGCGTCGGCAGCAGCACCAACACCAACAACAAATTTTATGGAAGGAGAACGACCGCCAGTTAGATGCTACAGATGCTGAGAGGAGGGACATGTAAGTCCAAACTATTCACAGCCTTCCAAGGTATGTTATAATTGTGGAAAGGAAGGTCATATAGATCGATTTTGTCCTGTAGAGAAATCAAGTCCAGCTGGGATGGTGGCACCAAAGGCAGATACGGACAAAACAAAGTTGGCAGTTTCTAGAAGAGCGTTTGTCGTGACTGGCCAAAACGCGAGGAACCCGAACGAAGGTATCACGGGTTAGTTAATTATAAATTCTTGCGAAGTTTATACCTTATTAGATACCGGTTCTACCCATTCTTTTATCTCTCCTGCTTGTGCTCAACGTTTAAACTTGACTCCAGAGAAATTAGAATTTGACTTATCTGTGAAAACTCCGTTAGGAGAAACTTTTATCATATCCACTCTTTATAAATCTTGTTTGATCCAAGTGGGCACAATCACATTACCTGTTGATCTTATCTCTTTAAAGATACTTGCGTTTGATGTGATTTTAGGGATTGATTGGTTAACTACTCATCATACCAAAATTGATTATTTTCGTAAGGTTGTTAGTTTTCATATTCCTAACCAACCTGTTATGCGAATTCAAGCAACCAAACCATTGAAGTCAAACACTTTCATATCAAGCCATAAAGCCATTCGTTTATTGAAAAATAGATGTCAAGCTTTCTTAGCCCATTTCATGGATTTAAACAAAAATACGTCAGATTTGAATGATATTTCTGTTGTTAGTGAATTTCCTGACGTATTTCCTAGAGAATTTCCTGGCCTACCCCTAGAGTGTGATAATGAATTTTTTATCGACTTTGAACCCGGTACAAAACCCATTTCTAAAATCTCATATCGAATGGCTCCTATTGAACTTCAGGAGTTAAAAATCGAACTATAGAAGTTGGTACCCGAGCCTCTATCTGGTGACTTCCTTTGTGGAATGTACCAAAGCCAGACTCTCCGTAGGGGACTCTATATTTGTGTGGTCGTAAAACAATAGGTACCATTGTGACGTGCTATCCAAGATTGGGATATGAATCACAATTGAGAGCAACCGAAGTCGGTGACCAAAGTACGTAGCTTTCTGGGCTTAGCTGGTTATTATCGGATATTCATGGAAGGATTTTCTCGCTACTCCGTTAACTTAGCTGACTCAGAAAGATACAAAATTCGTATGGAGCGAGGAATGCGAGAAGATTTTCTAAAAGCTCAAGAGGTGACTCATTTCGGCACATGTTCTGACCATATCATCCTGGAAAAAGCAAACGTTGCAGCTGACGCATTGAGTAGAGGATCGTATGCGGGTACGAGTGCGATGTTGTTAACAAAAAGACCCATTTTGTACGACTTGCAAAGGATGGAGATAGAGTTAAAGACTCCAAGTACCCACGTGATGATATCAAATATACGAGTAGAACTGACTTTAATCGATAAAGTTAAAGTTGCTCAAGCTACACACCGGAGCTGATAAATATAAAGAAGAAGGTGCAAGAAGGCATTATTCTAGAAGTAAGAGTCGATGAAGAGAAGAAAGCTTAAACCTTCGATTTATTTGAAATCCTCGATCGAGTAGGAAACTATGGCCTATAAACTCGCCTTAACGCTAAGTATGTCGCGTGTTCATAATGTTTTTTATGTATCAATGTTACGTAAATATGTGGACGACCCAAACCACAATATTGCGTTAGAACCAGACGAGATAGCCGAGGATTTAACGTACGAGGAGGTACCTGTTAAGATCTTGGATAGGAAAGAGCATGTCCTACGCACAAAGGTTATACCACAAGTTAAGATTTTATGGAGGAACCATGCTATGGAGGAAATGACTTGGGAGTTAGAATCGGAAATGAAAGCGAGGTATCCTCACCTTTTCGAAATACCAGGTGCGTATGTCAATTTCGAGGACGAAATTTTATAAAGAGGGGAGGTTGTAAGACCCCGAATTTTTTTATATAAATAAAATTGAATTTTTCTCTATTCATTATTCTAAATTAATAAGGTGTTAATTTGATATAATGCTTTGGTTATGGGTGAAATGTGCAAATTTTATAAAATAAACAAGTGGTTGTAAAATATTCATTTTGTCGGGAAATATTCGTTTGGTCGTGGAATATTCTTTTTATCGGAAAATATTCGTACGACGACGCAGCCATTTGTGGGCCCCATAACGGAAAACGGTTGGATGAAGGAAAACGACAAAATATGAGTTTTTATAAATAACGACGTAATTATTACCGTTAACACTGTTGGAATACCTAGTGGTTAAAATACAGTAATACGCGTGGTTGCACAGTAGCACACGGTATTGCACAGTATTGATGAATTATTGATCCTTACGTAAGAAGACACTACTCAATAATTGTTACAGTAGCTACTGTTCAATATTTTATTTTATTGATTCAATAATTGTTGCGTTGATAGTTTATATTATTGTTGTTTCAATAATTATCACTGTACAATATTTTCCATTATCAGATCAATAATTCATATTATTTGAATAATATTATTAGATAGCATTATTGGCAATGTTTAGGAAGTTCTGTCTAAGGAGATGTTTGGTCACCTAATTGCGCGCCAGTAAGGAGAAATCCTTATTGAAAAGCCCCCTCTTTTCTGGGAACGGCCTGATTGTCATAATTGTGATTCTGTAATATTATTTGTGAATAATTAATTATTGATTTATATGATAAGGAAATATTTATTTGATGTGGATATAAATGATGAATTTATTTATGTGGTTATAAATGAAGGAATCAATGTTGAGGTGTTTTATCAGTATTTTTATCGGAATGGAGGTATTAAAAATCAAATCAGTGTTTTGGAGATATATTGTGTGAGTTATAATTTTTAATTCGACCGTTGGATCGTTGTGATTTTTGGATATGTTATACATATATAAGTTGAGAATATGTCCATAAATTTTGAACCGTTAAAAATGAACGTATGATTTGTTATGAATTTTAAGAGGTAACTAGTTCAGAAATTGTTAAAGTTTCAGAATTTGTCATTTTGGTAAAAAATTCTAGAATTAGTGGGTCCCACTTTTAGTTGGTGAGGTATGCTCAAATTAAATTTCAAATGTGGTGGGTGGCAATAGTAGCAGGTCAAGTCTGTTTCGGCGTGCTAACATTTTCCAATAAATAGAGTGCTAAGTTAGAATTGAAAATCACACCAGAAACAAGTTTTCTCTCTTTATCTCTCTATATTATCGAGCGTATTTTGTGAGTATTTAGATACTTTGTGAGTTGCTATTCAACAGTGCAAGTTTCCTTCAGCCTTATATTTGATATTTTAGCCGGAAGTACGGTTCTTTTGAGATAAGGGGTATTATTTCTTTCGTATTCGTAAGGAATGTTATTTTTTCTTAAATGATATTATTTTCTTCAATATCATTATGCCGAAATATTGGTTTAAACTTTTTATCAAATTTAGAACTTTTTGTGTCGGGGTTACTATTCACGTATACGTCACTATTCACGAATACAGCATTATTCACTGAAAAATGAAAATTTTCCTTTTTGTCCAAGATGTCTATTATGGTTACTATCTTTGATTGTATCCATGTTTTGATCTTTATTTTTAAATTCTGCTTCACAATTGGTTATTAGGAAGTATTATTGATCTTGGATAAACTGTTATACGAATCCCTAATATTTGTCATTCTGTCTAACTGGATTCATTTTTTTAAGATATTTTTCATCATCCTCAATCCTAAATGATGATATTACTGAATATCTTTTACCTGTAGTGCAAAGATGAATGATTAACTGATGAATATCTTTGGCCTGTAGTGCAAAGATGAATAGGTGTTGAGATGAACATGACTGACTGGTGATACAAATGAATATCTTTAGCCTGTAGTACAAAGATGAATATTTGATTAAAGATGGATATTGATTGTTGTTACAGGGATAAAATATTGATGATGTACTTTTAAATCTTAGAAGATAGTAGAACTCATTCTCTACTTGACTCTTCTAATGGATTGTTGTTTTCGCTGCAGTTGGTGATCTAAAACTTGTTGTCTGTTATATTTTATCAGATTTTTCCCTGTTGAAGACTAATGATAATTTATTGTATATTATCTTATCATAATATTTTTTACTGGGCTAGTTGAGCTCACCCTTTTTCTTTTTGTTTCATTTTTCTTCTCAGGAGGTGAAAATATAGCAAGAACTAGCTGGGGTATGGAGTGATGGTTCTAGAAAGTTATTTTAGTAGTCCTCACTATATTTGTAATATAGTGTATCAATAATTATAATAAAAACTCTTTTTGAGTTTTAATACTGTCTATTAGACAATATTTGTATTTAAACTCACAGTTTATGTGTTGTCGTATTTTGCACGACAATTGTAGTAATGAAGTTGTATTTATTTCTGTACCATGTATTTGGAGACTCAAAATAGGTGATGTATACCTATTTTGGGGGCGTCACACTTTGTATGGACAATTAGTTATTTTAGCTAAATTAAACATGTCGAAAAAGAAAAAAAAAGTAAACAATTGAAAAATAAATGTAAATTATGTGACTCATAATAATATTTATGTCCCAATTATTAAATATAAAAGTTATTTTTGTCTGAATAAAAATTTCAAGATGACCGCTATGTGGTCGTCTCATATTACCACCTATTTTTTGGTCATTTGATTACTGAGAATCTTGTGTAACAAACGCAATCTATAAAAATAACCGCTCATATTATCGGATATTTAAGATGACTACTTTAATGACATGTAACAAACTCCCCCTATAGAGTAACAATAAGTCTTGACAGACCGAAAATTGGACCGGAAAATTGGATATTTTTATTTTTATTTTTATTTTTTTTGCTTGTGACTCTCAAAAAATGTATAGTATTTATTCTAACAAAATTTTTTATAAAATATAGTATTTTAGGTGTAATTTGGATACATATACAAGAACAGGGGTATACATCTAATCATGTTCTTGCATATGTATCTAAATTATACCTAAACACTATATTTTATAAAAATTCCTTTTGGAATAAATACTATACATATTTTGAGAGTCACAACCAAAAAACAAAAATAATTTTAAAAATGTCCAATATTCATGTACAATAAACATGTCCATGTAGAAGAACTCAGAGAGTAATAGACACCCCTTGTTTTTTCCTTTCTTTCTTGCTAGTTGTTATGACTTATAAAGTTTCATTGGAAATGATATATATGTTGATAAATATTTAATAAAGTTTAATTGCTATCAACGTAAAAATGTATGTGATAAGATTTAATAAATTAAAATAAGATTTTTCTAAATTTCAACATATCTCATATATCACATAGGTCGCAATTATATAAATTAAATTGAGATTTTTTGAAATATATATTATTTAATATTTATTTAAATAATTTCCCAAATTGCGGAAATGAACTTCCATCTTTACACCTATTCAACGCCCAAGATTGGTAACAAACACAACCAACGATCGGGATCTCCCGCTAATTCAAACTGCTTCTTTACCCGCCCCAAAGCCTGAAACAATAATAAAATAATTCGTTACTATCCTCTGTCCGATTCAGACAACTGTATATGTATTATCCCTGTAAAACCCTACCAAAATCTCCATTTCAATATTTTACTTCAAATTTCAAAAGCCTAATTTCCACAAAGGTATGTCAAATTTACAAATTCGCACGCACTAATACACCATCAAAAGCTCACGACTCAACTACAAACACATTTTATATATGATGTTATTAACTTTGAGGCAATTAAGAAATTGAAGAATTGAGGTTTTTGCGGATTAGGGATTTTCATTCGCCTAACCCTAAGATGGAAACGCACAATCGGCGCTCATCGGTTTCCTCGCAATCATCGTCAATGGCGAAGAGGAATTCAACGTCGGAGAATACTTTTGTGGCAGTGAAGAAGCACCAATTGGCGAAGAAGCGACCGGCTCTGGCTAATCTCACAAACCAAAGAAATTCGTCTCTAAATTCTGGACGAACAACAATTCTTTCAAAAACTATGGCGGTTCTTTCTCTCTCTATTACGTGTGTATATGTGTCCATATATATTTGGGGATAGCCGCCTAAATTGTTGTGCTAGATGAGATTGATAAGGAACTATGATTGAATTTCATTGTTTGTTTGTTGAGTTGGGTGATTTTGATTTTCTTAAGTTGCTTATAAATGCTGTGGTGCTTCTCTCTCTATCTCTATAAATAATGTTTGAAGATTTGGTTCTACATATCTATATGTGGATAGAAGTCAATTTCTAGTAACTTGTTTGAGTATAATTTGCTAAGTCTCTTTTGGTATTTTTCTTCTTTCTGTTTTATGTATATTTTTGATTAAATTTTATTGAAATGGGCAACGCTGATTTTTGTTATAAAATGAAGGATGTATAAATTTGTACGAGTTTTTGTCGCCAAAATTGTAAATGAAACAATTTTTTTAAGGACTTGTTCTGAGTGGTAACCTTTTTTTGTCTATATATGTAATAGTAAACCTTAGAACAATCTCTTTCTCACAAATATGCCATATGCAAATTTGTGTCTTTATGAAAACATTTTATTTTTGGTTAATGGATCTCAAGGTGTTCTGGACACTACTTGTTAATGAATTCTACTTTCTGTGTACTGTTTCACAGATTTCAAACTTTTAGAATGTTAAAGACTTTTTACTTTCAAGCAGCATATGCAATTCTTTTCTCTCAGTATTAACTTGAGCGCTTATATTTGAGTGATCCTAAACAACTGAGATATTTATATAAATTATAAACTTAGTTGAACTTTTTTGCAATGTCAATTTGCATCTCACTAATTCTAATATGTCTGTGAACTGTTCATCTCACTTGTTCTAATATGTCTGTGAACTGTTCACTTTCCATTGAACGTGGACCATAACTTCTTTCAAGTTCTACTGAAAATTAACTAAATCTTGTATACGAAGGTGCCATGTGAGGGTAAGGTTTCCAAAATGAAGAAGAAATCTTCAAGTTCTGATGCAAGCATCCTTAAGAGTATACTGCCCAAAGCCATGAATGTGAAATCAAGTGCAGTCAATTCATCAAAAGGTACATATTTCCCCAGAAGTGATCGACCTATTGTAAGTATTACTGCCATAGTTGTCACGGCGCCACGGCGATAGTTGACTGCTAAAACGCCTAGGCGATAAGGCACTCACCATGACGTTCATACAATGTACAATTTATACATTATTTGTTTTACTTCAAAAGCATATTCGACAATAAAATTTTATATACATTAAAACTCAAAGCATAATAACTAACACTATAGAATACAATTAAAACACAAAAATATAAATACTTAAAAATTAAAATTCAAAAATAAAACACTTGATATTGAAAACTAGTAGAACAAATTAACAAACACTACGTAGAGAATAAAAGATCAACCAAGTCAACAATCATCACACATTACAAGTCTAATAAATAATAAAAATTACACCATATAGCTAGTCCATGGGTTATGATGAGTCATGAGTACAAAATGACTTAATCACTTAACTTGGGCCAGCCACCAAGGCATACCAAGGCTTACGCCTTGGTGGCTCAACGTCCAAGACGTTGTCTTTTTCTTCTCTAGCGCCAGGACACCTAATCGTCGCCTAGGCGACGCTATGGCGACACGTGACAACTATATTTATATTTACTGCTGCGCCAACCAGTAGCTGCATGGTTGTTTCTCCAAGTCAATCAGATGGTGGGTCAGTTTCCTCTGATGAGAGCATGTCTACTTGTGATTCTTTAAAGAGTCCGAAATTTGAATATATAGACAATTGTGATGATCCAGCAGTTACTTTTATAGAGAAGAAGACATGTGACAGTCTCAACATATCAGATCATGTGGACATACCAGGTTCTGTTTTTTTGACAGTCAGCATTTTGTTTCCAATTCAGTTGACTATTTTTTTTTTTTTTTGTTTATTAGTTTTTGAATAGATATTCTAATACTATAGTCAAGCATTTGATGCAAAGTTTGGCCATATATCCTGCCAATTATCTTTGATCCAATAATAGTAGCAGTTACTCTCTCTAACTTCCCTAATCTAATTCTGTTTCTCAACTCTTAGGGGATATATACATGAAAAATATTCTTGTGGAAGTGAAAACAAATGTTAAAGTTGTTAATATTGATGACAATATTACAAACCCACAATTTTGTGCAACGATAGCATCTGACATCTACAAGAACTTGCGTGTATCAGAGGTTTGCCATTTTTTTGGAAAATATTTTCGCTATATAGTAAAAATTCTGTTTCCAACTCTTGTGATGATGTCTTGAACTTCTAAATCTTCAAACTACTACTTGTTTCTAACATTTGGAAATCAATGGACCACATAACTACACATAAATTTTATGGATTGAAATTGACCTAGGGTAACAATATTTTATATAATTTGAAACTAACTCAGTAGAGTGGCAAGGCTATTGAATCTAGTGATTTTTTTAAAAAAAAAACCTTTCCTACCACTGATTACTTTTATTTAGCATGATATTTATTATATGGATATCAAACTTAAAGGACAATGTGGTTACAATTAAAAAAAATAAGAAAAAAAGAAGAGTATACCGTGGTGTGGTTATAGTCTACTAAATTTTTGTTTATTGTCTATGAATACAAGCTAAGAAGCACGAAACCCAAACATGGTTGGCCTGTCTGTCTTGGACACATATCCAAGACACTTTGACATTTATTATATTGGGAAATAAAGAAAGTAAACTGTTAGAGGAGTACAAAGCTATTTTTCAATCATAACGAATGTAAGATATGAGTTTAGTTAACACAGTTTACATTTATATGATCTTTTTTTCTTTCTTTTTTTAATTTGTAGGTGACTTATTAGAAGGCATTGATGTAATTTTTGTGGACAATTTTTTATATTCAAATTGTAAAGTATATATGTACATTATTTAAAATTTTTATTGTTTGATACAAAGTAAACTTTTTGAAATTGCACAATTATTAATACAAAAATTGCAAGGTGAAAAGAACGTTCTAGCAATGTTCTAAAAGGCGCTAGGTGGGTGGTCAGGGGGTCTAGGCGGAATTTTTTATTTTAAGCCAATTTTAATATTTTATCTTACATTTATCCAAACAAAACAATAAAATAAAGCAAAATAATATATAATAAAAATAATAAGGGCCTTTGCTTAAAGTTCAAATACATATCTTTAACGTATTAGTTTTATTCATAAACAAGATTGTTATTAAATAATAAAATTTAAAATTTCAAGAATTCAATTCAATATTAAAATTTAAGAAACTAAACATAAATTTAATAATTATATTGAATTAAACTAAATAATACAAATGTATCATCATTTATATAGTTTGAAGTCGGTACAAGTTCAAAAAATTACAACTATAATAAAATTATCCATTTTGACTTGATCTTGTTCACTTTTTGTTGTGATTTAAAATGCTACAACCTGCATTATTGCATTATGAATATGTTAAATCATTAGAAAAATAAATATATCAAAATCTGGTTTGGATAGTTAGTAAAACAAAAAGAATCGCTCCGCCTACTCTCCGCCTACTTTCTTGGAGGGATTTTTTGACCTAGGCGAGGCGCCGGGGGGCCTAGGCGGCCGCCTAGGCCGCTTTTTAGAATAGTGCGTTCTAGGCTAGTAGGACAGTAAATTTCATATTCAATTGTAATTAGATCATGGACTGAACATGAAGACATACATATTATTAATATATTATTAGAACTTCTTTATCTGTTTTACTGTTTGTTGAAGGGGCTTCATCCCATGTGCACATAGATTCTTGAAGTTTCATGAGATAAGTTGTCTTAGTTGAATTTGATTTTGAGAATGTTAGCTTTAGTTGGTAATTTTGACAAAATTAATAATTGAATTTTCATTTGCTTTTAATTTCTAGACAAAGAACAGGCCTTCTACAGACTTCATGGAGAGTGTTCAGTCTGATATTAATGCCAGCATACGTGCTATCCTAATTGATTGGCTTGTTGAGGTAAAGACTTCTATTATTCAACCTTTTCTTATTATCCCGTGACCCCTCCAGTGATATCATATTCTCCATTCATATTTTAAGTGACCATTTTTAGTTGACAAACGTTTTAAGAAAGTTAGAACTTGACAAGATTTATATTATTTTACCCATTATACCTTTAAATGCATTAATATGGAAATAGTGGAATAGGATCCACAAATCTTTGAAATCCCAAATTTGAAGGTGGTCACTTAGGTGGGATGCAGGACATACATTTTAGCTTATTTGACCAGCTTCCACTAAGAATTTAATTTTCATGTTTCATTATAAACAACTATAGGCTATATCAGTCGCATCATGCTGCTTACAACTTTTGATGGAAGCAGTTTATAACTCCTTTAACTATGGTGTGACATCTATATCTTTCTGTAGGTTGCTGAAGAGTACATGCTTTTACCTGAAACGTTGTTCTTGGCTGTTAACTATGTAGATCGTTATCTTTCCGGCAATGACATCAACAGGCAACGATTACAATTGCTTGGTGTTGCCTGCATGTTGATAGCTTCGTAAGATATAAATTTTACCCTCCTTTGTTTCTTCTTCTTTTTCTCTCTCCCTGTTCCTCTCCTCTCTCTCTCTCTCACACACAAACACACATGACGAGCTAGTCTTTCTCCCAACACATTTATAATAATCAGAAACATGATATTGATGCCAGTAAATATGAGGAGATTTGTGCTCCTGGGGTGAAAGAATTCTCTTACATCACTGACAACACATACTCCAGGGATGAGGTTTGGTTTGTTCCCGTTCTTTTAAACTCGCCAATGGTAGATGCTCTTGTAAAGATTTATGTTTATAACCTGCATTTCTCAAATTAATTGCTCCAGGTCTTGCAAATGGAATCTGATGTGCTGAATTACTTGAAGTTTGAAATGTCCGCTGAAACTGCTAGATGTTTTTTGAGGTAATTATAAGCTTTTTGGTCTTAATAAACGACTAATTGCCTTCTTTCCCTTTTGCTGCTTTGTTGATTGACTTGATTTACTCATGCCATGTTAAGGCGTTTTGTTCGTGCTGCTAAAGAAATTGATGAGGTAGCTATTTTGGACTTCTTATTCTGTATATTTTGGAAAATAATTGTGTATTTGTATGTTGTATTGGGTTTGATTTGGCAATGGTAGTGTGTTTGAAGTTTAGTGATGTATTAGCAATAAATGTGTCGTTCTTTTTCGTCAAATCTGCAAAATGAGTAATTTATGTCGGGGAAATTAGTATTCAGTTGGTAAAAGCTATTCACATTAGATCATCATAGGACTCCATATATATTTAAAGCCGTCATTACTTTTGATATCATATTTCAAGCGTGTTACTCGGACACCTAGTCAATAAAATGCAACGATTGTTTGTAAACATTTTTATTAACTTGTGTGTTCATCTGCTACCTTTAAAGGTTCCATCCATGCAGTTGGAGTGCCTGGCTAGCTACCTTTCAGAGTTATCACTGCTGGAATACAGCATGATTCGCTATGCCCCTTCTCCAATTGCTGCTTCTGCAACTTTTTTATCCAATTTTATTCTTAACCCTTCAATTAAGCCTTGGGTAAGTGCATGAGGAAGTATTTGACAGAATTGCTTATATATAATCATCATACATAGATTAACCGTATACATGCTTTGTTACAGACTCTAACATTGAAGCATTATACACTTTACGAGCCCTCTGATCTTCGTGACTGTGTCAAGGCTTTACATCGCCTTTGTTGTAACAGCAACAATTCCGGTTTACCTGCAATCAGAGATAAATATAGTGAGCACAAGGTTAGCCAGTCTTAATAAATAAGCATCCGCCCTTTGATAAATTACAAAAATTGATGCCATATAGATATAACTAAGATGATTATAGGCTGACTGGCAAAAAATAAAATAAAAGAAAACATATATGCAGACCTATTTGTGGTGAATCACAATAAGATTATACAATCTTAATAAGAGATAGACCACTTGCTATCATTTTGTTGTACATTACCCCCCTTACTATTCATAATAGGAACTCTAATTTAACTAAAATATTCTACATTTGTTGATGTGCTTATGTTACGTTTGGATTGAATGATTGGAATTGGTGAAGAAATAGAATAGAGAAGGGAGTGGATTTGTGAGTGGAATGATTCATTTTATTCTAGCTGGAATGAATCATTTCATACCCTTCTTCAAGAAATAAAATTCACAAATTTGGTAGGAATAGGAATGACTCATTCCATTTCATTGAATAACCAAGCACAATTTTGTTTTCATTCCATGAGAATGAGTCATTCCATTCTTACGTTCATTCATGCAATCCAAACATAGCATTAGTCCTATTTGTTTCCTTTTGGTGAAAATGTTTTGCTAATCCATACTGATTTTTGTTATTTTTGATCGGTACAAATTTGTAGCAACGAAGTACTGCCCGCTTTCGATCCCTCGGGAGTATTTTGCATGAGCTAAGCAATTAGACCTTCAATTTTCTTCCTTCCCCAACCCACCCCCCCCCCAAAAAAAAAAAAAAAAAAACTCTTTTGGATCTACACAAATTTATATGTTGCAATCTTGTTTTTTTCTTTTTTTCAATGTAAAAAAGTATCATTCTCTCCAATTTTAATATGAATTTTGTCTCCAACAGTTTTGTGTATAATGTTGGAGTTGCTTTCCCCTTCTGCTTTCTCAAGGACATAATTTTACAACAGAAAAAAAAAAGGAGACTACATTTTGGATTCAGTTGATTTTAATAGTGATAAAGTTTTTTTTTTCTCCACAAGTTCAATACCTTAATTTGGAAGTGAGAGTTACTAGTTTTTAAGAATTAAAGGTTCACTTCTTCTTCTTTTTTCACTAAATTAAAGGTTCACTTTTAGATGTTTAAATGGATTTTGATTTTGATAGTAATTGTTGGTTATGTTAATATTTTTAAGTGTTGACTTCTCAAATGAGTATGTTTATCAATGAATAGAAAGATTTCAACATGAAGGTGCCTTTTGGACTGCAGTTTTGTAATATTTATAGAAACAAAGGTTGGCAAAATCATACTTAGAACACCACATACTGAAAAATGTTTTTTTTAATCAAAAAACAAGTGCTTGATCAAAATTATTCCACATACAATATTGATATTTCCACATGATCAGTCAGTCTCACATATGTATGTGAATAATTAGTGGGTTCCACCTCGAGATTCATGTGAAAAATATTAGTTTAACATGTGAAAGTACGAGTTTATTTTTTTATTTTATTTTTTTTCAAATTCCAATAGTTCAAAAGATCCTAATGTTTGGTGAGCCCTTTTCTCCAGATGTGGAGGCAGTATCTCCTAAATTTAGCCAAGGAGTAATAGAGGCTGCTGGTCCATCTGTGAATTATGCTCCCCATAAAAAGAGAGACTAGACTGCAGCATCTCTTTCATAAATATACCATTTAGCTCACTAGTTTAACGGGATCCGATTAGCATGAAGTTTATTTTTTTTATAAATTGGTCAATAAAATATTGACACACAGAGCCACGTCTGCGTGTTAACACTCTTTGATCAATCGACCAACTTATCCAAAAATAAACTTCATGATGACCACTTCTGTTTAATGGAGGCTACAAACAACCACCATCACAACCACCTCACAATGCCCTCTTCCCCTGCCAGAACATTTGCCTTCTAATGTATCACATAAAAAAATGATATTTTTCCCACACAAGTATAGGACTCGTTCACTATTCATGTAAGAGGAATATTATAGAATTATCGTGTATAACATAATTAAATTGAGGAGTCGAGCTTATTACTATTTAAATTTAGCTGTTACAAGTTTCATGTAGAGTCAAACTGAATCTGAATTCAAATTGTCTCGCAAAATAAGAATTTGATAATTTCAAATTCGAAACGGTTACTTTTTATTTAGCAATTAAGTAAAAAATAATAATAATATTTTTTTCAAAAAAGAAAAGAGGGAAATTTTGCAAGAAAATATTTGTGTGGAAAATAGTTTTTTGTATTTCAACCACATCTGACAAAAAGTCTCCCACTTTGACATGCACAATTTGGCTGTAGTGAAACCTCCTATGGTTAAAGGGTAAAGACAGATCAACTTATTAATAACGTTAAAATTCAAATTCAAAATTTAAACACTAACACAACTGCCTGTGACGTAATAACCAATGACAAACCAATCACTCAAAGCCATCTCAGCTAATCGTTAAAAACACACAATTCTACTTCTGACTCCTGACGGGCGCTAACTGAACTGAACTGAACAAAATTCAAATAGTCTCCCTCATGTGGGCCCCACCCGTTGTCCGCTCCTAACGAATACCAAGTGGATCCGACGGCCAGGATCCGATCTGTCCCTCAATTCAAATCACCCCTTTGCCCGCCTCAAAAGTATCATAAAAGTAATATTTATATATATATATATGTGCAAGTTATTTAACACCTCACCCCATTTCTCTACAAGAACCCATGGAATCAAACTCCAATTTTAATCTTTAAAAAAGGCTCAAAATCTATTCCTGTGATTACCCTTTTTTTGAGATTTCTTGCTTGATTTTTAGCAAGAAATTCAGTTTCTTGGAGGGAAAAAATTAGGTTTTTTTGGGTTGAGGCTGAAGAAAAATGTCTACCCAGAACAGGCGTTCTTCGATTACATCATCACAGACATCTTCTTTGGCTAAACGGCAAGCGGAGAATCTCGGAAAGGCGGCAGCTTTGCTGCCTCAAATGGCGAAGAAAAGGCCGGCGTTAGCTAATGTGACTAATCAGAGGCATGGTTCTGAGAATGGTTCAAGAAGCTCAACGAATTTGGTATGTGATTTTGTCTAGTTTCTTGTTTGTGTTCATTTGTTTTTTGGGTGTTGGATAACTTGAATCTAAAATTTGAATGGAATAATAAATGACAAATGAAGTGTTAATAAAATTATATGTAAAATGTTTGATTCTGTTTATGAATTGTTATTTGATTTGCTAGTTTTATGTTTGTATCTTTTTAGAGTTGTTATATAATGCTTTTGCTTAGTTAATTCCATTTGACTTCAAGTAGGTGAGGTTGACACAATTTTCTCATGCAGAAGAATGTGGATCCTAAAAATCTGCATTCTTAGAGAATTTGTAGAAACAGATGAATATTTTAAAGTTTTATAATAAGAAAACTGAAGTCAAGGAAATAATCATAATTTGTAACATATCACACTTGAAAATTTTAGTTTTAAGAAAGATCAAGATTTACTTCAAGTAACTATCAGTCATTGTTGAAATCTACCACAAAGCTGAAAATTTTGTTCAAAATTAAATTGGATTTAGATTTATGGAATGACAAAGTTCTAACTTCGGATAAAATATTTACAGACTTCAGAGGATCTTTGTGCATTCCTAGCCTTTCTTCATAAATCTTAAATTGCTTTTCATGGTGAAATTCTTGAATTCTTACTTAAATCACTATAGTCTAGCTTTATCATTTAGGCAAGGACCTTAGGAATAGTTGCTTTATCCCCAATATATATCTTAACTTGCACTTAAATACTGATATACACACAAAAAAAAATCATAGAAGTCAATGTTTGTTCACTTGTTGTTTATTTATTCATATTCAAATGTAACATTCATAAGGGTGTGTGTATGGTAATATAATCTAATTGTGTTGTTGTTGTAAATAGCTTGTCCATACTAAGATTTAGATGTCTGATTTACAATGAAAGTGAGAAGAAAGTGCATGTAATGCTAAAATGCCTTTCATTGTGATATTTGTGCTTCCATAGGACTCAGAGGTTTCAAATTTTTAGCTACTTATTTTAGAATAAATTATTCATTAACTGAATTTCGTGTGAAGGTACCATGTCCAGCTAAAATTGACAATGCCAAGAAGGGAACTTCGACCTACATTACTAATGCAGGCTTCACCAGGAGTACTTTTCCACAATCCTCGAAATCATGTGCAGTCGTTTCCCATAAGGATTCATCTTTGCCAAGATGTGATGTAACTCTCTCCAGGATTATTGCCCCTCCAGCCCCATGCAGCATACATGTATCTCCAGTTCAATCAGATGGCTTATCCGTTTCTATGGATGAAAGTATGTCCACTTGTGATTCCTTGAACAGTCCGGAAGTTGAGTATATAGATAACAGTGATGTGGCAGCAGTTGATTCAATTGAAAGAAAGGCGTGCAGCAAACTTTATATTTCAGAGAATGTGGAAACAGAAGGTTTGCAATTTCTATCAGACTTCATGTTGTTTTGGTGTCTTTTTTGGTTCGAATTTTGTTAAGTTTTCTGTTTCAATTGAATATCTAAGTCACTTCTTTTCCTATATGGACACAGGAAATATCTGCAAGAGAGACATACTTGCTGAAATGGAAACAAGTGATAAGATTGTTGATGTTGATGACAATTTTATGGACCCACAATTATGTGCAACCATGGCTTGTGATATTTACAAGCACTTGAGAGCTTCTGAGGTTCACTGCTTACAATTTTAGAGCATATGCTTTATTGTTATATGCATTTTCCGTGTCCTTTGAGAGCAAGTATTACATATTTCAAAATTTTTGACTTTCCTTTTTGTTGATAATAAAAAGTTTACATGGTTGAAATGACGTATTATTAGTCCTCTTTGATAGACAGTATCTCACTACAGATCAAATGCTTTCATTCAAATGATTAGTTGATATAGTGCGTTTCAATAAACGTGTGGCTAAGGACACTTGGCATAAATCCATGGTTTTATATGAGATGAGCATTTTAGTCTTGCAAAATTTGATCTGTAGAACTATGCCTAGTTGTGTAAGACATGGTATGAATGATATTTAACTTAAGGGCAATTCTTATTGTTTCTAATTGTATTGAAGTTTCTAATTTAAATGACTTGTAGTGATTAAACATCATAACACCATAAAAGAGTTTAGTTTGTGGATATCATCATTTACTTATTAAATTGTAGTAAAACAATGTTGCCATCAAAGAAAGATTAGTGGTTTATATGATCGCTTGCTTGAATTCTGTAGTACCCAAATAAAATAGTTCTCTTAACTTCTGTAGTAGTTGTCCTTATGATGGGCCAATATATGAACAAGATAGATAGAATCATATTATAAGATATGTTTGTTGTAAGACTATAATTCCCTTTTTTGGAATTTGAGCTTAAACTCTTGCATGATTTTGCAGGGATATAGTTGATCTTTCATTGTTTTATTAGATGTGCTGTGTACATGTACTTCTGGTTGCATTATCAACTGTACAAATGAATTTGAGATTGATTTATAAATTATTTGTTCTTCCTTCTAACTTTTTTTTGTATAATTATAGGTGAAGAAAAGGCCTGCCATTGACTTCATGGAGAAGGTTCAGAAAGACATTAATACCAGCATGCGTGCAATATTAGTTGACTGGCTTGTTGAGGTAAATGTGGTGGGATAGATAACCATTAATACCAGCATACACATTCTCTTTAAGGGTATCTTGATGTTATAGGATCTCAACTCTACAAAGAAAAGTTGATGCTAGATGGGATAATTGCACTCTCTCTCGCCATATGATTGCCCATTCTGTGAGCTGAGAGTGTATTTAATTCTATTTCATACTGGCGAACTTAATGCCTAACCATAAATATATAATTACAGGTTGCTGAAGAATACAGGCTTGTCCCAGATACTTTGTACCTGACTGTTAACTACATAGACCGGTATCTTTCTGGCAATATGATGGACAGGCAACGCTTACAGTTGCTTGGTGTTGCATGCATGATGATTGCCTGGTAATATATATGTCTGCCCCCTCCTTATTTCTATGTCCTTTTCTACTTGACCTCTTTCTATCTCTTTCGAGCTATGTGTATGTAGTACGCATTCAAAGTATTGACATAATCTAACTTGATATTGTCAGCAAATATGAGGAGATTTGTCCTCCCCAAGTGGAAGAGTTCTGCTACATCACTGATAACACATACTTTAAGGAAGAGGTGAGGTCCTATTTCCGTGTAGCTTAATTATCCATCATCCATATGCTGTGAAATTTTGTATAGGCACTAAGAAATAGGACTGCTGCAGGTATTGCAAATGGAATCTGATGTTCTGAATTTCTTGAAATTCGAAATGACAGCGCCAACAGCGAAATGCTTTTTGAGGTAATGGCTAGACCACTAGATTCTAGATTTTAACTGGAAATACTTTTCTGCCTTTCATGTTTGCTACTTGTCATTTTGACTATCGACATTCATTTATGGACACTTTTGTAGGCGATTTGTTCGCGCTGCTCAAGGGGTCACTGAGGTATCATCACTTAAACTTGTGTTTTTGAATTTTTACATTAAAGTTAGAAAAAAAAACTCATGCGTAATAATTCTTTTGCCTTTGCATTTCCTTCTCAAATAATACAAGCCTTGTTTTTCATTTTGTGCTCAAATTCAAAAAACATGTCAGTGTCCTCGCCTTTGGATTAGTAGTAGTTAAAAATAGCTGAATCACGTCTACAATGTCACTGCCACTACTTATTCCATTTATTCGTGCACTGTCAATTAAAAAAAAATATGTATGCAATATTACTGAACTTTATGTTTTTAGTTACAATTTACTTTAAGAAGGCAATTAATCAACACCGGTATCTTTATGGTTTCTTGATCTTTTCCAGGCTCCTTCAATGCAGCTAGAGTGCATGGCCAACTACTTGGCGGAGCTATCTCTTCTAGAGTATAGCATGCTTTGCTATGCCCCATCACTTATTTCTGCATCAGCAATATTCTTGGCCAAATATATACTTTCTCCATCAAGAAGACCTTGGGTATGTGTCAATAGTATTCAATCAAATTCGCTTGTAGACATATTAGACACACTTCATCTTATGCTCATTTGACACGAGTTCTTTCTCTACATTCCCTTGATTTATTTCAATCTGTTTTCGTTCAATACAGAATGCCACCTTGCAGCATTACACACATTATGAGACTTCAGATTTGCACGAATGTGTTCAAGCACTGCATAGCCTTGGCTGCAACAGCCTCAATTCTAGTTTGCCTGCAATCAGGGAGAAATACAGTCAGCATAAAGTGAGGAAACTTTCTTATGCCATAATCTCGATCTATATGTTAATATTTTCTGTATGTTTTTTAAATGTTTAATTTTTATATATGAATCTATACACCATTTTTCCTGTAGGAGTTGAGATAACCTTCGTCATACCAAGAATAGTAGATACCTTGGAGGAAATACTGTGTCTTACCATGTTCAGAAATTGTGACTGCTGTTTATTCCAATCTAACAATTAAAATGCAATAAGCATGTGAGCTATATTTCGGCCTCTTAAAACAAGCACAACAGAAAAGGAAGAGATGAAAGTAAATTGTTATTTCCACATCGAAAGTGTCGCTATAGATCCTATAGCGACGGTTTAACCATCGCTTATACATCTACAGCGACACTTTTGTTGTGGAAATAACAAAAAAGTGTTGTAGATTTAACAAAATCCTGAATTTAATATGAAGCTAAAAGACATTACAAACAAAGTCATCTGTCATGATTATGTTTTTTCAGATTTAACACAGTCACATTGGCTTAGTCTACGACATGGGTTGTTGGAATTGCTTTTTAAAGATGTTGATAAATGACTACTGATCAATGATCGAAGAAGCTCAGGACAAGGCCTATTACGAAATGTATACCTCGAAAGTAACATGGGGATGAGAAATCGATTTCTCAACTTAGATTAAATTAATATACAACGCTTTGAACTACTGATTATACAGCATTTCCATAGGTTTGCTCAAGGAAGAGGTCCAAATATATTGGAATGTGATCAGAGGTTTAATATTTAATGAGTAAACATGCATTGACAAAGTGCAAGTGTAAGGGCTATATGGCAGGCTGTCAACTTGAAGAATTTCTTATGCTTGTCAAGTTATGTTTTGAGAATTTGCTCCACTTGTTAATTAGCTAGCGTCTCCAAAGTAGTTAATCGACTCAAAACAGATATCATTGTTTCTGTAAAGTTTGATTCGGGCAAATATCCATTCATGTGTTCTGAATTTAGCTGATACATCTGCTTTTTGTGTATCAGTACAAGTTTGTTGCAAAGTACTCCTTTCCATCCATACCTCAGGAGTACTTCCTCGACGTAAGCATCTAGATATTGATGATGACTTTAGACGCAAATTCATGGAATTCAACTTGAAGTGCACACTCCATCTGCTCTTAGCTCCCTCATTCAAATTCATGGAATTCAACTTCAATTTCGTGTTCTTATCAGTGCTCTCTATGCAATGAAGAATGGCCTCAGTTGGTTTGCTGTGTTCTATTTACCAAACCAGATTGTTCTCTCTTTTTTTTCCAGCTTAGATTTTCTAACTGTGGGATGAGTGTGTATAGATGAGTTCCTTACTCTTTGCTCTTTTTCTCTGTGCTCTTGTACCAAAAAGAAAAAAAATATTAATAAAACTACCTTTTTTTTCTTCCACAATATGTGTTTGATGTGATTTATTTACAAGTCTTGAAAATGAAATTGTTTAATGAAGTTGTCTTCTATCTTGGATTGAGGATGATTGTATCTCACCCTGGGCTAGGCTGCACTTAAATAGAAGAATCTCATATGAATATTTTATAATATAATGTGTTTATAGTTTTATATTGAAAGCTATGGATAAAATTATAATATACCAGTTATATTAAATCCAACCTCGGTCGGTAAAAACCGGAATCAGTCGGCTCTCCGATCCGTTCGGCTCAATTTATTTGATTTGATTAAAAATTAGTTGATCACTGATCCAACCGGTTAATTGACCCATCGAACCCTTTTTTTTGTTACTAAAAAAGTTTTAATATTAAAATTAACAACTTTTAATAATATTGTAATTCAACTTTATTATATTTTAGTTCATAAAAAATGAGATTTTTTAAAACTTTGTTAATTACTAATAATATATATTTTTATATATTAATGACGTCACTGGGTCAATAATGGTTCGACCACTAGTTGGACCCACCCGATACCTTACCGGTCACCTTTTCCGGTTTGATGACCGATCCGGGAGTCTGAGAACCTTGTAATATACTACCTCCATTCCATATTATTTCATTATTGACTTTTTAAAATCAATTTAGGAGATTTTTAAATTCAAAATCGACATAGATTCTTGTAATATACTACCTCCATTCCATATTATTTTATTATTGACTTTTTAAAATCAATTTAGGAGATTTTTAAATTCAAAATTAACATAGATTCTTTTAGCTTTAATAAATGACGAATATTGTAAACTATCTAAAAAATATTGTTTCATAATTTTTAATGAATTATCTCAATTTTAAATTTAAAAATATCTAAAATTGACTTTTAAAAGTCAGTAATAATCATTTAATTTGAATTGAAGGGAATATTAAAATTTAGAACTTGCTAGACAGCTACTAAACAAACCCTGTGCATTATATTCTTCAAATTAGATCTCCATAACAAGCCTGCATAGCAAATTCTTCAGTATATAAAGTGCAATGGAATAGACAAAAAATAACTAATGAAGGGGCTATATTTTCCACCAGAACATAGCACTACATACAAACATTTTGTGTCAGACATTCCCTTGTTATATACATTTCAACTTCCTCCCAATACTCTATAGATCTCATTTTCTTCACCCTGAAGAGTCAATTACACTATGAAAACTAACAACTAAAATTTGAGTTTAAATTTGATACAGTGACAATATATACACGAGCGATATTAAGATTATGACACGTCATTAAAATAAGGGTAATTTTGTTCAACCAAAGTACTTCATTAATAGGATCCTGCAGGTAAGTTTCCGATCACACTCCATAATGGTATACCTGGAAAAATCAAATGAAAACAATGAATTAGCCATTAAAACTCTGAGATTAGGTTTAGAGTTGGCATGCTTTATATCTATTTTACAAATTCCATGAATTCATCTTCAAATCATACAAATGTGTTAATAACTTTGTAATAGAACTCAAGATAACTTAGAATGGTGCCACTGATATGACAATTATATTTCATACCTTAATTACTCTATCAGCTTGTCCAACAAAGAGAGTTCCTTGCCAGTATAACAAAGCCGTTATCACGGAATTACAAGCAATAGAGCCAATTGGAATGACATCTACTGAAGAATTATCTCCCACTAGTTCCTACAGATCAATAGCCAAGTTACTAAGTTAGTAAGCCTTTTGTGATTAAACTGAATTTAAACACTAATTTAGGAATACTCCAGGTGAAAAGATTGAATAAAGGTATGGAGAAGATAGTATCCAACTAAAAAAGGGTTTTCCAAGCAAATATAGGACCTCCAAATGCCTAGGATAGCATGAACTCTTCACAAGAATGACATCACCAAACTAATCAACTTGTAAAGCTGTGGGATAATAATATTCTTTGATACAGTCTATACAACTTTCAAAATAATCTGCACATGAACCTGTACAGTAACAGTCTTCCTCCAACCGCCTGTAAAAATCAATTTTCCTTCCATGCTAACAGAAAAAATTGCACCATCTTGAGCTGCTGTAGATTTCAAAAGTATGTTGTCACTCCAGATCTGAAGGAAGCAAAGAAGAAAGAATATGATTTATTAGCAAGTAAACTAGTACACATATAAGGTTTTTATTTTCTTTTTCTCTCCCCATTTTTAATTTTAATGCACTGGTACATACACCAGTCCCTACGCATATCTTTTAGTCAACATATTGATGGGACCTTGAATCAGACATAAACTTCAAGAATGGTATTTTATATATCCATTTAAAACTTGAGAACCATGTCATCTAAGTATGCTGCAATGAAATTAGAAATATAACAAAAGAAAAAAATAATCCAAATTGCTGATTTTGATCTCAAATCTGACTTCAGTAATTTGTGAGTATCATGATTTGACATACGAAATAGTGTATCTGTAGCTCATGCAGATTCTAAGTGCCAACAATTAGCATGTAGTGCTGAGCTAAAGGAAGTGCAACTTACTTTTAAGTGCCCATTCTCATGAGCCGTGATGAGTACATTCTGATCAGCAGCAAGAGATAATACAGAGGTCACAGTTCCAGGTGAATTTTCCCCCAAAACTGTCAAAGGACTGTGATCACTAAGACACCATAACCGAACAGTTCCATCCCAGCTTCCACTATAAAGAACCCCGTTACAAACTGCTAGTGTAGACACAACTGATTTATGACCAGTCAAAGTACATGACAGGGTATAGTTCTGAAGAAAAGAAGAAAACAAAAAAATACATCATATGTTTTCCTCTATACTAATTAAACTGGTCAGCTATAAGAATGGATCACAAGAAAAGGAGCCTTACTTGCATTGACCAGGCTTTTATTGACCTGTCTCCGTTGCCAGTATAAAAATATCCAGTTCCAGATATGGCAAGAGCGTGAATCCCACTATAGCGCCAATCCTTTTCCTCGTACAATTTCTTGATTGGTTCTTCACCAAATGGAATACTGATGCCCCAGATGCAAATGCCACCTCCACTATCACCACTTATGCACAACGGTTGCTCTTCATCCACAAAAACAACAGCCATGACTCTATGCTCATGACATTTAAATGAATGCATGTGAGTAAAATCCTGCAAAGGGTGAAAATGAGTCCCCACATATATTTATGATGTAATAATGGTTTATTTAGATCCATAATACATCTAAAAATTTCAGTTTCAGAAATTAAATGTAAGCTAAGCAGATCTAGTGCTTTAATTTAAAAAATAAAAAGAATTAGACAATTACAAGTAATTGATTCAAATGTCCTGGAATTATAAATTTGAACAGAAGCACATATGCTAGACAAGTTGACTCTTGGAAAAAACAATTAGTTGTTCTAAGTATTTAGATCCTACAGTATCTGTGTATGAGTAAGGTGTTTTTGGAAATTTCCATAATTAAAAATAAGTGTATACCAGCAATTTTAGAGTCTGTAAGTCATCACAGAAGTTCCTCCATTGCCCCTCTTCCCAGCCTCTCTTCTTTATTTTAGGATAACTTAACCATGTCATAGTTGAAAGGAAGTTAGTTTTGGTTAACAAAATTCAAAGCAAGCTCCCTTGAAGATCGAATAAGTGAAAGATTTCAATATTTTATAGCTCTACCTTTAGGCTATGTCATAGCAAACCTTCGACTCTTGAATCTTTATCCATATTTATGCTAATTTCGCACAAGGATTCACAATTAAGCATACAATTTCATATTATCCCTCAATTCCCAAAAATAAGATCATTTTTGACTTTTGAAGTTAACTGGAGATAATTTAAATTTAAAATTGATATGAATTTATTAAATCTTAGTCAATACAATTATGAATATTGTAAACAATCTAAAAAGTATTACTCATTACAATATTTGTTATTTTAATATTTAAATAAATCACATCGATTTTGAATTTGAAAATGACTCGAATTGACTTTAAAAAAGTCAGTATTTATCTTATATTTTGAAGAGGGAATAGTTGACAATTATGTGAAATTTCATTCTAAAGTGTGTACCTACACAAACAATACAAGTGAAGGACTCTTGGTTTTATATGATGAGAAGCTAATCACACCAATAGTCGTGTATTTGTTTTAGGTGTGTACCTCAAGGGACCATACTTGAACTGTTTTATCGAATGACGAGCTGAACAGAAAACCTCCTACAACAGACAAAACAGAGACGTATTCAAACTTATAAGTTCACAAATGGAGATGAAACTAGCAAAAAATTATGCTGAAGTAAACAAGCATCATAGCAATATTTTTCTCGCCTTAGAATGACGAGTTAAGGGACCTTCAGAAGATTAGAGAAGGAGGATAAGTAGTGGCATACGAGAAGCAGCACAATAACTGAATTGCATGTGGCATTTAAAGACGGAGATAATTATGCTTTTACAAAGAGAATATTGGAGAAATATACTGCATTTGTGATCCTGATCCCTGAACTCCCTAAACAAAACCTAATAAAGAAAAAAAAAACAGAGTAAAATCACAGCCTTCATTCTACAATCATCAAAGGAGGAACTCTATTTGATTATTCATTTGTTTAAACATATGATGTAAGCAGTGGATGACAACAGTCTGCACCTTCCCTTTTTCTTGGTAACAATCAAAAAGAAATACACCACAACAAAAAGAAGAAGTTTAGATTAGAACACAAGTCCCCCACATTGTCAGCAGGATAAATGATATTTTTAACGAATGCACTCTTGGTTAAAAAATAAGTTAGTCTCTACTACTTTTATCCTCATTTAAATAACAAAAATAATCGTCCAATAGCACCCCGACACGTGTTCACCCCTTGGGAGTTAAATAAGCCATTCCCACCCCCACGTGGGGGGTATTCTAGACAATCTGCCTCCCAGGGGCAATTCACGCATCTCCACCCGTACATGGGGGGCACCTTGGACATCTTCCATTCAGGGGGAAACTTAGTCATTCCACCATCTAATCTAACCTAAAAATACAGGCTCCACATCCTTGGTGGAGGTAACTTCTCCCATTTACCACTTTCGTAATTCTCCCTAAGCCTTGAGACCTTAAAGCTATCCGGCCTACTCCTTTTGTCCACAACCACCCACCAGATGCTCCATTCAGTCGATCAACCTCCATAGCCTCTTTAACCCATTCATCAACCTTACACCACCATAGGTCCATAGAAGGCATCTGACATCATACTACCATATATCCACCTCAAACACCAACCAATCCCACCTCAAACAGCCACCCAAAATCACTCCCATACCATAATCGCCTGTACTCACCTTACACCAAAAGAACAACCTTAGTCTTGAGACATCCCATATATTACCAGCAACACCACTATCCAGCACCGTAACTATACATCATTAATCCGCCCAAACACCCAATCAATTCTTAAACCACCATCACTGTATTCCATTGACACCGCCACCAACAACCAGCTGTCAATCATTTCAGGCAGACCTCAAATTGACTTGCATGCCACAATCATCTGAGCTAACTTCTATAATAGTCATAAGTTTAGACATGATATAAGCAGTGGATGAAAGTCAAAACCTTCACTGATATTTGGTTTTGACAACTTTCCAATACCAAAGAAACACAAAACAATAAAGAGAAGCATTTTAGACTTTTGAACAGAAAGACCACTGCATGTTCACCAGAATAATTAAACTGCCATTCTGAACTTTGAGTAGGCATGCACATTATCCAAAAAGGATAAAAGGAAAAATATAGGAACTTTAACTTGTGGAATTATTAGGAGCAAGGAAGAATAATCTGGAATTGAATACCCAAAAATAGCTGAACAGCTACCCTCCATTCTAGAATCAAATTTGACTTTTTGAAGTCAAATTTCAGACATTTTCAAACTCAATCAAAATGATACAACTTGTTGAAAAATATAAATCTTGTAATTAGCGGTATGTTTTAGATAGTTTAAAATATTCATCATTTTATGGACTAAAATTGAGTAAGCCATATTAATTTTGAATTTGAAACTTTGTCAAATTGACTTCAAAAAGGCAATCTGATCTTATATTATAGAATATAGGGAGAATTAGATTATTGGATCAAAACATACACAAATATAGTACCAAACTTGAAGTATCACATCAAAACATACCTCCAACAGCGAATCCTGAGATGCAATCAAGATGACCCTTCAAATCAATGCATTTGACATGCCCCACTGAAAGGCCTTCTATGAGATCTCGGTCAATCCTTAATTTTTCAACATGATCAACATCTGTTCTACCATTTTCATCTTTCTCCTGCAAAACTCCCATCTTTGGGCTTTTTGACCCTTCATTAGTTTGCATTAGTAGTTGACATAGTTCTCCTTGAACCAAGCAGTGACTCATTTTCTTCTTTGTAACTGTATGCTCCAAACTAACAATCATATCAAACTTTGGTACAATAATCATTCCCCTAATGCATTTCCAGATGTCGGTTACAACTGGTCGATTTCCTGGATCAAAATCTAAACATCTGAACAGACTCTCCTTCACTGAATTAAATTCCACACCCAATCCAGTTTCTAACAAATTCTTAACTTTCTCCAACCAACCCATGTACAGGACCTCACAATTAAATTCCTCTTCATCACTTAACAAAGGGACGAGGCAACAAAAATAATCATGCATCTCTACCATAAATGGTTTTCCAACAAGAAACCAAATCAGAACACAAGCCAATGACCACACATCTGAGCCATATCCAACTGCATATCTTGGGCTGCCTGAGCCTAAATCAATACCCTCTTTCTGCAATAACTCAAAGAATAGCTCTGGGCTGACAAATACAAAGCTCTCCGACAAATAATTTTTCAAGCTTGCTTCCGATTCTTTGCAATCAGTTTTCAGTTTACCTGATACAGCTTTTGTAAACATCTTATGGACTCTCATACCCATCACCAGGACCTCGTTAATTTCGATACAAGCATGAGCAAAATCATCAAAAGTAAAACAAGCTAAGCCAAGAGAACCAGAAATCAATCCTTCCGAATGCAAACCCATAATTGCTTCACATACTTCCATTCCAATCATGAGAAAACCTAAAATACCACCACTATTACTAGAATCCATTTTCTCTTCATCTCTTCCTACACACCCATTTTCCAAATAATCCAAATTCTCCAAAAGCCTACAACTATAACTCTCGCAAACTATATATACACCGTGATCATCCTCGTTATACCACAACCCATAAACCTTACAAATTCGAGACTGCTTCAAACCTGCCCTTAGAATCAAACCCAAATCATCTCTTTCACCATCCCTCATCCCATACAAAACTCTCATAATTTTCGCAACATAACTATATACAAACTTAGAATCATCATTATTAAAAAACAAACCAATCTTAGCAAGGCTCAACTTTTGATTCTCTTTCCACAAACACCTTATGGGCGATTCAAATAAACCCTCAAAATTCACCATCTTTCCATACAAAACAGAAGAACCTTCACTTGGTTCAACCAAAACGCAGTCTTTCGGCAGAATCCAGTCTTTCCAAGTAGAATAAAACTCGGGACTCCACAAATTGGGTATAAACACTTGCTGTTCAATTTCTGAAGTCAATTGCTTATTGGGTTTTCTGGGTTCTGTAGAATTGACAGAATTGGGGTCAGGGTTTTGCTGGAGGAGATAAGATAGGTGTAATAGGTCTATGTTTTTGGGTAGTGCTGAAAAGCCTTGTGGGTATGGAAATTTGACGAGTTGAGTGCAAGCTGGGCAGCGAATGGTTTGGGGGAAGGGATTGGGGAGCTGGGTGAGGCAGGTTTCGCAGGCTGAGTGACCACAGGCGAGTACGCGCGGTGTCGTAGACGCGCCGTCGTAAGGTTGGAGACATACTGGACACTCCGGCAACTCAGGCCACTCTGTTGACTCCATGGCCTGCGATTGCTTAGTTTGACTTTGTCTTTGTTGATTTGTCTTTGCTGACCCAAAGAGTACTGGCGGGTTATAACGGTTGTGAAATTTGAGGGAGATAAATAGATATTATGGAAAAATTTTAAATATGTTATTTTTATGTGGTACTTTTTTTAAATGCATAATTTGTAAGACTCGCATTTATGCCAAAGATATCTATGTAAAAAATATTATAATTTTATATAAAAGTATTATTTTATTATTTACTATGTTATAAAAATATTGTTCACACTCAAAATTTCGTATTCCTGTTACTAACCGTGCAGGAGAGCAGAATCATCTTTAACCTCCAAAGACAACCTCGAATTCAAAATCATCAAACCAGAATCCCGGCGACAACATTGGGAAATCATCAAATCAACCCCCAGAGACAACTTCGGGATATCAAATCGACCTTCAGAGATAACCCTGAAACATCAAATCAATCCCCTAAGACAACCCTGAGAAAAAACAGAATCAGTTGTGATCAAACCTTAGAAAAAAAACCCAGAGAAACAGGCAAAAGCCTCGTCAACCCCGGAGACAACCCCCGGAAGGGCAAAACGGTCATTTTGACGAGTTAATTTCAACAAACATAAAATAGTTGCAAATAGGGTTGCAAAGAGCCGTTGTAGCACTTCCGAGCACAAACTACACAAAACAGCTCAACGGACTTCATGCGAAGACACGAAGATGTCAGTTTTGATCATGGACACAACTTCTCGGATTCGAAAAAGGACAAGTCTTGTGTCATTGCGTAGCTCTCGGAGAAAGCTTTCCGGAATGGTATGGCACATCTTTATCGGATTCCCGGATTGTAAGTTACAAGCGTTTTAGCGGACTACACGTCAATTGAAGTTGCACGTACTTCGAGGCAGCTTGTAGGAGAACTCTCCATCAGCTAATAGGAGAAGAAGAAAAAAAAAAGAGAAAGAAAGAGAGAAAAGAGAGATTTCGCGTCAGAAATCGCTCGAATCTTGCTTTCAAACTTGTAAATCTCACTTGTAAGCTTTTATATACATATCTATTGTAACATATCAAGTTTTCACCAGTAGAAATCGAGTCTACGGGTTTTTAAAGCCTTTCGATCGCTATTCTCGTGCAAGGCCGTAAAGTTTCTTCAAATCTTCATTTTTCTTGCTTATATATAGACCTGGCAATTTAGGCCCAGGCTCGCCAGTAGAAACATGGGCCGCAATTTTTTAGCCTAGGAAAATGCGGGCCATTTTGGCCCAGCCCGGCCCTTGGCCCGCGACTTATTTTTTTTTAAAAATAAAATGTTGCTACTTGTGGGTTATGAGGTTTGAACACAAGACTTATAAGTAAATAAATAAGAGTTCAAACCAACTTAGCTACAAAAACTGTTTGTTTTTAATGCAATCTTCAATATATTGTTTCTTTACTTTTGTTCAAATTTTACTATTCTTAAAAAGTAAAACATAAATCGTGCCTAATTTACTATGCTCATAAATATTATAAATTAGGCACGATTATAAATTATAAAACATAAATATTATAAAATATATATTATAAATATTATAATAAAACATAAATTTTAAAACATAAATATTATAAATAAAACATAAATATTATAAACAAAAACAAATATATTATAAATTATATATATTATAAATAAAACATAAATATTATAAATTAGGCACGATTTAGGTTTTACTTTTTAAGAATAGTCAAATTTGAACAAAAGTAAAGAAACAATATATTGAAGATTGCATTAAAAATAAATAATTGTTGTAGCTCAGTTGGTTTGAACTCTTATTTATTTACTTACAAGTCTTGTGTTCAAACCTTATAACCCACAAGTAGCAACATTTTGAAAAATAATAATAATAATAATAATAAAGGAAGAAGTCCGCGGGTCGGGTCGGGCCAGGTCGATCAAACCCGGGCCACGGGACTCACAATATCAGCCCATCAAAACCCGAGCCATTTTGGCCCGGCCCGCCCGTTTGTCAGGTCTACTTATATACCTATATATAAGTAATATATATGTATATTAGTTAGTTTTACGGTTTAAATATTGATCTTTTGCTTTTCCTTGCATTATTTTATATATACACACACACACACATAGTAATTGGGCTTGGATTGTTAATCTATGGCTTTTTCTTGCTTTATTATATGGGTCCTTAACACTAATATACAACAATTAGAAAGTAATTACAAAAATAATACATTCACAAAATAATTACAAAAATAATGCAATTCACATTAATAAGGAATCTTAAAATTAAGGAAAAATAATTACCATAATTAATAATTCAAATTTAAATATCTATGATCTAACAACAAAAACAAATTCAAATTCAAAAAAATAATTCAAATATTCAAATTTAAATCTTCATCTCTCTCACAGTAGCCCTCTCCTCCGCTACTCCGCTACTCCGCCACTACTCCACCGCGAATGTAAGACCCCGAATTTTATGAAATAAAAGTATTAAATTTTTCTTATAATTACAATTCAGTAAATGTTTAAATTGATAAAAAGTTAAAGTTAAGGGTGATATATGAATTTTTTTCAAAAATACGCAAGTGGTTATAAAATATTCATTGTTGTCGGGAAATATTTGTTTGGTCGTGGAATATTCTTTCCGTCGGGGAATATTCGTACGACGGCGCAGCCATTTGTGGGCCCCATAACAGAATAACTGTCGGATGAAGAAAACGACAAATTTGAGTTTTTATAAATAACGGCGTAATTGTTACCGTTAACACTGTTGGAATACCTGGTGGTTAAAATATAGTAATACGCGTAGTTGCACAGTAGCACACGATATTGCACAGTATTTTTGAATTATTGATTCTTACGTAAGAAGGCACTACTCAATAATTGTTACAGTAATTACTGTTCAATATTTTATTTTATTGATTCAATAATTGCTACGTTGAAATTTTATATTATTGTTGTTCAATAATTGTCACTGCACAGTATTTTCCATTATCAGATCAATAATTCATATTATTTGAATAATATTATTAGATAACATTATTGGCAATGTCTAGAAAATTCTGTCTAAGGAGAGGTTTGGTTATCTAATTGTGCTAGTAAGGAGAAATTCTTATTGGAAAGCCCCCTCTTTCCTGGGAACGGCCTGGTTGTCGTAAATGTGATTCTGTAATATTATCTGTGAATAATTAATTATTGATTCATATGATAAGGAAATATTTATTTTATGTGGATATAAATGAGGGATATATTTTTGTGGTTAAAAATGAAGGAGTTAATGTTGAGGTTTTTGTCAGTATTTTTGTCGGAATGGAGGTATTAAAAATCAGGGTTTTTGAGATAGTTTGCGGGGGTTATAATTTTTAATCCGACCGTTGGATCGTGGTAATTTTTGGATATGTTATACATATATAAGTTGAGTATATGTCCACAAATTTTGAACCGTTAAAAATGAACGTATGATTTATTATGAATTTTACGAGATGACTGGTTCAGAAATTGTTAAATTTTTGGAGTTTATCATTTTGGTGGAAAATTCTAGAATTGGTGGGCCCCACTCTTGGTTGGTGAAGAAATGTGCTGAGATTTTTATTCAAATGTGGTGGGTGGGAATAGTAGCAGGTAAAGCCATCAGGTTACAGGTTAAGTCTGCTTCGGCGTGCTAACGTTTTCCTATAAATAGAGGGCTAAGTTAGAATTGAAAATCACACCAGAAACATAAGCTTTCTCTCTTTCTCTCTCTATATTATGAAGCATATTTTGTGAGTTTTTAGATACTTTGAGAGTTGTTATTCAGTGCAAGTTTTCTTCAGCGTCATATCCGATATCCAGTCAGAAGTGCTGCTCTTTTGAGGTAAGGGATAGTAAGGGATATTAAGGGATGTTATATTCTTCATAATGATGTTATTATTTCAATATCATTATATTGAAATATTGGTATAGATTTTATTGTGAAATTTCTACCTTTTTGAGTCGGGGTTACTATTCACGTATACGACACTATTCACGTATACGGCACGATTCATGTATATGGCACTATTTACGTATATGACATTATTTACGTATACGGTACTATGTACGAATACGGAGTACTATTCACGAGTTACTATTCATGAGTTACTATTCACGAGTTACTATTCACGGGTACTATTCACGACAAAAATTAGCTTCTTTTTCTGACCAAATTATCGTTGATTTATGATTGTTGCTCTTGAAAATAAATGCAGTTGTTGATAATATTATTTTTATTATCATATATAACATTTTTATAACCCTGATGTTGAATTTCTCTTTCACTTGAGTGTAAAGATGGGTAAATTATTGATATGATCGTGACTGAGAAATATCTTTGGCCTGTAGTGCAAAGATGAATTGTTAACTGGTATGATCATGACCATTGAATTTATAATTGAATATCTTTAGCTTAAGTGTAAAGATGAATTGATTAACATGGTTATAATTATTGTTTATATAAATTCTAAAATGATTATATATTTCTTTGAGATAATAATATCTTTGGCCTGTAGTGCAAAGATGAATTATTGATGAATATCTTTGGCCTGTAGTGCAAAGATGAACTGTTGTTGAATATTTTTGGCCCGTAGTGCAAATATGACATGTTGTTAAATATCTTTGGCTAGTAGTGCAAAGATGAACATGTGTTGAGATGAACATGACCAACTGGTGATACAAATGAATATCTTTGGTCGTGGTGCAAAGATGAAGTTATTAGTATGATTATAAACAGGAACTGTGATTTGGTATAACCATGATCTTTGATGTTTCAGGTAAAGACATGTGATGAAAATTATCTTCGTCCTGGATGAGAAGAGGAATTTAGAATCACAATTATGATTATGAATTATTCATATGATTGTGGACCAGAATTGTTGATTGATGTTACAGGGATAAAACATTGTTGGTGGATTTTTAACATGAAGAAGATAATAGACTTTGTAGTCTATTTGACTCTTCTAATGGATTGCTCGTTCCGCTGCAACTATGGTTGAAATTTTTATCATCTACCATATGTTCGAAATCTCTGATTTATTACTTTGGAAGGCTATTGATAATTTATTTATCTTTAGTCATGATATTCTTTACTGGACTAGTTGTGCTCACCCTTTTATTTCACAATTCCTTTCAGGTAATAAGAGTGTAGCTGGGTCGAGCGGGGGTAACAGGGGAATAGAACGGTGGTCGTCATTTAGTAGTTATATTTGGTGAATCAAATAGGGTGAGGCGAACCCAACGTTGGAAGGGTGTTTTGTCACTATCATACAAGATGTCTAATGACATACAACCTCGTGTCATCATAAGACAGGGTTGTGCTCATCCACTTGCTGAGTATCTTTACGAGCACTAACTATATAATCTGGGTGTTTGTTTGAAGTATAATTTTCAATTAGAGACAGTGGAGATAATGATATGTCAAGAGAAGACTCACCATTGGGAAGAATATGATAGTTAACTTCTCGTTTTTCTTTGGGGTCTATTGGGTCAACCAAGGATAATTCTGTGGCCATATGATATCTATCATAACCTAGATGCATGGCCTCCTATGTACGAAGGTTTCCTTGAGCACTTCCCAAAGATTCTAATTTTTAAAACAGTTTTTGACTATACCTTTATGTAAGGTGTCATTGTGACGTGTTGTCTACGGTTGGGACATGTGTCACATTTGGTATATATTTGTATCCAAACTTACAGCATATGTGTTGTTGTATTTTGCACGATAATTGTTGTAATAAAGTTGTAGTTATTTTCTGTACCATGTATTTAGCGACTCAGAATAGGTTGGATGGAATGGACCTATTTTGGGGTCGTTACAGCGAATCTCCTTCTTCACAGGTTGCCTTCTTCAGAATCATCTCGCAATGGCGACCATGGTCCCTGAATGTGTAATTTGACGTCCATAAATACTTGCCCACCGCGAGTCCATAGTAGAATGGAATGTAGAACGCTGTAGCGAATTCTGGCTCCAGGGTTCTGCAATGATAATTCATCACACAGTTGTGGTAAATAATCTCCGAAGTAAACTGATCTGTCCAGTACCATGTATTGACGAGATTCTCCGGCACGACTCCGAAAATTCCAATTCCAATTTCATGTCCAAAGGAAAATAAGAACATTGCATAGGAAAGAGAGAGATAAGAGAGTGATGTGTAATGTAATGTTGATAACCAAACCTTCGTACCAAGGTAGCCAAATTTTTATATCAAGGTAACCAAACCTTTATACCAAGGTAACCAATCTACCTCCACACCTGCTGCAGTATGAATTGGTTACCTTGGTCTGGAAGTTTGGCAACCAATTGTATGAAGATTTGGCTACCAACTGCATCACATTCAAAATAAATTGGTAACTTAATAAAACTGAATTGGTTACCATGGTATGAAGGTTTGGCTACCCGCTGCATGAAGGTTTGGCTACTAATTGCATCACATTCAAAATAATTTGGTAACCTAATAACACTGAATTGGTAACCTTGGTATGAATGTTTGGCTACCAACTACACTATGAAAAAGCTGCAGGTGTGGATGTAGATTGGTTACCTTGGTATGAAGGTTTGGTTACCTTGGTGTGAAGGTTTGGTTACCAACTGTACTATGAAAAAATTACAGGTGTGGAGGTGGATTGGTAACATTGGTATGAAGGTTTAGTTACCTTGGTATGGATGTTTGGTTACCAATCTCTTCTATCAGTTGCTGATTTTGGATCAAATCCAATAATCAAGGTACGCATTGGGACGAATATTCCACCAATACCGCCTACACTTCCAAATGCAGCTTCACATAATCTAATTATGGAACCGACAACAATTTGCCAATTAAATTTTCGTGGGCCATTTGTTAAGCACTAGCGTCCCTTTGCCAGCCAACAGTAAATTGAAGCCCACGGGTGGGTTGCAGTTGAACGGAACTGTTCTTCCCCTTAAGTTCACTGCGTGTTCAAGTATTGATGCCTTAATACCCCCTTGTTTTGCTAGAGTTAAACATATGAAAGCCTTCCATATAACTGCTGTCACAACTACTCGCGATGTTTGGCATCCGAGTTTTACTTTTAAGGTTAAAATGGCCTCACCATCAAACACAAACCTCCTTGTGACTATTTTAGCAACATTCTTCCTGCAACATATATATAAAAAGCCTAACAATGTGAACCTGTCGCAAATAATTTTTACATACACTAAACTACTAACATGATATCAATTAAGGAGATTGTTGAAATAAAAATGAGAACATGAATAAATTTTGAGAATTTGAGATCGACAATCAATTAATCATCAAGTATCAAACATTGGAGAATCAAAATCTATATGAAAATAAATTCGTCAAAAAAGAAATCAAATAATCAGTCCGTACTTTGGAACAGAGGAGGAGGGAGGGGATTTGAAAATTTCTCCTAAATTAAGGAATCCTAATTGCATACTAATCCCCTAAATTAAGGAATCCTAATTGCATACTAATCTCCTAAATTAAGGAATTCTAATTGCACTAATATTGTAAATAAATATGAAAAAGTGTATTACTTTCGTAATTATTTTATGGATGCACCATTATTATAATTATTTCTAAAAATGTACTAAAATAAGTAATTAATCCTTATTTTATATATATATATATATATATATATATATATATATATATATATATTGAAAGTCCAATAATAATCTAGAAGGAGGGTTGAATAGATTATTACCAGTTAAAAATTATGTTTAAGCCTTTTTAAATATTTAGTTATTAATTATCAATTAGCTTGCAAGTTAATAGAAATTCAATCACAATGCACAGAGATTTATTTGGTTCACAACATACACCCCTCGGTATGTTGCTACGTCCAGTCTCAAATCCCTACTTGGAACTTGAGATCCTATTATTATCAGTAATAAAAACTCCTTCAACAGGCGGAGAATCCTTTACAAAGTTTTATAGATAAACTTCCAACTATTCAACTATTTTATCTTGGAAAGCAAGCTCCCCGCTCCTTCCTCAAGTCTAGTTGTACCACCTCTTTGAGATTAGTTCTATTCTATGCTCTTGTCTTGAAACAACAGCCTCTTCCTCACCTCACAAATACACTAGAGACCCAACTTTCTGCTGACCTCTCTAAGACTCTGGTCTTGGTCGAAGAATTACTCGTCTTTCTCACAGGTACATAAAATAAACTAACTATAATCTTTTCTTTGCTTACAAATGTGTTTACAACAAATTGCTTCTTTAATAAGCTGATACAAGTTAAGTACAGAGTAATGCTTCTCAAATAAGCAGATAGAAGGTTAAGAACAAATATTCCAATATAAAGGTTCAAGTACTTTTAAATAAGCTTCTTTAAAGCAGATAGAAATTTTTATTTAGATCCACTTATGCTTCTGATTAAGCAAGTAAATGATATTAAAGCACTTTATAAAGAATTAACAATTCTATAAAAGAGTGTTTTTCTATGGATAATATAGAATTGTTTCTCAGTTAGTTCTTACCAAGTATTATATGAATTATTTTTATAAATCAATACTTGTATAAAAGAATAAATCAAGTCAAACAATAAGTATAATCTCAGTTAAGCACAAATTGATATAACAAATATTATTTGTTTAACTCAAATAATATATAAGAATATTTTATCTATTATGTGAACTCTTTATAAATATTGTCACTTGGTACTATAAGGAATCGTACAGTCGGATTTCTCTCCGTAGAGGTTTATCTCCGTAGCCTTGCGGCGCCCAAATATAACAGAATTTATAATTTTCACAATTGATATTTATATAAATATTTTCAATAGATCACTACGATTCTCAAATTCGGTTCGGATGACTACTCTTTTTGGAGCAGTATCTCAGTGTTGTTTTGAGCTATCAAGTGTCGTATCTCTTTTACGATATTTATATAAATAATATCAATAAAAGGTTACTAAAGACTATAAGGAATTGTACGGTCGGATTCCTCTCCGTAGAGGTTTATCTCCGTAGCCTTGCGGCGCCCAAGTATCCTTTTATTTGATAAATAGAAGAAATATGGATATATAAAATTGTGTAGAACAATATGTATTTGTATATCTATAGATAAAACACAAGTAAGAAATAATTCAACAGAAAGTAAACTTATCTCAATACTTGGACTAATTTTTCTCTTCAAAAATAATCAGAACTTTTTGTATGAAGAGATATATGACTTAGAGAAAATGTAGGCAAAGAGAGAGTGATTTTCTTTTCACTGAATTGGTAAAAACCAAATGAATGAAATACTCCCTATTTATAGAATTTCTGAAGTTGGGGCAATTTTGTAATTTTGAAAATTGATTTTTGAATGCACGGTTATGATCAATTATTTTTGAATTGAATGGTTCAGATTTACTTAAGCTTTTACGCGGTAGGCGAATAAAAACCGCCTAGGCGCCACTTCATCAACTTAGTAATTAATGCATGCCATGTTATCACATGCCAGCACATCTTATCTTGAGACAAGAGAAAGTTGCCAGCACACGAAGTCCCAATTTGAATGCCACGGTTTCATATGCATGCATTTAATTAGTAGATACTCTTGTATCAATTTGGATTATATATATATATATATATATATATATATATATATATATATATATAGTAATTTATTATTTTGCATGTTTTTAGTATGAATTCATAATTTTTTGCCCAATTTTTGGTTTAAAAAAATAGGGTTTCCTTGCCTTGAATAATATGTGAATTAATTTATTTAACACTTGACATATAATTTTATCAAGGTTAATGAAAAATTAATTCAGTAAAAACAGAAAATAATAAAATAAATAAATATTTATATATTTATTTAAAACATAATTGTTATCATCAAAATCTAAAATAAAATTATATCTATCAATATAATTATACTGTTTAGTATTGCCTAGTTTGCAAATCTGTGGCATTTTATTACTTTAATATATATATAAGTAATATATATTATTTAGTCTTTATATAATTGTTTATATATATAAGTTTTATATTTATATATACATATATATATATATATATAATTAATCATTGTGATTAAATATATTTTGTAAATGTTCATTTGATGTAAATCTGTAACATTTAAAGTTTGCTGACTAGATTTATATAAATCTTGCCATATCTAGTTTTTAACCGGTTCAAAAATGTTGAAATTAGAACCGTTGAGTTAGAATGACAAAGATTTAATTAAATCTAGTTTTCTTTCTAATTTGTAAATATTTGGCGATCACGGGAGCCTAGATCTGTGTTTAGAGGAAACGTAGAGTTTGGCTACATGCATACAAGAATTTAACTAATGAATCTCTTATTTTCCGACATCTAGAGTTAAATATACATTCTATTTTAATTTATCCATTGTGCAAGCTTTTAAATAATATTCTGTGAGCTTAGGAATCACGGGATCTACGGTTAAATCCATGAACATAGATCCGGTTCCCATAATGAATATGTTCGAGTTGTATAATTAGTTTGCAACCCTTTGTAAATGTAAATAAAAGGGACTTTAAAACGGTTTTCCGGATTTAAGGTCTCAACATAGTAAAATCATTGATTATAGTGTTTGAGTCACTTCGATGACTATTATGCCCATAAGGAACCAAACACATATATGTATATTATTTTGTTGAAGATGTTTCGCATCTCGAGAATAAAATCAAAATAAATCGAATATGTAATAAAATGAGAGTATCGAAGTCCTCGATTCCTAGTCGAGCGAAGGATTTGAAAACCATTGTGTTTTTGAAATATCATTTCAATATATATCTTGCCTAAAATGAACTTTTTGTTAAAATCAAATCGTTCGTACCTAGGCGCAAAAGAGGTACAACACTACTTTCAAATAAAGCACTTAGACCCAATTAACTGCAACACACACACATACACACAAATTAGGGAACAAAAAGCGCGGTAACCGTGTTTTACGGAAGTCGGGGGTGCCTAACACATTCCCCCTGCTTAATCAAGCCCTTGACCTCTATGAATCTCGGCTTCTAAGACCAATTAAACAGAGTCCAATAATTGGGCCATATTGCAAAATCTTTTAAAACTCGGTTGAGTTGGTACAACCATTTAACTCATACCAATTGACGGCTTTGTCTAATTCAGACCAATAAAATCAAATCTTTTCAAATCGTCGACATTATATGTCGGTCTTTTCTTGAAAATCTCACCTTTCAGATCAAACAAATTCACATAGAAAACATAAAGGGTTAGAAAACACATAGGAAGAGGGAGATAAAATCTTTCCGGCGTCGACAAATGTTTTTGAAAATATTTATTTGGAAAGTTGGTTGAACTTTTGAAAAAGGAAGCGTTTTCTTTATGAATTGACCGAAACTGTAAGACCCCGAATTTTATGAAATAAAAATATTTAATTTTCCTTATAATTATTATTTTATTCAGTAAATGGTTAAATTGATAAAAGGTTAACGTTAAAGGTGATACATGTAAATTATAAAAGTATGTCGGGGAATATTTGTTCTATCAAAGAATATTCGTTTTAAGTTCAGTAGCACGCGGTATTCTACAGTGGCACACGATGTTCTACAGTATCACACGGTATTGCACAGTACTTCATATTATTGATTCAATAATTGTTACAATAACAATTGTATAATATTTTATATTATTGAACTAAATAATTGCCACGGTAGAAAATACAAAATATTTCATATTATTATAATTTACACAACACAATAACTTATTTTGTCTGATATGATATTATTAAGCTAATAAATATTATTGATCATGTCTAGAAAATTTTGTCAAGGAAATGAGTTATTTAATTGCACGTCGTTTATACGAAACGCCCCCTCTTTCTTGGGAACGATCTGGTTGTCAATATTGTAAGTCTATAATAACTATACTCATAAGAAATTAGTGAACATTAGTTCATTGTAGCAAGCACATGGATTTAGGGATATCATAATAATTGTCACAATATCTCATATTATTGAACCAATAATTGACATCGTATCAAGGATAGTAATGGAAAGTTACATAAATGAAAGTCACGGGTTTTAAATAGTTAGGGTGACTCATTATTTGAAGAACAATAATATCTGTGATATTAATACATTAAGTCAATAATGTAAAAATGGATAATATAATGATAATGGATTAATTAATCTTTTTGAATATATAATGATAATTGAGTAATCTTTTTGATAATGAATTAATCTTTTTGAATATATAATAATAATGGAATAATCTTTTTGATAATGGATTTATCTTTTTGAATAAATATCGATAATGTAACACCCCAACTTTTTATGAATAAAGATTTATTTTTCTCTAAATATTATTTTGAATAGTAAGGTGTTGATTTGATATAATATTATAGTTATGGGTGATATATGCAAATTTTACAAAGTAAACATGTTGTTATAAAATATTCGTTTGGTCGGGGAATATTCTTTTTGTCAGGGAATATCATACAACGGCGCAATCATTGGTGGACCCCACAATAGAATAACTGTCGGATATATAAAGAGACAAAAATAATCTTTTCATAAAATAAAGGCAAGACTTTTACCGTTAAACTGTTGAAATACCCGGTCATAAAAGTACAGTAATACGTGTGACGCCCCCAAAATAGGTATACACAACCCATTCTGGGTCGCCAGATACACGGTACATAATTCAAATACAAACTTCATTTATACAACTGTTGAACTATCGTGCAAAATACGACAACACATAAGCTGTGAGTTTTAATACAATATTATCTTGTAGACAGTATCCAAACTCAAATTAATTATTATAATGTCATATAAAATATAGCAGTAAATATTTTAAGATCCCAAAGAAGAACGAGAAGATTACTATCCTGTTCATTCTAAAGAGGTGTATTTTTGACGCTTCCAAAGTTGGGTTCTCATCACCCTAATTTTGTTAACCAAAATCAATTATTAAGTGACGTATAATATACGACACACCCATCTTAGGTCCTCAATACAATTATATATTGCATGTCATGCAGTTGTATAATGTATTGAGAAACTTCTACAGTCTCGGATCATCACACTATTTGTAAGACCCCAACTTATTATAAATAAAATCGAATTTTCTCTAATTATTATTTTGAATAATAAGGTGTTAATTTAATATAATGCTTTGGTTATGGGTGAAATGTATAAATTTTGCAAAATAAGTAAGTGGTTATAAAATATTCATTGTTGTCGGGGAATATTCGGTTGGTCGTTAAATATTCTTACTGTTGGAGAATATTCATACGACGGCGTAGCCATTTGTGGGCCCCATAACGGAAAACGGTCGGATGATGAAAACGACAAGTTTGAGTTTTTATATATAATGGCGTAGTTGTTACCGTTAACACTGTTGGAATACCCGGTGGTTAAAATACAGTAATATGCGTGGTTACAGAGTAGCACACGGTATTATACAGTATTGTTGAATTATTAATCCTTACGTAAGAAGGCACTACTCAATAATTGTTACAGTAATTACTGTTCAATATTTTATTTTATTGATTCAATAATTGCTACGTTGATATTTTATATTATTGTTGTTTCAATAATTGTCACTGCACAGTATCTCCATTATCAGATCAATAATTTATATTATTTGAATATATTATTAGATAGTATTATTGGCAATGTCTAAGGAAGTTCTGTCTAAGGAGAGGTTTGGCCACCTAATTGTGCGCCAGTAAGGAGAAATCCTTACCGAAAAGTCTTCTCTTTCCTAGGAACGACCTGTTTATCATAATTGTGATTCTGTAATATTATTTATGAATAATTAATTATTGATTTACATGATAAGAAAATATTTATTTTATGTGAATATAAATGATGGATATATTTATTTTATGTTGTTATAAATGAAGAAATTAATGCTGAGGTGTTTTATAAGTATTTTGTTGGAATAGAGGTATTAAAAATCGTCCGTATATGAATTTCGGACATTTTCTGTTTGGAATTTGAAAAAACTTAAAGCTACAAAGTTGTAGAGAATTTAATTTCCTATGGAATTGACATAAAATTTGTATTTTTCTGATAAAAGGACTATTTATTATGAAATATTGAAGTTTCAGAAATTAAATATTTTTATTAAAATTATGGGTGGGACCCACTTTTATTTTTTTTATGGAAAATTTTTGCTGGAAATCAATTGTGATGTGCTGAAATTCTTGTTCAAAGGTGGAGGCTGGTTAGTCTTGGCATGCGTATAATAATAATATTATTTTATTAATTTAGTTTGATTTGGCGTTCTAGCATTTTTCTATAAATAGGTGCTTAGGTTAGAATTAAAAATCACACCAGAAATATAAGCTTTCTCGCTCTCTATATTATCGAGCATATTTTGTGAGTATTTAGATATTTTGAGAGTTGTTATTAAGTGCAAGTTTCCTTCAGTATTATATCCGATATTCCAGTCAGAAGTACGGTTCTTTTGAGGTAAGGGATGTTATTTTCTAAGTAAATGATATTATTTTCTTCAATATCATTATGCCAAAATATTGATATAAATTTTATTGTGGAATTTTTACCTTTTTGTGTCGGGGTTACTATTCACGTATACGGCACTATTCACGAATACGACACTATTCACAGAAAAATAAAATTTTCTCTTCTTTATCCAAGATGTCTATTATGGTTACTATCTTTGATTGTATCTATGTTTTGATCTTCATTCTTGAATTTTACTCCACTATGGTTTATTATGGAGCGTTTTTTTGAACTTGGATAAACTGTAGTACGAATCCCTAATATTTGTCCTTTTGTCTCACTAGATTCATTTTTTTAAAGATATTTTTCATCATCCTCAGTCCTAAATGATGATATTACTGAATATGCAAAGATGAATGATTAACTGATGAATATCTTTGGCCCGTAGTGCAAAGATGAACAGGTGTTTAGATGAACATGACCAACTGGTGATACAAATAAATATCTTTGGCCTGTAGTGCAAAGATGAATATTTAATTCAAGATGTATATTGATTGTAGTTATAGGGATAAAATATTGATGATGGACTTTTAAATCTTAGAAGATAGTAAAATTCATTCTCTACTTGACTCTTCTAATGAATTGTTGTTTCTGGTGCAGTTGTTGATCTAAAACTTATTGTCTATTATATTCTACCAGATTTTTTCCTGTTGAAGACTAATGATAATTTGTTGTATATTATCTTAGTCATAATATTCTTTACTGGGCTAGTTGAGCTCACCTTTTTTCTTTTTGTTCCATTTTTCTTAGGAGGCGAGAATATAGCGGGAACTAGTCGGGGTGTGGAGTGATATTTCCAGTCAGTTGTGTTAGCAGTCCTCACTATTTTGTAAACTAGTGTTTCAATAATTGTAATGAGGACTTGTTTGAGTGTGGATATTGTCTAGAAGATATTATTTGTATTTAAACTCACAGTTTATGTGTTGTCGTATTTTGCACAAAAATTGTAGTAATGATGTTGTAGTTGTTTCTATATCATGTATTTGGCGACTCAGAATGGGTGACGTATACCTATTTTGGGGGCGTCACACTTGGTATCAAAGCTTAGTAATATGGTATCTGGCAGAGATCAGGGAATAGAACTAGGAGGGGACAGACGAGTAATCCTTCGCTAGTGTGTTATACCTAAGCTTATTTGGTTGGTCAGTCGGAGCATATGGTTAATATGTGATATGTTAATTTGTTAATTAACCCTTATTTTATGGCAGTATTTGAGAATGACAGCCGAGAATGTTAACAATAGAGTGAATGAGACCGTGGAGACACCTTTAATCACCACCCAGGGGAACGTGCAACAGAAAATCAATATTCCTCCTGTAAATAACATTACCGAACAAATGATGAATGATGGGATGTTTAGAATCTTTTTGCAGTTCATACAAAATCAGACGAGGGAGAATCGTGTACAAAATACGGGTGGAAATGATAGCAACACATGACTTGTCACAGCCAAACAGTTCAAAGAGTTGGGACCACCAGAATTTGTGAGAAAGTCGGATCCGATTAAGGCGAAGATGTGGGTCAAGCAAATTACCAAGATATTTGATGTCTTGGGCTGCACAGAGGAACAGAAGGTTCCATTCGCCACCTTTATGTTCCGTGGTGAGGCAGACTACTGGTGGGAGTCTGTGAAGCGTACCCGGCCAGCCGCACTCAATATGTCTTGGGAAACGTTTCAAAAACTGTTTAATGACAAGTACTTTCCTGAAAGTATTCGTCAAATGAAGGAGGTAGAGTTTATTATACTAGAACAAAATAACATGACTGTGTCCCAGTACGAGGCTAAGTTCGCGGAGTTATCCAGGTTTGCACCTTATTTGGTGGAGAATGAGGAACGTATGACGAGGATGTTTCTAAGAGGTCTGAAACCTGAAATTCGACAATATCTTATCTCTCATAAATTTTCTCTATATTCAGATGTTGTAAACAGGGCTCAATTATTAGAGCGAGATAATGAGTATGTTCAACCGAGGGACCAAAACCAGGGTCATACTGGTGGCAACAGTCATTGGAGCAATGAAAACTAGCGGAGAGGAAAACATTCGGACAAAAGCGGTAACCACGCTGGTGGTAATCGTGGCCATGAAAATAGAAGAAGCGAGTCAGGAGGAGATTTCAAAAAGAGAAGGCACAACAATGATAACGTGAAGACGTCAGCACAAACATAAACTATTTCTAGGGGAGGCGAACGATCACCGGTCGTTTGTTATAAATGCGGGAAAGAGGGACACAACAGTCCAAACTACCCACAACAATCCAAGGTGTGTTATAACTGTAGAAAGAAAGGTCATATAGCTAGAGATTGTCTAGTAGAGAAACCAAGTCCAGCGGGAATGATGACTCCGAAGGCTGTTCCGGACAAGTCAAAGTTAGCAGTTCCTGGAAGAGCGTTTGTCGTGACTGGTAAAAACGCGAGGAACCCGAACGAGGTGATCACGGGTAAGCTAATCATAAAGTCTTGCGAAGTTTATACCTTATTAGATACCGGTTCTACCCACTCTTTTATCTCTCCTGCTTGTGCTCAACATTTGAACTTGACTCCAGAGAAATTAGACTTTGACTTATCTGTTGAGACTTCATTAGGAGAAACTTTCATTACATCTACTATTTATAAATCTTGCTTGATCCAAGTTGGTACCATCACATTACCTGTCGATCTTATTTCTTTAAAAATACTTGCATTTGATGTGATTTTAGGGATTGATTGGTTAACTATTCATCATGCCAAAATTTATTATTTTCCTAAGGTTGTTAGTTTTCATATTCCTAACCAACCTGTTATGAGAATTCAAGCTACCAAACCACTAAAGTCAATCACTGTCATATCAAGCCATAAAGCTATTCGTTTATTGAAAAACGGATGCCAAGCTTTCTTAGCCCATGTCACGGACTTGAACAAAAACACGTCAGATTTGAATAATATTTCTATTGTTAGTGAATTTTCTAACGTATTTCCTGAAGAAATTTCCGGTCTACCCCCAGAACGTGAAGTTGAATTTTTTATTGACCTTGAACCTGGTACAAAGCCCATTTCTAAAACCCCATATCGAATGGCTCCTATTGAACTTCAGGAGTTAAAGGTCCAACTACAAGAGTTGTTGGACATCGGTTTCATTCGTCCTAGTACATCTCCTTGGGGTGCTCCTGTTTTATTCGTAAAGAAGAAAGATGGGAGTATGCAACTTTGTATCGACTATCGGGAATTGAACCATGTCACCATTAAGAATAGGTATCCGCTACCTCGCATTGATGACCTATTCGACCAGTTGCAAGGAGCACAATTCTTTTCAAAGATCGATCTTCGTTCTGGATATCATCAGCTGAAGATTAAAATTGAGGATATTCCGAAGACTGCCTTCAGAACTCGGTACGGACATTATAAATTTTTAGTCATGTCTTTTGGATTGATGATGATTGGGTAATATACCCATGAATTGGATATATTTGGGCTTAATTTATGGTATTCTCAAAGCATTTTAGATTCATTTTACTGTGTTTAGTAGTATTATTGCAAGTTTGTGAGCTGTGGGAACACTTGGGAGAATATAAGCTGAGAAGGACATAATAGTCAGTTTCTGCCCACTAGCGCCGGGGCGCTATTATCAGTACAAATCCCAGCTCCGGGGCGCTGAGCCGTGACTGGCGTTGACCAAGGACGCGCACGTTGACTGGACGGCTGTTGGGAAAGTTATGTGACAATTTGATTTGGAAAGGGAATAGGGCACAAGAGGAGAGTATATAAATTTTAGGAGGCGGAATTAAAAGGATTCATTCATCATTGGAGGCTAAGCAAAGGATTACTTGAAGACTAAGGATTGGCTGAAGAGTTTTTCTTCTTCTCCTTATTGTCAATTTGTGTAATTCTTTAAGGATGATTTGTCAAGGATTGTTGGTTTTTATTTCCGTTATGAACTAATTCTTTAATTAAGATTTCAATTGAACCTTTTATGGCTATAAATTAGTTATTTAATTTATTCTAATTATTTATATTGAAGTGAATTGTTTATCTTGCTTTGTGATGATTGATTAATTATCTGGCCAATAATTACCTTGTTACTCTAGAAGGAATTGAAAAAGGAATTCTGGGGTTAGAACTGGGCATGGTGACATGTGACTTAGTTATTTACACAATGAATAATTAGGTTTGTGAATGGAATGGAAATATCTGTTTGCCGCATGTAACATATAAGGAATTGGGATTGAAAAGAGTTTAATTCAATTATTTTACATAGGAATATAACAAGATTAATCTGGGTTAAATAGAAGACAATTGATCACTTGGAAAAGGACTTTTGGCAATTAAGAATTCCTGTTAACAATTCAGCAGACATAATAATTGGGAAAATTGGATAATTATTTTATTGTTCATAATTGGGGATATTGGAGTCTTAATCTTTATTTATCTGAATTTAATCAAATCTTAGTTTTGTTTATTTGCTTTATTTTAGAATAATCTCATTTAATTATTTTAATTTAGTTTTCTTAAGTTGGAAAATCACATGTTACGGTTGTTTAAATAAAATTGGATTGATATAGTGCTAGTAGTTGGGATTTATTAAATGGAATTCTCTGTGGGATCGACACTCTATCTTATCACTCTATTACTTGTTGACCTTGTATACTTGCACGTTTGCTTTGATTGTGAAATCAACCAACAAGTTTTTTGGCGCCGCTGCCGGGGAACTTCTTAAGTAATATTAATTCCATATTAGTTATAATCAATTTGGTCTTAATTTAAACGTTATTTATTTGTCTTCTTGTATTTGTAGGAATTCTTTGCGAGTGTATGCACACTAGATCAAGGGCTAAAATGGAACTTTTTCCTTATACAGACGACATCGAAAGGAAGTTTCGGAAATTGCGTTTGACTAGTGAGGTTATACATTTGGAAGAAGAACATGCAGACCAGGAAATACCCGTGAACATGGCAGGGAACGACCAGAAATCACTTAGGGATTACGCCATGCCGAATGTCACAGATATACAGTCGAGTATTAGGAGGCCGACAATCAATGCGAACAGTTTCGAGATAAAATCGGGAACAATTCAGATGCTACAGAATACATGTCAGTTTGGGGGTAGTTCGATAGATGATCCGAATGAGCATATCTTAAGTTTCTTGGAAGTTTGCGACACCTTCAAATTTAATAATGTATCAGAAGATGCTACAAGGTTGAGGATGTTCCCGTTTACCTTGAAAGATAAAGTGCGAAGTTGGTTACACTCTTTGCCTCCTGGCTCAATCACCACTTGGGACGACTTAGCTCAAAATTTTTTAGCTAAGTTCTTCCCACCAGCGAAGTCGGCAAAACTACGGAATGATATTCACACTTTCGCACAATTTGATTCAGAATCGTTATATGAGGCGTGGGAAAGGTTTAAGGATATGCTCAGTAAGTGCCCTCATCATGGAATTCCGCAGTGGATGCAATTAGGGATATTTTGTGATGGTTTGCATGCGTCCACGAGGACTAGTATTGATGCAGCAGCAGGGGGAGCGATCATGTCTAAGAGTTTTGATGAGGCATATCAATTGTTAGAGATGATGGCCACCAACAACTATCAGTGGCCCATGACTAGATCTAATCATCCGAAACCACCGGGAAAGTATGACGTAGATGCGATGACAGCATTAACAGCACAAGTGGCCGCAATGGCTAAGAAAATGGAATTATGGCATCCACAATCCACACAGCAGGTAGCGATGGTTTGTGAATTATGTGCTGGGGGTCAAGCTACGGATCAATGTGCCATAAATTCTGAATCAGCACAGTTCATAGGGAGCTATAGTCGGTCTACCCAACCTTATCCGAATCAAAACGCATATAATCCGGGTTGGAGAAATCATCCGGGGTTTGCATGGAGTAACAATCAAGCCCAAGCTCAAGTGCTGAGATAACAAAACACATTCGGATTTCAAAATCAGACACAACAACCAGAGCGAAAAGCAAGTTAGAATTAAAGCCACTACCCTCTCATCTGCAGTATTCTTATTTGGGAAAAGATGCCACCTTACCAGTGATTGTTTCAACAAAATTAACTGACACACAAAAGGAAAAATTGCTACGGGTTCTGCAAGAGTTCAAAACAGCAATTGGGTGGACTATAGCGAATATTCGAGGTATTAGCCCATCTTTATGTATGCACAAGATTTTAATGGAAGAGGGGTCAAAACCAACTATTGAGATGCAAAGAAGGCTAAACCCCATTATGAAAGATGTAGTGAAAAAGGAGATAATAAAATGGTTGGATGCCGGTATTATTTACCCAATCTCAAAAAGTTTATGGGTAAGTCCTGTACAGTGTGTGCCAAAGAAAGGGGGTATGACAATGGTGAAGAATGAAGCCAATGAGCTCATCCCTACGAGAACAGTTACAGGATGGAGAGTATGTATGGACTACCATAAGCTGAACAAAGCCACATGAAAGGATCACTTCCCCTTGCCGTTCATTGATCAGATGTTGGACAGATTAACGGGACATCAGTTCTATATTCTCTTGGATGGATACTCCGGATACAATCAAATTGCAATAGCCTCGGAGGATCAAGAGAAAATCACATTCACATGTCCATATGGTACGTTTGCATTCCGTCGGATGTCCTTTGGGTTATGTAATACACCTGCAACCTTTCAACGGTGCATGATGGCAATCTTCTCCGATATGGTCGAACAGAATCTGGAGGTATTTATGGACGACTTTTCTGTGTTCGAAGATAGCTTTGATCTATGTTTGAAAAATCTGATTTTAGTGTTGAAGCGATGCGTGGAGACTAACCTGATTCTTAACTGGGGAAAATGTCATTTTATGGTGAAAGAAGGGATTATTTTGGGGCATAAGGTTTCAGCAGCAAGGTTGGAGGTGGACAAAGCGAAGATTGAGATAATTGAGAAATTACCCCCTCCATCATCTATGAAGGGAATACGGAGCTTCTTGGGACATGCGGGTTTCTACAGACGCTTCATTAAAGATTTTTACAAAATTTTGAAACCCTTATGTTCCCTCTTGGAAAAAGATGTACCGTTCAAGATGGATCAGTCATGTATCGAGGCATTTGAGGTATTAAAGAAGAAATTGGTCTCTGCTCCAATTATTATGGCACCCGATTGGTCTTTACCGTTCGAATTGATGTGCGATGCCAGTGACTACGCAGTGGGAGCAGTGTTGGGACAACGTCACGACAAGATTTTTTACACTATCTATTACTCTAGCAAGACGTTGACGGATGCCCAGTTGAACTACACAACCACCAAAAAAGAGTTACTTGCAGTGGTGTTTGCCTTCGACAAAATCAGAGCTTATCTTATTGGCACCAAGGTAATTGTCTACACGGATCATTCTGCCATCAAATATCTGATTGAGAAGAAAGACGCTAAACCACGGTTAATACGATGGGTTTTGTTGCTGCAAGAGTTTGATTTGGAGATCCGGGATAGGAAAGGCACCGAAAATCAGGTGGCGGATCATCTATCTCGATTGGAAAACGTTGAGGTGAAGAATAAAGACAACTTAATGATCAATGAGAAATTTCCGGATGAACAACTTCTCCGAGTAACCACAATACTGCCTTGGTATGCTGATTATGTGAATTACGTGGTTGCTAAGGTGTTACCACCGGATTTGAACTCTCAACAACGAAAGAAGTTCCTCCACGATGTTAAGCAGTACTATTGGGACGAACCATTTCTGTTTAAGGCCTGTGCGGACCAAATGATTAGACGTTGTGTACCACATAAAGAGATGGACAGCATACTGAGTCATTGCCACTCGTCAGATTATGGAGGTCATTATGCTGGTGATCTCCAAGCGTAATGAAATGCCACTCAACACAATTCTGGAGGTTGAACTATTCGACGTATAGGGAATCTACTTTATGGGACCGTTTCCATCTTCCTTTAATAATCAGTACATTCTGTTGGCGGTAGATTACGTTTCAAAATGGGTAGAAGCCACAGCTTTACCCACAAATGATGCCAACGTTGTTCTCCGATTCTTAAAGAAAAATATCTTCACACGATTTGGGACGCCGAGGGCGATAATAAGTGATGAGGGAACGCATTTCTGTAATAAGCAGTTTACAAAATTGCTTGTAAAGTATGGGGTTCGTCATAAAATTACAGCTGCGTACCATCCCCAAACCAATGGTCAAGCAGAAGTCTCGAATCGAGAAGTCAAGAAAATTCTGGAAAAGGTGGTCAATCCGTCACGAAAAGATTGGTCCATGCGACTTGACGATGCTTTATGGGCATATTGAACAGCGTACAAGAATTCTATAGGCATGTCACCTTATAGGATGGTATATGGAAAGGCGTGTCACCTCCCGGTCGAGCTAGAACACAGTGCACATTGGGCCATACAAAAACTGAACTTCGATCTACAAGCAGCTGGTGAGAGAAGGTTACTTCAGTTGAACGAGATGGACGAATTTAGGTTCAATGCGTATGAAAACGCAAAACTCTATAAGGATAAAGTCAAAGCCTGGCATGATAAGAAAATTCTCGATCGAATATTTGAACCGAGCCAACAAGTATTACTGTTCAACTCACGCTTGTGTTTGTTTCCTGGGAAATTGAAATCCCGGTGGTCTGGGCCATTCGTGATTATATTTGTCGCTCCACACAAAACATTGAAGTCGAGGAACCGAATTCCAAGCGCACATTCAAGGTGAACGGTCAGCGACTCAAACATTACTGGAGTGGACCCATCGAACGTCAATCCACTGCCTTGCACCTCTCCGAACCAGCGGAGAATTGAGCAACACTGCAAAGTCTGGCTGACGACTATAAACCAAACGCTATGGGGAGGCAACCCAAGGAGTTTCTAGTTTAATTGATTTATTTTTACTTTATTTTCATTATTTTATTCCCTTTGAATTAATTAGAATAAGATTTTGATGCCATAAGTTCACATAAGTATCATTCGTACAGGTCATATGGTAGAAGTTATGGTGAAGAGAAACAAGTTCCAGCGCCCCGGCGCCCAACATCTACATGAACTCAGCGCCCCGGCGCTGAGCTATTCAATTGTTCCTAGATGACAGCGCCCCGACGCTCCAAACACATAGGATCACAGCGCCCCGACGCTGAAGGGCAGTAACTTCAAGATAGGCCTAACGCCCCGGCGCTCCAACACGTGTACAACCCAGCTCCCCGGCGCTGGGACTAGTTATGCCCATGACATTTTAAACGCCGAATTTTCAACATGGCTTCAAAGCGACAACGCGGAGACGGTTCTAGGACAGCGTCAGCCCAACCTAGATTTGATAGCCGCCGGTTTGTGAGTGCCGCTGCCCAAGATCGCTACAATAAGATGGCAACCCGCTCTCTCATTCTTGAACGAGGTCTAAAGCCCGATCAATCCAAGGATGGGGAAATAGCGGTGATGATTGTTGAGAGAAACTAGTTCTCTCTAACCGAACAACTTGATCCGGCAGTGATAGCAGTCGTGAAAGAATTTTATGCCAATGTTTCAGAGCACGATCACTATGGAGTGTTTGTGAGGGGAAAAACCGTGGAAATCGGAGAAGAGGACATCAATGGGTGTTATCAACTAAATTTGGAGGATCTTAACGATGAGTATGCCGGTCTTCTAAGTCAAGGTCCAGACTATGAGAAAATAATACGTGAGCTTTGCCAACCAGGCACCACATGGACAGTGCATGAGCGTGGCAGCATGACCTTCCCCCATTCTCACCTCAGCTTATATGGGAAGGCGTGGTATGCCTTTATCTGCGCAAAACTCATGTCGTGCACACATGTGAGCCATGTCACCAAGGAAAGAGCGGTGCTGCTATATGCGATAATTCAAGGCTTCCAAGTTGATGTTGGCCATCTTATTCAGCAGTCTATTCTCTGAGCATCACGCGGAGGCACCACAGGAGGGTTACCCCATCCGTCTCTTATTTGCGTTTTGTGTGCTAAGTTTGGGGTGAAATGGAAATCGGATGAGATGATTCAAACGTCTATGCCAGTTTTGGATCATAAGTTGATAAGCAGGTATAAAGTGTGGACAGGTGGGGAAAACCACCCTAGGGGATTGGGTTTCATAATTCCCCAAGTTGAAGCAACACAAGCCCCACCACCTCAAGCTCCACCTACTTATGGTCCGTCCTCAGTAGCTCATCGTGGAGTGGTTCCTCCAGCCGTCCAACGGGAGATTGATGGGTGGTTTTACAATCTCGAGTCGCAGAATGTCCGTCTATCCGAACGTCAAGATGTCATTTACAATTTCTTGGTTGACCAATTTGCTGCACAGAATGCACTGACCGTCCAATTACACCCGGGAGTTCACCTTAGCCAGTTCCCTACTGTTCCTGTTTTGCCAGTGTTTTCCCCTTCTGATCAAGAGATGAACGAGGATGAGGATGCTCCACCTGAGGAATAAGCTCGTCAGGGAAGTCCTCTGTTTCATATTGCTTTATTATTCGCATGAGGACATTGCTCTAGATTAGTTTGGGGGTAGTTCATTTTTAGTTGTAGTTGTAGTTTGTTATTGCATTTAGGATTGCATAATAAATCCAGCGTTTGATAGCACGCATGTTTGGGGCCAATGATGAAATTAAAATTGCATGAACAAGTTTAGCAAGAATTGTTGAGCTAGTGAGATGATTTTCTTGGCATGATTTAAATCTTTATCGGTTTGACACTGATATTATAAGGAAAGCACGTTTTGAAAAATGACCATGTTGGCTATGATAGTTTAAATGGATAGATAATAGAGTTCTAAAGGCGGAATGCTAGTGAAATGAAGGAACAATTTGAATAGCTAGTGAAGAATGAAGTTAGGCATAAACTCAAGTTTGGGGGAAAAATATTTGGAATATATAAGCTAAAAAAAAGAGAATAAACACCGTGGCATGCTTGTCTAGTTTTGTGGCCTTTGTTACTTGAGTAAGTAAGCCCGAGGGGATTGTCTCTACACCTAGCGCCCTAAGGTCTTAATGGCTTGGGAGTCGTTGGTCGAAAGCTCGTTAAGGTAACACTGAAAAGCCTAAGGGAATAAGACAATGCATAGTCATGAGAAAAAAAAATACAATAAAGTGGAAAAAGTGCAAAATGCCCCGGTTATAAAAAAAAGCATAAGTATTTCATGTTGACCCCTGGATTTTGGTGATTGTTTAATTTCAGTCGAATCAAGTGTATTTGATGAGTTCTTGAGTTGAAACTGTATGATGCTTATTAAGAAAGCTATTATCCTTCATATTTTTGTTTTCCATTGGTTAGCATGGTTGTTGACCACACACTCACAATATCAGTAATAATAGATTTGGATTCATTGATTGTTGGGATATTATTGATCTGCTTTAACATGATGTATTGCGTGTTTTTGTGATTTTTCTGAGGCCTATGGATATACGTGAGTTATTGGATTGTTGGAATTAAGATCATTTAGTTAGTTTGCATTTGCATGGTTTGTCGTTTTTGTATTATTTTGTGTCTTGTGTTTTGTTGCTTGAGGACACGTAACGATTTAAGTTTGGGGGTATTTAATGATTGGGTAATATACCCATGAATTGGATATATTTGGGCTTAATTTATGGTATTCTCAAAGCGTTTTAGATTCGTTTTACTGTGTTTAGTTGTATTATTGCAGGTTTGTGAGCTGTGGGAACACTTGGGAGAATGTAAGCTGAGAAGGGCATAATAGTCAATTTCTGCCCACCAGCGCCGAGGTGCTATTATCAGTATAAATCCCAGCGCCGGGGCGCTGGGTCGTGACTGGCGTTGACCAGGGACGCGCGCGTTGACTGGACGGCTGTTGGGAAAGTTATGTGACAATTTGATTTGGAAAGGGAATAGGGCACAAGAGGAGAGTATATAAATTTTAGGAGGCAGAATTAAAAGGATTCATTCATCATTGGAGGCTAAGCAAAGGATTACTTGAAGACTAAGGATTGGCTGAAGAGTTTTTCTTCTTCTCCTTATTGTCAATTTGTGTAATTCTTTAAGGATGATTTGTCAAGGATTATTGGTTTTTATTTCCGTTATGGACTAATTCTTTAATTAAGATTTCAATTGAACCTTTTATGGCTATAAATTAGTTATTTAATTTATTCCAATTATTTATGTTGAAGTGAATTGTTTATCTTGTTTTGTGCTGATTGATTAATTATCTGGCCAATAATTACCTTGTTACTCTAGAAGGAATTGAAAAAGGAATTTTGGGGTTAGAACTGGGCATGGTGACATGTGACTTAGTTATTTACACAATGAATAATTAAGTTTGTGAATGGAATGGAAATATCTGTTTGCCGCATGTAACATATAAGGAATTGGGATTGAAAAGAGTTTAATTCAATTGTTTTGCATAGGAATATAGCAAGATTAATCTGGGTTAAATAGAAGGCAATTGATCACTTGGAAAAGGACTTTTGGCAATTAAGAATTCATGTTAACAATTCAGCAAACATAATAATTGGGATAATTGGATAATTATTTTATAGTTCATAATTGGGGATATTGGAGTCTTAATCTTTATTTATCTGAATTTAATCAAATCTTAGTTTTGTTTATTTGCTTTATTTTAGAATAATCTCATTTAATTATTTTAATTTAGTTTTCTTAAGTTGGAAAATCACATGTTACGGTTGTTTAAATAAAATTGGATTGATATAGTGCTAGTAGTTGGGATTTATTAATTAGAATTCTCTGTGGGATCGACACTCTATCTTATCACTCTATTACTTGTTGACCGTGTATACTTGCACATTTGCTTTGATTGTGAAATCAACCAACAATTGACTAATGCTTCTGCTGCTTTCATGGATATGATGAACCATGTGTTCAAGGAATATTTGGATCAGTTTGTTGTTGTCTTTACTGATGACATCCTCATCTATTCCAAAAGCCGTGAAGATCATGAACACCATTTGAAGTTAGTACTTCAAAGGCTTCACGATAACAAGCTATATGTCAAGATGAAGAAATGTGAGTTCTGGCTTGAGGAAGTAGCATTCCTTGGGCACGTGGTGTCAAAATATGGAGTATCTATTGACCTGGCGAAGATTGAAGCCATACAAAGTTGGGAGCAACCGAAGTCGGTGACCGAAGTACGTAGTTTTCTGGGCTTAGTTGGTCATTATTGGAGATTCGTGGAAGGATTTTCTCGAATCGCTACTCCGTTAACTCAGCTGACTCGAAAAGATACAAAATTCGGTTGGAGCGAGGAATGCGAGAAGAGTTTCCAAGAGCTCAAGAGGAGACTCATTTCGGCACCTGTTCTGACAATACCATCTGGTTCAGATGGATTTGTTATCTACAACAATGCTTTAGGTAAAGGGTTAGGATGTGTTCTCATGCAACATAAAAAAGTCATAGCCTATGCCTCGTGACAACTCAAAGAATATGAGAGGAATTATCCTACTCATGATCTGGAGTTGGCAACAGTTGTTTTTGTGTTGAAGATCTGGAGACACTACCTGTATAGGGAGAAAGTGGAGATTTATACGGATCATAAAAGCCTCAAATATTTCTTCACCCAAAAGGAACTCAACATGCGGCAACGACATTGGCTTGAGCTATTGAAAGATTACGATCATACCATCCAATACCATCATGGGAAAGCGAATGTAGTAGCTAACGCATTGAGTAGAAGATCATATGCGGGTACAAGTGCGATATTGTCAACGCAAAGGCCCATTTTGTATGACTTGCAGAGGATGGAGATAGAGTTAAAGACTCCAAGTACCCACGTGATGATATCAAATATACGAGTAGAACCGACTTTAATCGATAAAGTTAAAGCTGCTCAAGCTACGGACCTGGAGCTGATGCGTATGAAGAAGAAAGTGCAAGAAGGTGCTATTCCAGAAGCAAGAATCGATGAAGAAGGAATACTTCGAGTCAACTCTAGACTTTGTGTTCCTAACGATTCTGACTTGAAGCATAGAATCATGATGGAGGCACACAACACACCATTTGCAATCCATCTTGGGAGTACCAAAATATATCATGATCTTCGACATACATTTTGGTGGAGCAATAAGAAGAAAGAGATCGCAGAGTTTATCTCGAGGTGTTTAACTTGTCAACGTGTAAAGGCGGAGTATCAAGTGCCAAAGGGTCCATTGCAACCACTTGAGATTCCGAAATGGAAGTGGGAACACATTACTATGGATTTCTTTGCGGGTCTTCCCAAGGTTTCTCAAGGTATAGATGCGATTTGGGTTATTGTTGATAGATTAACCAAGTCTGCTCATTTCTTGCCAATACGTGAGACTTATTCCTTTGAACGTCTAGCTCGTATGTACTTGAATGTGATTGTGAGATTGCATGGTATGCCAGTATCCATAGTTTTGGATCGTGACCCAAGATTCACTTCACGATTTTGGGTTAGCTTGCAGAAAGCTATGGGCACAGATTTACGATTCAGTTCAGCATACCATCCTCAAACGGATGGGCAATCAGAAAGGACTATTCAAACTCTTGAAGATCTATTAAGACTCTGTGTCCTAGATTTCAAAGGGAGTTGGGATAAGTACCTACCATTGGTGGAATTCTCCTACAACAATAGTTATCAAGCAAGTATAGGCATGGCTCCATTCGAGGCGTTGTATGGAAGAAAATGTCGTTCTCTAGTATATTGGGATGAGGTGGGTGAAGCAACGTTGTTGGGACCGGAATTGGTACGTATAACTACAGAGAAAATCTAAATGATCCGACAACGTATACAAGCGGCACAGGATCGACAAAAGAGTTATGCGAATCTTCATCGAAAGGACGTGGAATTTAATATTGGGGATCATGTATTGTTACGTATTGCTCTATGGAAGGGAGTTACAAGATTCGGGAAGAGAGGAAAGCTCAATCCAAGATTTGTTGGTCCATTTGAGATTCTTGGCCGAATAGGAAATGTGGCCTATAGACTCGCATTACCTCCAAGCATGTCTCGTGCTCATAATATTTTTCACATATCTATGCTTCGTAAAAATGTGAAATACCCGAACCACATTATTGAGTTAGAACCAGACGAGATAGCCGAAGATTTAACGTACGTAGAGGTACCTGTTAAGAACTTGGATAGGAAAGAGCATGTCCTACGCAACAAGGTTATACCACAATTTAAGATTTTATGGAGGAACCATGCTATTGAAGAAATGACCTGGGAGTTGGAATCAGAAATGAAAGCGAGGTATCCTCACCTTCTCGAAACACCAAGTACGTACGTCAATTTCGAGGATGAAATTTCATAAGGAGGGGAGGTTGTAAGACCCCAACTTATTCATAAATAAAATTAAATTTTCACTAATTATTATTTTGAATAATAAGGTGTTAATTTGATATAATACTTTGGTTATGAGTGAAATGTGCAAATTTTGCAAAATAAGCAAGTGGTTATGAAATATTCATTGTTGTCGGGAAATATTCGGTTGGTCGTAGAATATTCTTACTGTTGGGGAATATTCGTTCAACGGCGCAGCCATTTGTGGGCCCCATAACGAAAAACGGTCGGATGAAGAAAATGACAAGTTTGAGTTTTTATATATTACAGCGTAGTTGTTACCGTTAACACTGTTGGAATACCCGGTGGTTAAAATACAGTAATACGCGTGGTTGTAGAGTAGCACACGGTATTGCACAGTATTGTTGAATTATTGATCCTTACGTAAGAAGGCACTACTCAATAATTGTTACAGTAATTACTGTTCAATATTTTATTTTATTGATTCAATAATTGCTACGTTGATATTTTATATTATTGTTGTTTCAATAATTGTCACTGCACAGTATCTCCATTATCAGATCAATAATTTATATTATTTGAATAATATTATTAGATAGTATTATTGACAATGTCTAAGGAAGTTCTGTCTAAGGAGAGATTTGGTCACCTAATTGCGCGCCAGTAAGGAAAAATCCTTACCAGAAAGCCCCCTCTTTCCTAGGAACGACCTGATTGTCATAATTGTGATTCTGTAATATTATTTATGAATAATTAATTATTGATTTATATGATAAGAAAATATTTATTTTATGTGGATATAAATGATGGATATATTTATTTTATATGGTTATAAATGAAGGAATTAATGCTGAGGTGTTTTATAAGTATTTTGTTAGAATAGAGATATTAAAAATCGTCCGTATATGAATTTCGGACATTTTCTGTTTGGAATTTGGAAAAACTTAAAGCTACAAAGTTGTAGAGAATTTAATTTCTTATGGAATGGACATAAAATTCGTATTTTTCTGATAAAGGGCTATTTATTATGAAATATTGAAGTTTCAGAAATTAAATATTTTTATTAAAATTATGGATGGGACCCACTTTTTTTATGGAAATTTTTTGTTGGAAATCAATTGTGATGTGCTGAAATTCTTGTTCAAAGGTGGAGGCTGGTTAGTCTTGGCATGCGTATAATAATAATAATATTTTATTAATTTAGTCTGATTTGGCGTTCTAGCATTTTTCTATAAATAGGTGCTTAGGTTAGAATTGAAAATCACACCAGAAACATAAGCTTTCTCGCTCTCTATATTATTGAGCGTATTTTGTGAGTATTTAGATACTTTGAGAGTTGTTATTTAGTGCAAGTTTCCTTCAGCACTATATCCGATATTCCAATCAGAAGTACGGTTCTTTTGAGGTAAGCGATGTTATTTTCTTCGTAAATGATATTATTTTTTTCAATATCATTATGCAAAAATATTGACATAAATTTTATTGTGGAATTTCTACCTTTTTATGTCGGGGTTACTATTTATGTATACGGCACTATTCACGAATACGACACTATTCACAGAAAAATAAAATTTTATCTTCTTTGTCCAAGATGTCTATTATGGTTATTATCTTTGATTGTATCCATGTTTTGATCTTCATTCTTGAATTTTACTCCACTATAGTTTATTATGGAGCGTTTTTTTGAACTTGGATAAACTGTAGTACGAATCCCTAATATTTGTCCTTTTGTCTCACTGGATTCATTTTATTTAAGATATTTTTTATCATCCTCAGTCCTAAATAATGATATTACTGAATATCTTTGGCCTGTAGTGCAAAGATGAATGATTAACCGATGAATATCTTTGGCCCGTAGTGCAAAGATGAACAGGTATTTAGATGAACATGACCAACTGGTGATACAAATGAATATCTTTGGCCTGTAGTGTAAAGATGAATATTTGATTCAAGATGTATATTGATTGTTGTTATAGGGATAAAATATTGATGATGGACTTTTAAATCTTAGAAGATAGTAGAATTCATTCTCTACTTGACTCTTCTAATGGATTGATGTTTTCGCTGCAGTTGTTGATCTAAAACTTGTTGTCTATTATATTCTATCAGACTTTTCCCTGTTGAAGACTAATGATAATTTGTTGTATATTATCTTAGTCATAATATTCTTTACTAGGTTAGTTGAGCTCACCCTTTTCTTTTTTGTTACATTTTTCTCAGGAGACGAGAATATAGCGGGAACTAGTCGGGGTGTGGAGTAATATTTCCAGTCAGTTGTGTTAGCAGTCCTCACTATTTTGTAAAATAGTGTTTCAATAATTGTAATGTGGACTTATTTGAGTGTGGATATTGTCTAGAAGACAATATTTGTATTTAAACTCACAGTTTATGTGTTATCGTATTTTGCACGACAATTGTAGTAATGATGTTGTAGTTGTTTCTGTACCATGTATTTGACGACTCAGAATGGGTGATGTATACCTATTTTGGGGGCGTCACACTATTCCCCTGTTATCCCCGCTCGACCCAGCTACTCTTAATACCTGAAAGGAATTGTGCAGCAAAAGGGTGAGCACAAATAGCCCAATAAAGAATATTATGACTAAGATAATTAATTTATCAATAGCCTTCATCAGTAATAAATCAGAGATTTAGAACATATGGTACATGATAAAAGTTTTCAACCATAATTACAGCAAAATCAACAATCCATTAGAAGAGTCAAGTAGAACATAATGTCTATTATCTCCTCCAAATTAAAAGTCCATCGTTAATATTTCATTCATGTAATACTCATCAACAGTTCTTTGTTGTACCCAAGACAAAAAGAACTCTCATCACCTGAACCACCAAAGATTATAGTTAAATTCACAATTCATATTTATAATCTGGTAAATCAATAGTCTATCTTTGCACTACGAGCCAAAGACATACAACTGTAAAACTAATAATCAACAGTCTATCTTTGTACATAAGCCAAAGATATACAACTGTAAAACCAATAATCAACAGTCCATCTTTGCACGTAATGTAAGACCCCGAATTTTATGAAATAAAAGTATTCAATTTTTCTTATAATTACTATTCAGTAAATGGTTAAATTGATAAATATTAAAGTTAAGGGTGATATATAAATTTTTTTTTGGAAATACACAAGTGGTTATAAAATATTCATTGTTATCGGTGAATATTCGTTTGATCGTGGAATATTCTTACTGTCGGAGAATATTCGTACGACGGCGCAGTCTTTTGTGGGCCCCATAACGGAAAGCGATTGGATGAAGAAAACGACAAGAGTAAGTTGTTTATAAATAACGGCGTAGTTGTTACCGTTAACACTGTTGGAATACCCGGTGGTTAAAACACAGTAATACGCGTTGTTGCACAGTAGCTCACGGTATTGCACCAATTATTGATTTTTACGTAAGAAGACATTACTCAATAATTGTTACAGTAATTACTGTTCAGTATTTTATTTTATTGATTCAATAATTGCTGCGTTGATATTTTATATTACTACTGTTGTTTTAATAATTGTCACTACACAGTATTTTCTATTATCGGAGCAATAATTCATATTATCTGAATAATATTATTAGATAACATTATTGACAATGTCTAGAAAGTTCTGTCTAAGGAGAGGTTTGGTCATCTAATTGCGCGCCAGTAAGGAAGAGATCCTTATTGGAAAGTCCCCTCTTTCCTGGGAACGGCCTGGCTGCCAGTACTGTGATTCTGTAATATTATTTGTGAATAATTAATTATTGATTTATATGATGAGGAAAATATTGATTTTATGTGGATATAGATGGAGAAATTTTTAAATGTGACAATTGTTAAAAATTAATATTTTATCTTTTTCTAATAAAATAATTCATTTAAATATATTATTTTAATAATATATTAATGGTGATATTTTTACAATGAATGTGGGATATATGAATAAATGAGGAGGAAGAGTATTTTTGTTGGATTAAATGTTTAACACATGTTTTGTGTGTTGGTGGACACAATTCTTGACCGAAAATTTATTATAGCGTGTAAAATAGTCCGTTTGTGGATTTCGGTCAATTTCTATTTGGAATTTGGAAAAACTTTCTTCTGTAAAGTTGTAGAGAATTGAATTTCCTATAAAAACACGCGAGATTCGAATTTTCTGATAAAATGGCTATTTATTATGAATTATTGAAGTTCTGAAGTTCCGAAATTATTGATTTTTGGAAGTTTTAATTATTTTTATTAAGAAAAACATTTTTTCTTACTTTTTCTAGAAGGTTAGTATGTGTTTATGGCAGAATTCAAGTATATAGAGGTGGGCTTGAATATTTTGTAATTATATTATTATTATATTTAATTTTCTGCTTTGGTGTTCTAAGCATTTTCCTATAAATAGGGTGCTTAGGTTAGAATTGAAAATCACACCAGAAACTGAAGTTTTCTCTCTATTTCTCTCTCTATATATCGAGCGTATTCTTATGAGTATTTTGATATCTTGAGTGTTGCTATACGGTGCAAGTTCATTCAGCGTTATTCGAGTCAGAAGTACTGCTCTTTTGAGGTAAAGGATAGTAAGGGATATTGTTGTAAGGGATGTTAGTTCTTCTTAAATGATATTATTTTCTTCAATATCATTATGCCGAAGTATTGATCTGAACTTTTTATCAAATTTGGAACTTTTCATGTCGGGGTTACTATTCACGAGTTACTATTCACGAGTTATTATTCACGAGTTATTATTCACGAGTTACTATTCACGAGTTACTATTCACAAGTTACTATTCATGGGTTACTATTCACGAGTTACTATTCATGACAAATTTGGTTTCTTTTTCTAACCAAATTATAGTTGATTTATGAATATTACTCTTGAGATTAAAACTATATGTTGATCATATTATTTTTATTATCATATATAACATTTTTATAACCCTAATGATGATATTTCTCTTTGACTTGAGTGTAAAGATGGGTAAATTTTTGGTACGATCATGACTAGGGTTCTCTTTGGCCAGTAGTGCAAAGTTAAATTTTTGACTGGTATGATCATGACCATTGAATTTATAATTGAATATCTTTAGCTTAAGTACAAAGGTGAAATGATCAACATGGTTATAATTATTGGTTATATAAATTCTGAATTGATTATATATTTCTTTGAGATAATAATATATTTGGCCTGTAGTGCAAATATGAACTATTGAGGAATATCTTTAGCCTGTAGTGCAAAGATGAGTTGTTGATGAATATCTTTGGCCCGTAGTGCAAAGATGACTTGTTGTTGAATATCTTTGGCATGTAGTGTAAAGATGAATTGTTGATGAATATCTTTGGCCCGTGGTGTAAAGATGAATTTATTAGTATGATTATGAACAGGAACTGTGATTTGGTATAACCATGATATTTGATGTTTCAGGTAAAGACAGGTGATAAAAATTATCTTCGTCTTGGATTTGAAATTTAGAATCACAATTATGATTATGAATTATTCATATGATTGTGGAAAGGAACTGTTGATTGATGTTACAGGGATAAAACATTGTTGGTGGACTTTTAACATGGAGAAGATAATAGACTTTATGGTCTATTTGACTCTTCTAATGGATTGCTCGTTCCGCTGTAACTATGGTTGAAATTTTTATCATCTACCATATGTTATAAATCTCTGATTTATTACTGATGAATACTATTGATAATTTATTTATCTTTAGTCATGACATTCTTTACTGGGCTAGTTGTGCTCACCCTTCTGTTTCACAAATCCTTTCAGGTAATAAGAGTGTAGCTGGGTCGAGCGAGGGTAACATGAAAATAGAACGGTGGTCTCTAGCTGTGGAGGTTCTCCCGAAGCAGTATAGGAAAGTTCATTTAGTAGTTATATTTGGTAAATCAACTAGGGTGAGGCGAACCCAACGTTGGAAGGGTATTTTGCCACTATCATACAAGATGTCTATTGGGTCAACCAAGGATAATTCTGTGGCCATATGATATCTATCATAACCTAGAAGCATGACCTCCCATGTACGAGGGTTTCCTTGAGCACTTCCCAAAGATTCTAATTTCTAAAACTGTTTTTGACTATACCTTTATGTAATGTGTTATTGTGACGTGCTATCCAAGGTTGGGACATGAGTCACAGTTGGTATATATTTGTACCCAAACTCATATCATATGTGTTGTTGTATTTTGCACGACAATTGTTGTAATAAAGTTGTAGTTGTTATCTGTACCATGTATTTGGCGACTCAAAATGGGTTGGATGGAATGGACCTGTTTTGGGGGCGTTACATTTGGTATCAGAGCTTAGGGATATGATCTCTGGCGGAGATCGGGGAATAGAACTAGGAGGAGAGAGACGAGTAAATCCTTCGCTAGTGTGTCCTACCTAAGCTTATTTGTTGGTCAGTCATAATATCGGGATATTATGTGATATGTTAATTTGTTCAATTAACCTTTGTTTTGAAGTTGTATTCTAGAATGATATCTGAAATACAGGAGATGAGCAATGAAGAAATTATGATGACAGGAAAGATGGAATCTGAAATGAAAGTAAGGTATTCTCAACTCTTTGAAATACCAGGTACGTAAATTTCGAGGACGAAATTTCATAAGGAGGGGAGATTGTAAGACCTCGAATTTTATGAAATAAAAGTATTCAATTTTTCTTATAATTACTATTTAGTAAATGGTTAAATTGATAAATATTAAAGTTAAGGGTAATATATAAATTTTTTTTCGGAATACACAAGTGGTTATAAAATATTCATTGTTGTCGGGGAATATTCGCTTGGTCGTGGAATATTCTTACTGTCGGAGAATATTCGTACGACGGCGCAGTCTTTTGTGGGCCCCATAACGGAAAGCGATTGGATGAAGAAAACGACAAGAGTAAGTTGTTTATAATTAACGGCGTAGTTGTTACCGTTAACACTGTTAGAATACCCGGTGGTTAAAACAAAGTAATACGCGTTGTTGCACAGTAGCACACGGTATTGCACTAATTATTGATTTTTACGTAAGAAGGCATTACTCAATAATTGTTACAGTAATTACTGTTCAGTATTTTATTTTATTGATTCAATAATTGCTGCGTTGATATTTTATATTACTGTTGTTTTAATTGTCACTACACAGTATTTTCTATTATCGGAGCCATAATTCATATTATCTGAATAATATTATTAGATAACATTATTGGCAATGTCTAGAAAGTTCTGTCTAAGGAGAGGTTTGGTCATCTAATTGCGCGCCAGTAAGGAGAGATCCTTATTGGAAAGCCCCCTCTTTCCTGGGAACGACCTGGTTGCCAGTACTGTGATTCTGTAATATTATTTGTGTATAATTAATTATTGATTTATATGATGAGAAAAATATTGATTTTATGTGGATATAGATGGAGAAAATTTTTAATGTGACAATTATTGAAAATTAATATTTTATCTTTTTCTGATAAAATAATTCATTTAAATATATTATTTTAATAATATATTAACGGTGATATTTTTACAATGAATGTGGGATATATGAGTATATGAGGAGGAAGAATATTTTTGTTGGATTAAATGATTAACACATGTTTTGTGTGTTGGTGGACACAATTCTTGACCGAAAATTTATTATTGACTGTAAAATCGCCCGTTTGTGGATTTCGGTCAATTTCTGTTTGGAATTTGAAAAACTTTCTTCTGCAAAGTTGTAGAGAATTGAATTTCCTATAAAAACTCGCGAGATTCGAATTTTCTGATAAAAGGACTATTTATTATGAATTATTGAAGTTCTGAAGTTCCGAAATTATTGATTTTTGGAAGTTTTAATTATTTTTATTAAGAAAAACGTTTTTTCTTACTTTTTCTAGAAGGTTAGCATGTGTTTATGGCTGAATTCAAGTATATAGAGGTGGGCTTGAATATTTTGTAATTATATTATTATTATATTCAATTTTCTGCTTTGGTGTTCTAAGTATTTTCCTATAAATAGAGTGCTTAGGTTAGAATTGAAAATCACACCAGAAACTGAAGTTTTCTCTCTATTTCTCTCTCTATATATCGAGCGTATTCTTATGAGTATTTTGATATCTTGAGTGTTGCTATACGGTGCAAGTTCATTCAGCGTTATTCGAGTCAGAAGTACTGCTCTTTTGAGGTAAAGGATAGTAAGTGATATTGTTGTAAGGGATGTTAGTTCTTTTTAAATGATATTATTTTCTTCAATATCATTATGCCGAAGTATTGATCTGAACTTTTTATCAAATTTGGAACTTTTCATGTCGGGGTTACTATTCACGAGTTACTATTCACGAGTTATTATTCACGAGTTACTATTCACGAGTTACTATTCACGAGTTACTATTCACGAGTTACTATTCACGAGTTACTATTCATGAGTTACTATTCATGGGTTACTATTCACGAGTTACTATTCATGACAAATTTGGTTTCTTTTTCTAACCAAATTATAGTTGATTTATGAATATTACTCTTGAGATTAAAACTATATGTTGATCATATTATTTTTATTATCATATATAACATTTTTATAACCCTAATGATGATATTTCTCTTTGACTTGAGTGTAAAGATGGGTAAATTTTTGGTACGATCATGACTAGGGTTCTCTTTGGCCAGTAGTGCAAAGTTGAATTTTTGACTGGTATGATCATGACCATTGAATTTATTATTGAATATCTTTAGCTTAAGTACAAAGGTGAAATGATCAACATGGTTATAATTATTGGTTATATAAATTCTGAAATTATATATTTCTTTGAGATAATAATATATTTGACCTGTAGTGCAAATATGAACTATTGAGGAATATCTTTAGCCTGTAGTGCAAAGATGAGTTGTTGATGAATATCTTTGGCCCGTAGTGCAAAGATGACTTGTTGTTGAATATCTTTGGCATGTAGTGTAAAGATGAATTGTTGATGAATATCTTTGGCCCGTGGTGTAAAGATGAATTTATTAGTATGATTATGAACAGGAACTGTGATTTGGTATAACCATGATATTTGATGTTTCAGGTAAAGACAGGTGATGAAAATTATCTTCGTCTTGGATGCGAAATTTAGAATCACAATTATGATTATGAATTATTCATATGATTGTGGAAAGGAACTGTTGATTGATGTTACAGGGATAAAACATTGTTGGTGGACTTTTAACATGGAGAAGATAATAGACTTTATGGTCTATTTGACTCTTCTAATGGATTGCTCGTTCCACTGCAACTATGGTTGAAATTTTTATCATCTACCATATGTTATAAATCTCTGATTTATTACTGATGAATACTATTGATAATTTATTTATCTTTAGTCATGACATTCTTTACTGGGCTAGTTGTGCTCACCCTTCTGTTTCACAATTCCTTTCAGGTAATAAGAGTGTAGCTGGGTCGAGCGAGGGTAACATGAAAATAGAACGGTGGTCTCTAGCTGTGGAGGTTCTCCCGAAGCAGTATAGGAAAGTTCATTTAGTAGTTATATTTGGTAAATCAACTAGGGTGAGGCGAACCCAACGTTGGAAGGGTATTTTGCCACTATCATACAAGATGTCTATTGGGTCAACCAAGGATAATTATGTGGCCATATGATATCTATCATAACCTAGAAGCATGACCTCCCATGTACGAGGGTTTCCTTGAGCACTTCCCAAAGATTCTAAGTTCTAAAACAGTTTTTGACTATACCTTTATGTAATGTGTTATTGTGACGTGCTATCCAAGGTTGGGACATGAGTCACAGTTGGTATATATTTGTACCCAAACTCATATCATATGTGTTGTTGTATTTTGCACGACAATTGTTGTAATAAAGTTGTAGTTGTTATCTGTACCATGTATTTGGCGACTCAAAATGGGTTGGATGGAATGGACCTGTTTTGGGGGCGTTACATTTGGTATCAGAGCTTAGGGATATGATCTCTGGCGGAGATCGGGGAATAGAACTAGGAGGAGAGAGACGAGTAAATCCTTCGCTAGTGTATCCTACCTAAGCTTATTTGTTGGTCAGTCATAATATCGGGATATTATGTGATATGTTAATTTGTTCAATTAACCTTTGTTTTGAAGTTGTATTCTAGAATGATATCTGAAATACAGGAGATAAGCAATGAAGAAATTATGATGATAAGAAAGATGGAATCTGAAATGAAAGCAAGGTATTCTCAACTCTTTGAAATACCAGGTACGTAAATTTCGAGGACGAAATTTCAGAAGGAGGGGAGATTGTAAGACCCCGAATTTTATGAAATAAAAGTATTCAATTTTTCTTATAATTACTATTTAGTAAATGGTTAAATTGATAAATATTAAAGTTAAGGGTAATATATAAATTTTTTTTCGGAATACACAAGTGGTTATAAAATATTCATTATTGTCGGGGAATATTCGCTTGGTCGTGGAATATTCTTACTGTCGGAGAATATTCGTACGACGGCGCAGTCTTTTGTGGGCCCCATAACGGAAAGCGATTGGATGAAGAAAACGACAAGAGTAAGTTGTTTATAATTAACGGCGTAGTTGTTACCGTTAACACTGTTGGAATACCCGGTGGTTAAAACAAAGTAATACGCGTTGTTGCACAGTAGCACACGGTATTGCACTAATTATTGATTTTTACGTAAGAAGGCATTACTCAATAATTGTTACAGTAATTACTGTTCAGTATTTTATTTTATTGATTCAATAATTGCTGCGTTGATATTTTATATTACTGTTGTTTTAATTGTCACTACACAGTATTTTCTATTATCGGAGCCATAATTCATATTATCTGAATAATATTATTAGATAACATTATTGGCAATGTCTAGAAAGTTCTGTCTAAGGAGAGGTTTGGTCATCTAATTGCGCGCCAGTAAGGAGAGATCCTTATTGGAAAGCCCCCTCTTTCCTGGGAACGGCCTGGTTGCCAGTACTGTGATTCTGTAATATTATTTGTGTATAATTAATTATTGATTTATATGATGAGAAAAATATTGATTTTATGTGGATATAGATGGAGAAAATTTTTAATGTGACAATTATTGAAAATTAATATTTTATCTTTTTCTGATAAAATAATTCATTTAAATATATTATTTTAATAATATATTAACGGTGATATTTTTACAATGAATGTGGGATATATGAGTATATGAGGAGGAAGAATATTTTTGTTGGATTAAATGATTAACACATGTTTTGTGTGTTGGTGGACACAATTCTTGACCGAAAATTTATTATTGACTGTAAAATCGCCCGTTTGTGGATTTCGGTCAATTTCTGTTTGGAATTTGAAAAACTTTCTTCTGCAAAGTTGTAGAGAATTGAATTTCCTATAAAAACTCGCGAGATTCGAATTTTCTGATAAAAGGACTATTTATTATGAATTATTGAAGTTCTGAAGTTCCGAAATTATTGATTTTTGGAAGTTTTAATTATTTTTATTAAGAAAAACGTTTTTTCTTACTTTTTCTAGAAGGTTAGCATGTGTTTATGGCTGAATTCAAGTATATAGAGGTGGGCTTGAATATTTTGTAATTATATTATTATTATATTCAATTTTCTGCTTTGGTGTTCTAAGCATTTTCCTATAAATAGAGTGCTTAGGTTAGAATTGAAAATCACACCAGAAACTGAAGTTTTCTCTCTATTTCTCTCTCTATATATCGAGCGTATTCTTATGAGTATTTTGATATCTTGAGTGTTGCTATACGGTGCAAGTTCATTCAGCGTTATTCGAGTCAGAAGTACTGCTCTTTTGAGGTAAAGGATAGTAAGTGATATTGTTGTAAGGGATGTTAGTTCTTCTTAAATGATATTATTTTCTTCAATATCATTATGCCGAAGTATTGATCTGAACTTTTTATCAAATTTGGAACTTTTCATGTCGGGGTTACTATTCACGAGTTACTATTCACGAGTTATTATTCACGAGTTACTATTCACGAGTTACTATTCACGAGTTACTATTCACGAGTTACTATTCATGAGTTACTATTCATGGGTTACTATTCACGAGTTACTATTCATGACAAATTTGGTTTCTTTTTCTAACCAAATTATAGTTGATTTATGAATATTACTCTTGAGATTAAAACTATATGTTGATCATATTATTTTTATTATCATATATAACATTTTTATAACCCTAATGATGATATTTCTCTTTGACTTGAGTGTAAAGATGGGTAAATTTTTGGTACGATCATGACTAGGGTTCTCTTTGGCCAGTAGTGCAAAGTTGAATTTTTGACTGGTATGATCATGACCATTGAATTTATAATTGAATATCTTTAGCTTAAGTACAAAGGTGAAATGATCAACATGGTTATAATTATTGGTTATATAAATTCTGAATTGATTATATATTTCTTTGAGATAATAATATATTTGGCCTGTAGTGCAAATATGAACTATTGAGGAATATCTTTGGCCTGTAGTGCAAAGATGAGTTGTTGATGAATATCTTTGGCCCGTAGTGCAAAGATGACTTGTTGTTGAATATCTTTGGCATGTAGTGTAAAGATGAATTGTTGATGAATATCTTTGGCCCGTGGTGCAAAGATGAATTTATTAGTATGATTATGAACAGGAACTGTGATTTGGTATAACCATGATATTTGATGTTTCAGGTAAAGACAGGTGATGAAAATTATCTTCGTCTTGGATGCGAAATTTAGAATCACAATTATGATTATGAATTATTCATATGATTGTGGAAAGGAACTGTTGATTGATGTTACAGGGATAAAACATTGTTGGTGGACTTTTAACATGGAGAAGATAATAGACTTTATGGTCTATTTGACTCTTCTAATGGATTGCTCGTTCCACTGCAACTATGGTTGAAATTTTTATCATCTACCATATGTTATAAATCTCTGATTTATTACTGATGAATACTATTGATAATTTATTTATCTTTAGTCATGACATTCTTTACTGGGCTAGTTGTGCTCACCCTTCTGTTTCGTAATTCCTTTCAGGTAATAAGAGTGTAGCTGGGTCGAGCGAGGGTAACATGAAAATAGAACGGTGGTCTCTAGCTGTGGAGGTTCTCCCGAAGCAGTATAGGAAAGTTTATTTAGTAGTTATATTTGGTAAATCAACTAGGGTGAGGCGAACCCAACGTTGGAAGGGTATTTTGCCACTATCATACAAGATGTCTATTGGGTCAACCAAGGATAATTCTGTGGCCATATGATATCTATCATAACCTAGAAGCATGACCTCCCATGTACGAGGGTTTCCTTGAGCACTTCCCAAAGATTCTAAGTTCTAAAACAGTTTTTGACTATACCTTTATGTAATGTGTTATTGTGACGTGCTATCCAAGGTTGGGACATGAGTCACAGTTGGTATATATTTGTACCCAAACTCATATCATATGTGTTGTTGTATTTTGCACGACAATTGTTGTAATAAAGTTGTAGTTGTTATCTGTACCATGTATTTGGCGACTCAAAATGGGTTGGATGGAATGGACCTGTTTTGGGGGCGTTACATTTGGTATCAGAGCTTAGGGATATGATCTCTGGCGGAGATCGGGAATAGAACTAGGAGGAGAGAGACGAGTAAATCCTTCGCTAGTGTATCCTACCTAAGCTTATTTGTTGGTCAGTCATAATATCGGGATATTATGTGATATGTTAATTTGTTCAATTAACCTTTGTTTTGAAGTTGTATTCTAGAATGATATCTGAAATACCGGAGATAAGCAATGAAGAAATTATGATGATAAGAAAGATGGAATCTGAAATGAAAGCAAGGTATTCTCAACTCTTTGAAATACCAGGTACGTAAATTTCGAGGACGAAATTTCATAAGGAGGGGAGATTGTAAGACCCCGAATTTTATGAAATAAAAGTATTCAATTTTTCTTATAATTACTATTTAGTAAATGGTTAAATTGATAAATATTAAAGTTAAGTGTAATATATAAATTTTTTTTCAGAATACACAAGTGGTTATAAAATATTCATTGTTGTCGGGGAATATTCGCTTGGTCGTGGAATATTCTTACTGTCGGAGAATATTCGTACGACGGCGCAGTCTTTTGTGGGCCCCATAACGGAAAGCGATTGGATGAAGAAAACGACAAGAGTAAGTTGTTTATAATTAACGGCGTAGTTGTTACCGTTAACACTGTTGGAATACCCGGTGGTTAAAACAAAGTAATACGCGTTGTTGCACAGTAGCACACGGTATTGCACTAATTATTGATTTTTACGTAAGAAGGCATTACTCAATAATTGTTACAGTAATTACTGTTCAGTATTTTATTTTATTGATTCAATAATTGCTGCGTTGATATTTTATATTACTGTTGTTTTAATTGTCACTACACAGTATTTTCTATTATCGGAGCCATAATTCATATTATCTGAATAATATTATTAGATAACATTATTGGCAATGTCTAGAAAGTTCTGTCTAAGGAGAGGTTTGGTCATCTAATTGCGCGCCAGTAAGGAGAGATCCTTATTGGAAAGCCCCCTCTTTCCTGGGAACGGCCTGGTTGCCAGTACTGTGATTCTGTAATATTATTTGTGTATAATTAATTATTGATTTATATGATGAGAAAAATATTGATTTTATGTGGATATAGATGGAGAAAATTTTTAATGTGACAATTATTGAAAATTAATATTTTATCTTTTTCTGATAAAATAATTCATTTAAATATATTATTTTAATAATATATTAACGGTGATATTTTTACAATGAATGTGGGATATATGAGTATATGAGGAGGAAGAATATTTTTGTTGGATTAAATGATTAACACATGTTTTGTGTGTTGGTGGACACAATTCTTGACCGAAAATTTATTATTGACTGTAAAATCGCCCGTTTGTGGATTTCGGTCAATTTCTGTTTGGAATTTGAAAAACTTTCTTCTGCAAAGTTGTAGAGAATTGAATTTCCTATAAAAACTCGCGAGATTCGAATTTTCTGATAAAAGGACTATTTATTATGAATTATTGAAGTTCTGAAGTTCCGAAATTATTGATTTTTGGAAGTTTTAATTATTTTTATTAAGAAAAACGTTTTTTCTTACTTTTTCTAGAAGGTTAGCATGTGTTTATGGCTGAATTCAAGTATATAGAGGTGGGCTTGAATATTTTGTAATTATATTATTATTATATTCAATTTTCTGCTTTGGTGTTCTAAGCATTTTCCTATAAATAGAGTGCTTAGGTTAGAATTGAAAATCACACCAGAAACTGAAGTTTTCTCTCTATTTCTCTCTCTATATATCGAGCGTATTCTTATGAGTATTTTGATATCTTGAGTGTTGCTATACGGTGCAAGTTCATTCAGCGTTATTCGAGTCAGAAGTACTGCTCTTTTGAGGTAAGGGATAGTAAGTGATATTGTTGTAAGGGATGTTAGTTCTTCTTAAATGATATTATTTTCTTCAATATCATTATGCCGAAGTATTGATCTGAATTTTTTATCAAATTTGGAACTTTTCATGTCGGGGTTACTATTCACGAGTTACTATTCATGAGTTATTATTCACGAGTTATTATTCACGAGTTACTATTCACGAGTTACTATTCATGAGTTACTATTCACGAGTTACTATTCACGAGTTACTATTCACGAGTTACTATTCATGAGTTACTATTCACGAGTTACTATTCATGGGTTACTATTCATGAGTCACTATTCATGACAAAATTGGTTTCTTTTTCTAACCAAATTATAGTTGATTTATGAATATTACTCTTGAGATTAAAACTATATGTTGATCATATTATTTTTATTATCATATATAACATTTTTATAACCCTAATGATGATATTTCTCTTTGACTTGAGTGCAAAGATGGGTAAATTTTTGGTACGATCATGACTAGGGTTCTCTTTGGCCAGTAGTGCAAAGTTGAATTTTTGACTGGTATGATCATGACCATTGAATTTATAATTGAATATCTTTAGCTTAAGTACAAAGGTGAAATGATCAACATGGTTATAATTATTGGTTATATAAATTCTGAATTGATTATATATTTCTTTGAGATAATAATATATTTGGCCTGTAGTGCAAATATGAACTATTGAGGAATATCTTTAGCCTGTAGTGCAAAGATGAGTTGTTGATGAATATCTTTGGCCCGTAGTGCAAAGATGACTTGTTGTTGAATATCTTTGGCATGTAGTGTAAAGATGAATTGTTGATGAATATCTTTGGCCCGTGGTGCAAAGATGAATTTATTAGTATGATTATGAACAGGAACTGTGATTTGGTATAACCATGATATTTGATGTTTCAGGTAAAGACAGGTGATGAAAATTATCTTCGTCTTGGATGCGAAATTTAGAATCACAATTATGATTATGAATTATTCATATGATTGTGGAAAGGAACTGTTGATTGATGTTACAGGGATAAAACATTGTTGGTGGACTTTTAACATGGAGAAGATAATAGACTTTATGGTCTATTTGACTCTTCTAATGGATTGCTCGTTCCACTGCAACTATGGTTGAAATTTTTATCATCTACCATATGTTATAAATCTCTGATTTATTACTGATGAATACTATTGATAATTTATTTATCTTTAGTCATGACATTCTTTACTGGGCTAGTTGTGCTCACCCTTCTGTTTCGTAATTCCTTTCAGGTAATAAGAGTGTAGCTGGGTCGAGCGAGGGTAACATGAAAATAGAACGGTGGTCTCTAGCTGTGGAGGTTCTCCCGAAGCAGTATAGGAAAGTTCATTTAGTAGTTATATTTGGTAAATCAACTAGGGTGAGGCGAACCCAACGTTGGAAGGGTATTTTGCCACTATCATACAAGATGTCTATTGGGTCAACCAAGGATAATTCTGTGGCCATATGATATCTATCATAACCTAGAAGCATGACCTCCCATGTACGAGGGTTTCCTTGAGCACTTCCCAAAGATTCTAAGTTCTAAAACAGTTTTTGACTATACCTTTATGTAATGTGTTATTGTGACGTGCTATCCAAGGTTGGGACATGAGTCACAGTTGGTATATATTTGTACCCAAACTCATATCATATGTGTTGTTGTATTTTGCACGACAATTGTTGTAATAAAGTTGTAGTTGTTATCTGTACCATGTATTTGGCGACTCAAAATGGGTTGGATGGAATAGACCTATTTTGGGGGCGTTACACTATTCATGAGTTACTATTCACGAGTTACTATTCACGAGTTACTATTCACGAGTTACTATTCACGAGTTACTATTCATGAGTTACTATTCATGGGTTACTATTCACGAGTTACTATTCATGACAAATTTGGTTTCTTTTTCTAACCAAATTATAGTTGATTTATGAATATTACTCTTGAGATTAAAACTATATGTTGATCATATTATTTTTATTATCATATATAACATTTTTATAACCCTAATGATGATATTTCTCTTTGACTTGAGTGTAAAGATGGGTAAATTTTTGGTACGATCATGACTAGGGTTCTCTTTGGCCAGTAGTGCAAAGTTGAATTTTTGACTGGTATGATCATGACCATTAAATTTATAATTGAATATCTTTAGCTTAAGTACAAAGGTGAAATGATCAACATGGTTATAATTATTGGTTATATAAATTCTGAAATTATATATTTCTTTGAGATAATAATATATTTGACCTGTAGTGCAAATATGAACTATTGAGGAATATCTTTGGCCTGTAGTGCAAAGATGAGTTGTTGATGAATATCTTTGGCCCGTAGTGCAAAGATGACTTGTTGTTGAATATCTTTGGCATGTAGTGTAAAGATGAATTGTTGATGAATATCTTTGGCCCGTGGTGCAAAGATGAATTTATTAGTATGATTATGAACAGGAACTGTGATTTGGTATAACCATGATATTTGATGTTTCAGGTAAAGACAGGTGATGAAAATTATCTTCGTCTTGGATGCGAAATTTAGAATCACAATTATGATTATGAATTATTCATATGATTGTGGAAAGGAACTATTGATTGATGTTACAGGGATAAAACATTGTTTGTGGACTTTTAACATGGAGAAGATAATAGACTTTATGGTCTATTTGACTCTTCTAATGGATTGCTCGTTCCGCTGCAACTATGGTTGAAATTTTTATCATTTACCATATGTTCTAAATCTCTGATTTATTATTGATGGAGGCTATTGATAATTTAATTATCTTTAGTCAAGATATTCTTTACTGAGCTAGTTGTGCTCACCCTTTTGCTTCACAATTCCTTTCAGGTAATAAGAGTGTAGCTGGGTCGAGCGAGGGTAACGGGGAAATAGAACGGTGGTCTCTAGTTGTGGATGTTCTCCTGAAGCAGTATAGAAAAGTTCATTTAGTAGTTTTATTTGGTGAATCCAATAGGGTAAGGTGTACCCAACGTTGGAAGGGTGATTTGCCACTATCATACAAGATGTCTAACGACATACAACCTCGTGTCATCATAAGACAGGGATGTGCTCATCCACTTGCTGAGTATATATACGAGCACTACCTATATAATCTTGGTGTTTGTTTGAAGTATAATTCTCAATTTGAGACAGTAGAGATAATTATATGTCAAGAGAAGACTCACCATTGGGAAGAATATGATAGTAATCTTCTCGTTTTTCTTTGGGGTCTATTGGGTCAACCAAGAATAATTCTGTGGCCATATGATATCTATCATAACCTAGACGCATGGCCTCCCATGTACGAAGGTTTCCTTGAGCACTTCCCAAAGATTCTAATTTCTAAAACAGTTTTTAACTATACCTTTATGTAAGGTGTCATTGTGAGGTGATGTCCACGGTTGGAACATGAGTCACATTTGGTATATATTTGTATCCAAACTCACAACATATGTGTTGTTGTATTTTGCACGACAATTGTTGTAATAAAGTTGTAGTTATTTTTTGTACCATGTATTTGGCGACTCAAAATGGGTTGGATGGAATGAACCTATTTTGGGGGCGTTACACGTAAGCCAAAGATATACAATTGTAAAACTAATAATCAACAATCCATCTTTGCACGTAAGCCAAATAGGATTTTTACCACATCATTTGTCTGCAAAATAAATAATCCACATTACCGATTTATCCATGCACTACGGGCCAAGGATATTCATTATTATCACATCCACGAATTATCTATGCACTACGGGTCAATGATATTCGTTATTATCACATCCATAAATTATCCATGCACTACGGGCCAAGGATAGTCATTATTATTACATCCATGAATTATCCATACACTACGGGCCAAGGATATTCGTTATTATCACATCCATGAATTATCTATGCACTACGGGTCAATGATAATCTTTATTATCATATCCACGAATTATCCATGCACTACGGGCCAAGGATATTCGTTATTATCACCAGTGGTCATGATCATGCCAAACAACAATTTATCTTTGCACTATTGGCCGAAAAGAACCCATGGTCATAATCATACCAACAACTGTCCATCAATGCACTACGGGCCAATGAGGACTTTTACCACAATATAAACATGAAAATGATGACAATGATATAAGAATTCAATCAAATGAGATCAAGGATAAATTTTAAAGATTTATAAATTAATTTATCTAGAGTTTAAGAATGTCCAAATTATCAACATGATAACTGCTTTGTGAAGTAAAATTCAAGAATAATATTCATGTATCAAAAATAATTTGGATAGAAAAGAAACCAATTTTTGTTGTGAATAGTACCCCGGGTGAATAGTATTCAAGTGAATAGTACCCCGTGAATAGTTCTTCGTGAATAGTATCGTACGTATGAATAGTACTGTATATATGAATAGTGTCGTACATATGAATAGTGTCGTATGCATAAATAGTACCCATGAATAGTACTCTAGCATGAAAAGATTAAAATTTAACAAGAATGTTCAGAAAAATATTCCTGTGAAACGATGCTAAATGAAGCGCAAATTTAAAGGATATTCTACTAATTTCAAGGAGTATAGAAGCAATTCTTACAAAATGAGTGTAGAATTAGGAATATGAAACGAAATAATATTACTTACATACTACAGGGTATGGAAGAAAATATTATTTTTTACGAATATTGAATAAAAATAATATCCCTTACGACTGTTGAACGAAAATAATATTCCTTACAAATATTGAATGAAGATAATATTCCTTAAGAATATTGAACATAAATAATATTTCTTACGACTATTGAACGAAAATAAAATTCCTTACGAATATGAAAAATAATATCGTAAGCGAATATGAAATAAATAGTATCCCTTACATTAAAAAAAGAGCAATTCCGACTGGTAAAGCGGAGATATTCTTAAAGAAAACTTGTACTATTTTTTACACTCAAAACTTCCTTAAACTCTAAATAAAAGCGCTCAATATTATAGAAGAAAAATTATCTGATTCTGATGTGATTTTCATTTCTAAACTAAGCATCCTATTTATAGGAGAATGACATAATATTATTTAGAAAATAAAATCACGGACTTCACAGTAATAAATCACGGGCGCAATTCAATCGGCTGAAGAAAAAAAATTAATTTTATTATGCAGTACTATGCTGCATTATGCAGTACTATACAAACAATAAAATATAATATATTATTTTTTACATAAAAAAACAAAACTTAATATATATATATATATATATATATATATATATATATATATATATATATATATATATATATAAAATAAAATTGAGATAACTTTCTAACTATAATTTTGAAAAATGGGTAAGTAGGGGTCCATATAATAAGCCAAATTTACAACAAATACTTCATATAAATCTCCTCTATTTATCTCAATTCACTTGGCTTCATAAAACATATATTTAATAACATTTATTCATCATTTATAACTCACAATATTAACAACCAGGTCATTATCAGGAAATAGGGGGTTTTCCGATAAGGACTTCTCCTTATTGACGCGCAATTAGGTGACCAAATCCCTTTTCTCGACAGAACTTTTTAGACATCGTCAATAATGGAAATAATAATATGAACAACTTTGTTTTCTCAATTATTGATTTAATAATATAAAATATTATGCAGATGATACTGTGACAATAATTGAATAAAACTGAGTGACTTCTCACGTAAGCATCAATAATTAACGATATTGTACAATACCGTGTGCTACTATGCAACCACGTGTATTATTGTACTTTTATCATCGGGTATTTCAACAGTTACCGGTAAAACTTTTGTCGTTATTTTTATAAAAAGCTTATCGCTTTTTAAATCCGACAGTTATTCCGTTGTGGGGTCCACCAATAATTATGTCGTCGTACAGATATTCTCCGACAAAAAGAATATTTCCCGACCAAACGAATATTTTATGACAACTTGCTTACTTTATAAAATTTTCACATATCACCCTTAACTTTGACCTTTTATCAATTTAACAATTTACTAAATAGAATAATAATTCTAAGAAAATTAAATACTTTCATTTCATAAAATTCGGGGTCTTACAATACGCATTATTCCACAGTGGTACGTGGTATTGCACAGTAGCGCACAGTATTATACAGTATCTCTGATTATTGATATTTACGTAAGAAGTCACTCGGTTTTATTCAATAATTGCCACAATAGTTGCTGTATAGTATCACATATTATTGATTCAATTATTGTCACAGTATCATCTGTATAATATTTTATATTATTAAATCAATAATTGAGACGATACCGTTATTCATATTATTATTTGTATTATTGACAATGTCTAGAAAGTTCTATCGAGGAAATGAGTTATGTTATTTAATTGCACGCTAATAAGAAAAAAATCCTTATCGAAAAGCCCCCTCTTTCCTAAAAATGATCTGGTTGTCAATGTTGTGAGTTATAATATTAATGATGAATAACTATTGAAAGATTAAAAATGTGTTGATTGAAGATAAGCGATGTGTGGTAGATATTTATTCAATTTTTGATATAAATATAGAGATTTGTCATGAAGCATTTGTTGTAAATTTACTTTTTACATGGACCCCCACCTACTCATTTTTTAAAATCGTCGGTAGAAAGTTATCTCAACTTTGTTTTATTATTATTATTATAATAGTAATAAAATAGAAAACTTTTTATATAAAATAGAAATTTTTTATAATATATATAAAGTTATTTATTTTATTATAATATAATAAGAATATATTATAATATATATAAAGTTTTTATTTTATTAGAATATTTTATTGCACAGTGATAAATAGTAAAAATTAGATATTCGTCCGAAATTCGACTGTTTAACCGTGATTAAATAGTGTCATGTCATTATCCTATAAATAGGTTGCTTGGTTAAGAAATAAAAATCACACCAGAATCAGAGAATTCTTTTTCTATAATATTGTGCGTATTTCTTTCTAGTATAAACATACTTTAAGTGTAGTTAATAGTACAGATTTTCTCAAGAATATCTCCGTTATACCAGTCAAGTTTAGTATCCTACTAAGGTAAATGATGTTATTTTCTTCATACTCATAAGGGTTGTCATTCTATTCCTTATTAATCTGTGGAAATAGCCTGTCTACGCGGATTACCGCATGATGGGTGAAAATCCATTTGAAGATTCATATATTCTTTCATACTCGTATGTGATATCATTTCTTTTGTACTCGTCAAGGGATATCGGTTTCTTTCATATTTTTTTTCATTTATGGTACAAATTTATTGTTTGTTTCCGTAACCTTATTGTTAAATGGTGAAAATATCTGAAATTAGTAGAATATCCTTAATAGTTTACGCTTCATCTAGTATCATTTCATTAGAATATTGGTTTTAATATTTTCATTCGGGGTACTATTCACGGGATACTATTCACTCGAGATACTATTCACAGGGTACTATTCACAACAAAATTAGTTTCTTTTCTGTCCAAATTATTTTTGATACATGAATATCATTCTTGAATTTTAGTCCACAATTAGTTATCATGTTGACAATTTGGACATTCTTGAACTCTGGATAAATTGAATGATAAATCTCTAATATTTATTCTTGATCTCACTTAATTCATTCTTTATATCATTGTCATCATCCTCATGCTTATATTATACTGAAAGTCATCTTTGGCCCGTAGTGCATAGATGGACTGTTGATTGGTATGATTATTACCAGGAATTGTATATTGGTATAATCACGACCTGTAATGTTACACACAAATGTTGTGGTAAAAGTCCTCTTTGACCCGTAGTGCATTGATGGACAGTTGTTTGTAGACCTGACAAACGGGCGGGCCAAGCCCAAACGGGCTGGGCCGGGCCAAAAATGGGTGGGCCAAAAAGTCCCGAATTTTGTTGGGCTAAAAATTTGCAGCCCAAAGTCCGGCCTGTGGCGGACGAGCCGAGACCAATTTATGCCTATTTTATGCTATTTTTTTTGGGTTTGGCTCAAACAGGCTGAGCCAAAAACGGGCGGGCCAAAAACGGGCAGGCTAAAAATGCTCGGGTTTTACTAAGCTAAAAATCTGCAGCCTAAAGCCCGGCCCAGCCCGCGGGCTTGGGCCATGTTTATCAGGTCTAGTTGTTTGGCATGATCATGACCACCGGTGATACAAACGAATATCTTTGGCCCGTAGTGTATGGATAATTCGTTGATTTAAAATATTTATTGATTAGTGTTACAGAGATAAATATTAATGATGGACATTTAAATCATAAAAGATAGTAGACATCATGCTCTACTTGACTCTTCTAATAGATTGCTATTTTCGCTGCAGTTGTTGATCTAAAACTTGTTGTCTATTGTATTCCAACAGATTTTTCTTTGTTGAGAACTAAGGATAATTTATTCTACATTATCTTAGTCATAATATTTGTGACGCCCCCAAAATAGGTCCACACAACCCATTCTGAGTCGTCAAATACATGGTACAGAAAATAATTACAAACTTCATTATTACAATTATCGTATAAAATACGACAACACATATACTGTGAGTTTTAATACAAATATTGTCTTGTAGACAATATCCAAACTTAAATAAAGTCCTCATTACAATTATTGATACACTATTTTACAAAATAATAAGGACTGTTATAAAAACCGCCTTGAACCATCACTCCACACCCCAACTAGTCCTAGTTATATTCTCGCCTCCTGATAAGAAAAATGGAATAAAAAGGAAAAAGATGAGCTCAACTAGCCCAGTAAATAATATTATGACTACGATAATGCTGGATAAATTATCCTTAGTCCTCAACAGGAAAAAATGTGATAGAATACAATAGACAACAAATGCAGCGGAAACAATAACCCATTAGAAGAGTCAAGTAGAACATAAAATCTACTATCTTCTATGATTTAAAAGTCCATCATCAATATTTTATCCCTATAACATCATTAAATAAATATTTCAATTCAACGAATTATCCATGCACTACGGGCCAAGGATATTCGTTAGTATCATCAGTGGTCATGATTATGCCAAATATCTGTCCATCTATGCATTACGGCCCAAAGAGGACTTTCACCACAAACTTTATCTGTAACATTAAAGGTTGTGATTATACCAATACACAATTCCTGGTCATAATCATACCAATTAACAGTCCATCTTTGCACTACGGGCCAAAGAAAACTTTCAGTACAATATAAGCATAAGGATGATGACAATGATATAAAGATTTAATCAAGTGAGATAAAGGATAAATAGTAGAGAATTATAATTTAATTTATCAAGAGTTCAAAAATGTCTAAATTGTCAACATGATAACTGCTTTGTGCAGTAAAATTCAAGAATAATATTCATGTATCAAAAATAATTTTGATAGAAAAGAAATTAATTTTTTTTATCATGAATAGTACCCTGAGTGAATAGTATCCGAGTGAATAGTACCCCATGAATAGTACTTCATGAATAGTAACTCGACATGAAAATATGGAAATTTATCAAGAAAGTTCAGACCAATATTCTCGTGAAATGATATTAGATGAAGCGCAAAACTTAAGAAATTTCTAATCATATTAAGAATTATAGAAGCAATACTTACCATAGTAAGTTTAAATTTAGGAATACAAAATAAATTAATATCCCTTCCATAATATGGAGTATGAAAAAAATAATATTTCTTACGAGTATTGCAAAAAAAAATGTCCTTTACCTTAGTAAAAACTGGATTTGACTGGAATATCGGATATTATTCTGAGAAAATCTTGCACAAAAAAACTATACTCAAATTATCCTTATACTCAAGAAAATACTCACAATTCTATACAATAAGAATTTTTGATTTTGAAAAAGTGTGTTGAGGAATGAGGGGTTACCCCCTATTATAATGCAACGGAGGGAGAAAAGAATTAAGCAGGTTGCCTAATTCTGCCAACCTTTCTTGCCTAATTTTTATTTCTTACATGCCAAATTTTTTCTTACCTCTTATTGGTTGTGGGCCCACCCTTTTGGAAGATGAATGCATTGTAGAAGATGGTTTCAAGCAAGCCTCCATTTTGGAGAAGAAAAAAAACATGTGTAGGAGAAATGAAAAGGATATGTGCATGAAAGTCTTCAGCACACCCAATTTGAAAAAAATAATTCAAAGCAACTTGTTCTCCATCCTTTTCTCACATGCTTAAATATATATTATAATAATATTATTATTTAAACAATTATAATATATTATAATAATATATTTGAATGAATATTTTATCGGATAAAATAATTATAATTCCACAAAAATATATGTCAAACTTTCAACAAATATTTTGTAAGACCCCAACTTTTATAAATAAAGATGAATTTTCTATAAATATCATTTTTGAATATTATGGAGTTAATTTGATATAATGTTATAGTTGTGGGTAATATTTATAAAATTTGCAAAGTACGCAAGTTGTTATATAATATTCGATTGGTCGGGAAATATTCGTTTTAACAGGGAATATTCGTACAATGACACAATCATTGGTGGACCCCACAACGGAATTATTGTCGGATTGAGAAAACGACAAAAATATTTTATTAAAAATAACGGCGGAAGTTTTACCATTGATACTGTTGAACTACTCGGTAGTAAAAGTACAGTAACACGTGTGGTTGCATAGTAGCACACGGTATTGATTATTAATGGTTATGTGAGAAGTCACTCAGTTTGATTCAATTATTGTCAGTTAATAATATGAATTATTTAGCGATAATGAAGTTTTATTTTATTCGTATTATTAACGTAATAAAACAGAAACATCTTTTTATATAAAACAGAATACTTTATTAAAGTTATTCTATAAATAGAATATATTATATTTTATTTAAAAGATTTTTCTTTAAATATGGACCGTCAAATTAAAGTAATCAATCTGGATCGTTCATAGATTAGTTACTATGCATTCCATTTTTCTATAAATAGCAGCTCATTCCTTCATTATTTCTTACGAATTCACTGAACTCAAGAGAGAGAAACTATAGAGAGAGAGAATAAAAGTATTCTGCTACTTAACTACTTCCTTATTTCAGTTCTTCTTTAAAACGGTAAGGGGTGTTATTCTTTCATATTCATGAAGAGAACTGTTGTTATTCCATTTCTTATTATTCTGTTGGAATAACCTGTATACGCGGTCTACCCTATATTTGGTGACATTTTTCTATTATTCTGTTGGAACATCCTGTCTGTGTGTTTTACACCGGACCTGGTTCCGTCTTTATTATTATTCTGTTGGAACATCCTGTCTGTGTGTTTTACACCGGACCTGGTTCCGTCTTTATTATTATTCTGTTGGAACATCCTGTCTGTGTGTTTTACAGCAGACCTGGTTCCGTCTTTATTATTATTCTGTTGGAACATCCTGTCTGTGTATTTTACACCGGGCCTGGTTCCGTCTTTATTATTATTCTGTTGGAATATCCTGTCTGTGCGTTTTACGCCGGACCTGATTCCATTATTTATTATTCTATTGGAATAACCTGTCTGTGCGGTCTATCACATGCATTGTGATTTCTTTTGTTATTCCATTCTTTATTATACTCAGTTGGTTAAGTTTTGACTTCTATACTCCATGAAATTTGTGGAATATCCTTGATAATTACGTTTCATCCAGTATCTTTTCATGAAAATATTCTTCTAAGCATTCTTAAATTTTACTCCACAAAGCAGTATCATGTTGACAATTTGGACGTTGTTAATTCTTGGATAAATTAATTCTTGAACTTGTTTTATTGAATTCTTATATCATTGTCATCATCCTCATGTTTATAAAATGTTGAAAGTCATCTGTGGCCTATAGTGGATAGATGGCTTGGTATGATTATGACCAGGGATTATTCGGTATAATCATGACCGTAATGTTACAAATGATGTGGTAAAAGTCCTCATTGGCCCGTAGTGGATTGATGGACAGTTGTTGGCATGATCATGACCATTAATGAATACACGAATATCCTTTGCCGTAGTGCAGGGGTGATTCGATGATGTGGATTATTTTATTAAGCTGAGTCCCAGCGATAACAGTGTTGAAAAACCTTTTAAATCATAGAAGATAGTAGATTTTATTTTCTACTTGACTCTTTTAATGGATTGCTTGTTCCGCTGCAGTTAAACTTGATGTTCGTTATATTTTATCAGTTTAACACTGTTGAAGGCTAATGATAATTTATTCTGCATTATCTTAGTCATAATATTTCTTACTGGGCTTGTTGAGCTCACCCTTTCTTTCACTGTTCTCTTCAGGAAATGAGAATATAACTGGGACGAGTCAGGGAACGAAGTGATGAACCAGATGATAGTATTAGTAGTCCTCACTATTCTGTTAAATAGTGTGACAATAATTGTAATGAGAACTCCTTTTGAGTTTTTATAGTCTCTAGTAGACAATAATTGTATTCAAACTCACAGTTATGTTTTGTCGTATTGTACACGACAGTTGTATTAGTAAGTTATATTTATATTCTGTACCATGTATCTGACGATCCAAGATAGGTGATGTATACCTAATTTTGGGGGCGTCACAGTTGGTATCAGAGCTTAGGGATATGATCCCTGGCTAAGATGTGAGAATAGAACTAGGAGGGGAGAGACGGGGAATTCCTTCGCTAGTATGACCTACCTAAGTTTATTTGCATGGTATTTAATTGGTCGGTCAGAATATAAGGATAATATATGATATATCAATTAACTTTTGTTTTGTGGCAGTATCTGAAAATGGCATCCGAGAATGTTGAGAATAGCAATGGAGCATAGGCGACTGTTGATTCATCACATATCAATAATCGGGATAATGTGTATCAGGAAGGCGACAATCCTCATGCAAACAATAATACTGACCAAATGATGAATGATGGAATGTTCAGAAGCTTTATGCAGTTCATGCAACAGCAGGCGAGAGCGGCTCCTGTTCAAAATGTAGGTGGAAACACTGAAAACTCTCGGACGGTCACCGCTAAACAGTTCAAGGAGCTGGGACCACCGGAGTTTAAGGGAGAGCCAAAACCACTTATAGCGGAAACATGAATAAAGCAGATCACCAAGATATTTGATGTCTTGGGATGCTCTGAGGAGCAAAAGGTTCCCTTTGCCGCCTTTATGTTGCGAGGAGAGGCAGATTACTGGTGGGAATCGATTAAGCGTACTCAACCTGGCGCACTGAAGATGTCTTGGGAGAAGTTCCAAGAGCTATTCAACGATAAGTACTTTCCCGAGAGTATTCGTCATATGAAGGAGGTGGATTTCATCAAATTATAACAGAATAATATGACCGTGTCGCACTATGAGGCTAAATTTGCTGAGTTGTCCCGGTTTGCGTCCCACTTTGTGGATAATGAAGAGCGAATGACGCGAATATTTTTACGAGGTTTGAAACCTGAGATACGTCAACATCTTATTTCTCATAAACTGTGTTTGTATTCAGATGTTGTGAATAGGGGTCAGTTAGTGAAGCGCGATAATGAGTCAACGTAACTAAAAGAGAGCAGTCGGCAAAATGATAATACCAGTGAGAGCAGTCATCGAAGCGGTGACAACAAGCGTGGAGGGAATCAACAGGCCAGAAATGGTAACCACTTCGGTGGTAATCAGGGCCAAAATAATAAGAATGGTCATTTCAAGAAGAGGAGATTCAACAATGATGGAAAGACGTCAGCACCAGCACCCGTTGTTAAGGAAGGAGAACGACCACCTATCATATGTTTCAAATGCGGAGGGGAGGGGCACATCAGTCCAAACTGCGCGATGCCGTCTAAAGCATGTTATAATTGTGGAAGAGAAGGTCATTTAGCTCAATTTTGTCGTTTACCAAAAACAAGTTCAGCTAGGATGGAGGCACCAAAGGCCGTCCCAGAAAAGTCAAAACCGGTAGTGCAAGGGAGAGCGTTTATTGTGACCTCCCAGAAATCAAGGAACCCGAATGAGGTCATCACGGGTAAGCTTATCATAAACTCTAACGAAGTCTATACTTTATTTGATACCTGTTCTACCCATTCTTTTATTTCTCCTACTTGCGCTCATCGATTAAATTTGACTTCGGAGATATTAGACTTTGACTTATCTGTTGAAACTCCATTGGGAGAAACCTTCATTACATCCACGGTTTATAAGTCTTGTTTGGTTCAAGTTGGTACCCACACATTACCTGTCGATCTTATTTCATTAAAAATACTTGCATTTGACGTGATTCTAGGGATTGATTGGTTAACTACTCATCATGCAAAAATTGATTATTTTCATAAGGTTGTTAGTTTTCATATTCCTAATCGACCTATTATGCGAATTTAAGCAACCAAACCATTAAAATCAATCGTTGTCATCTCAAACCATAAAGCTATTCGTTTATTGAAAAACGGATGTCAAGCTTTCTTAGCTCATGTCACGGATCTAAACAAAAATACGTCAGTTTTGAATGATATTTTTATTGTTAATAGATTCCCTGACGTATTCCCTGAAGAACTTCCTGGCCTACCCCCAGAGCGTGAAATTGAATTTTGTATCGACCTTGAATCCGGTACAAAATCCATTTCCAAAGCCCCATATCGAATGGCTCCTATTGAACTTCAGGAGTTAAAGATCCAACTGCAGGAATTGTTAGACATTGGCTTTATTCGCCATAGTGCTTCTCCTTGGGTGCTCCTGTTCTATTCGTGAGAAGAAAGATGGAAGTATGCGACTTTGTATTGATTATCGGGAGTTAAATCATGTCACCATCAAAAATAGGTACCCATTGCCACGTATTGATGACCTGTTTGACTAGTTGCAAGGAGCACAATTCTTTTCAAAGATCGATCTTCGTTCTGGATATCATCAGCTAAAGGTTAGAACTGAGGATATTCCAAAGACGGCTTTCAGAACTCGGTACGGGCATTATGAATTCCTAGTCATGTCCTTTGGATTGACTAATGCTCCTGCTGCCTTCATGGATATGATGAACCGGGTATTCAAGGAATATTTGGATCACTTTGTGGTCGTCTTTATTGATGACATACTTATTTATTCCAAAAACCGTGAAGATCATGAGCAACACTTGAGGCTGGTACTCCAAAAGCTTCGTGAATACAAGCTTTATGCCAAGTTAAAGAAATACGAGTTCTGGCTGGAGGAGGTAGCATTTCTTAGGCACGTAGTATCAAGTCGTGGAATATCTGTTGACCTGACAAAGATTGAAGCTATTCAAAGCTGGGAGCAACCTAAATCAGTGACCGAAGTACGTAGCTTTCTTGGTTTAGCTGGTTATTATCGGAGATTCGTGGAAGGATTTTCTCGAATCGCTACTCCATTAACTCAGCTGACTCGGAAAGATACAAAGTTCGGTTGGAGCGAAGAATGTGAGAAGAGTTTTCAAGAACTCAAGAGGAGACTCATTTCAGTACCTGTTCTAACAATACCATCTGGCTCGGAGGGATTTATCATCTACAGTGATGCTTCGAGCAAAGGGTTGGGATGCGTTCTCATGCAACATGGAAAAGTCATAGCCTATGCATCAAGACAACTCAAGAAATATGAGAGGAATTATCCTACTCATGATCTAGAGTTGGCAGCTGTTGTCTTTGCACTTAAAATTTGGAGGCATTACTTGTATGGGGAGAAGGTGGAGATCTTTACGGATCATAAAAGCCTCAAATATTTCTTCACTCAAAAAGAACTCAACATGCGACAACGTCGTTGGCTTGAACTGTTGAAAGATTATGATCATACCATTCAATACCATCCTGAAAAAGCGAACATGGTAGCTGACGCATTGAGTAGAAGATCATATACAAGTACGAGTGCGATATTGTCAACACAAAGGGCCAATTTGTGTGACTTACAAAGGATAGAGATAGAGTTAAAGACTTCAGGGACCCATGTAATGATGGCGAATATACGAGTAGAACCAACTTTAATCGATAAAGTTAAAGTTACTCAAGCTACAGACCTGGAGCTGATGCGTATGAGGAATAAAGTGCAAGAAGGTGCTATGCCGGAAGCAAGAATCGATGAAGAAGGAATACTTCGAGTCAACTCCAGACTTTGTGTTCCTAACAACCTTGATTTAAAGTATGAAATCATGATGGAGGCGCACAACACACCGTTTGTAATCCATCCTGGGAGTACCAAAATGTATCATGATCTTCTTTATACATTTTGGTGGAGCAATATGAAGCGAGAGATAGCGTTGTTTATCTCAAGGTGTCTAACTTGTCAACGAGTCAAGGCGGAGCATCAAGTACCAAAAGGTCCATTGCAACCACTTGAAATTCTAAAATGGAAGTGGGAGCACATTACCATGGATTTGGTTACCGGTCTTCCTAAGGTTTCTCAAGGTATTGATGTGATTTGGGTCATTGTTGATAGATTGACCAAGTCTGCTCATTTCTTACCGATGCGAGAAACTTATACACTTGAACGTCTTGCTCGTATGTACATAAATGAGATTGTAAGACTGCATGGTATGCCAGTATCCATAGTTTCTGATCGAGACCCAAGATTCACTTCACGATTTTGGGTTAGTTTACAAAAAGCTATGGGCACGGATTTACGATTTAGTTTGGTATATCATCCTCAGACGGACGGACAATCAGAGAGGACTATTCAAACTCTAGAAGATTTATTAAGACTCTGTGTCCTTGACTTCAAGGGAAGTTGGGACAAGTTCTTACCATTGGTGGAGTTTTTCTATAACAACTGTTATCAAGCAAGTATTGGCATGGCTCCATTCGAAGCATTGTATGGAGGAAAATGTCGTTCTCTAGTATGCTGGGATGAGGTGGGTGAAGCAACGTTGTTAGGACCGGAGTTGGTACGTATGACTACAGAAAAGATTCAAGCGATCCGACAACGTATAAAAACCTCACAAGATCGACAAAAGAGTTATGCTGATCTTCATCGAAAGAACGTAGAATTTGATATAGGAGATCATGTGTTCTTACGTGTTGCTCCATGGAAAGGAGTTACGAGATATGGAAAGAGAGGAAAGCTCAATCCTCGATTCATCGGTCCATTTTTAATCCTCGATCGAGTAGGAATTGTGGCTTATAGACTCGCTTTACCGCCAAGTATGTCTCGTGTTCATAACGTTTTTCACATATCCATGTTACGTAAATATATGGAAGACCCGAACCACATTATTGAGTTAGAACCGGACGAAATAGCGGAGGATTTGACGTATGAAGAAGTTCCTGTTAAAATCTTGGATAAGAAGGAACATATTCTACGCTCCAAGGTTATACCTCAAGTCAAAGTTTTGTGGAGAAATCACAATGTTGAGGAAATGACTTGGGAGTTAGAATCTGAAATGAAGTCAAGGTATCCTTACCTCTTCGACATACCAGGTACGTACCCTAATTTCGAGGGCGAAATTTCATAAGAAGGGGAGATTGTAAGACCCCAACTTTTATAAATAAAGATGAATTTTCTATAAATATCATTTTTGAATATTATGGAGTTAATTTGATATAATGTTATAGTTGTGGATAATATTTATAAATTTTGCAAAGTACGCAAGTTGTTATATAATATTCGATTGGTCGGGGAATATTCGTTTTAACAGGGAATATTCGTACAACGGCACAATCATTGGTGGACCCCATGTAAGACCCCAAATTATTAATAAATAAAATTTAAATTTCCTCTATTTATTATTTTGAAATAGTAAGTGTTAAATTGATTAATGAGGTTAGTTATGGGTAAAATGCGCAAATATTTCAAATAAGCAGGTGGTTATAAAATATTCATTGTTGTCGGGAAATATTCGTACGACGGCGCAGTCTTTTGTGGGCCCCATAACGGAAAGCGATTGGATGAAGAAAACGACAAGTATATGTTTTTTATTAATAACGGCGTAGTTGTTACCGTTAATACTGTTGGAATACCCGGTGGTTAAAACACAATAATACGCGTTGTTACACAGTAGCACACTGTATTGCACCAATTATTGATTCTTACGTAAGAAGGCACTACTCAATAATGGTTACAGTAATTACTGTTCAGTATTTTATTTTATTGATTCAATAATTGCTGCGTTGATATTTTATATTACTGTTGTTTCAATAATTGTCACTACACAGTATTTTCCATTATCAGATCAATAATTCATATTATTTGAATAATATTATTAGATAACATTATTGGCAATGTCTAGAAAGTTCTGTCTAAGGAGAGGTTTGGTCATCTAATTGCGCGCCAGTAAGGAGAAATCCTTATTGGAAAGCCCCCTCTTTCCTGGGAACGGCCTGGTTGTCATAAATGTGATTCTGTAATATTATTTGTGAATAATTAATTATTGATTCATATGATAAGGAAATATTTATTTTTGTGGATATAAATGAGGGATATATTTTTATGGTTAAAAATGAAGGAGTTAATGTTGAGGTTTTTATCAGTATTTTTGTCGGAATGGAGGTATTAAAAATCAGGGTTTTTGAGATATTTTGCGGGGGTTATAATTTTTAATCCGACCGTTGGATCGTGGTAATTTTTGGATATGTTATACATATATAAGTTGAGTATATGTCCACAAATTTTGAACCGTTAAAAATGAATGTATGATTTATTATGAATTTTACGAGATGACTGGTTCAGAAATTGTTGAATTTTCAGAGTTAATCATTTTGGTAGAAATTTCTAGAATTGGTGGGCCCCACTCTTGGTTGGTGAAGAAATGTGCTGAGATTTTTATTCAAATGTGGTGGGTGGGAATAGTAGCAGGTAAAGCCATCAGGTTGCAGGTTAAGTCTGCTTCGGCGTGCTAACATTTTCCTATAAATAGAGGGCTAAGTTAGAATTGAAAATCACACCAGAAACAAGTTTTCTCTCTTTCTCTCTCTAGATTATTGAGTGTATTTTGTGAGTATTTAGATACTTTGAGAGTTTCTATTCATCAGAGCAAGTGTCTTTCAGCCTTATACCGGTATTCCGACCAGAAGTACTGTCTTTACGAGGTAAGGGATGTTATTTTATTCAAAAATGATATTATTTCTTCAATATCATTATGCCGAAATATTGGTTGGAAATTTTTATCAAATTTGGAACTTTTCACGTCGGGGTTACTATTCATGAGTTACTATTCACGAGTTACTATTCACCGAAAAATAAAATTTTCTTCTTTTCGTCCAAAATATCTATTCTGGGTACTAGCTTTGATTGTATCCATGTTTTGATCATTCTTGAATTTTACTTCACTATGAATAATTATAAGGTATTTTTGGACATGGATAAATCGAAATACGAATACTTAATATTTGTTATTTTGTTTCACTGGATTCGTTTTCTTTAAGATATTTTTTCATCATCCTCAGTCCTAAATGATGATATTACTGAATATCTTTGGCCCGTAGTGCAAAGATGAATGATTAACTGATGAATATCTTTGGCCCGTAGTGCAAAGATGAACAGGTGTTGAGATGAACATGACCGACTGGTGATACAAATAAATATCTTTGGCCTGTAGTGCAAAGATGAATATTTGATTAAAGATGGTTATTGATTGTTGTTACAGGGATAAAATATTGATGATGGACTTTTAAATCTTAGAAGATAGTAGAACTCATTCTCTACTTGACTCTTCTAATGGTTTGCTGTTTCCGCTGCAGTTATTGATTTAAAACTTGTTGTCTATTGTATTCTATTAGATTTTTCCCTGTTGAAGACTAACGATAATTTGTTCTGTATTATCTTAGTCATAATGTTCTTTACTGGGCTAGTTGAGCTCACCCTTTTCCTTTTTGTTCTATTTTTCTCAGGAGGCGAGAATGTAGCGAGTACTAGTCGGGGTATGGAATGATGGTTCTAGAAGTTACTTTAGTAGTCCTCACCATTTTTGTGAAATAATGTATCAATAATTGTAATGAGGACTTATTTGAGTGTGGATATTGTCTAAATGACAATATTTGTATTTAAACTCACAGTTCTTGTGTTGTAATAATAAAGATGTAGTTGTTTCTGTACCATGTATTTTGGCGACTCAGAATGGGTGTTGTATACCTATTTTGGGGGCGTCACAGTTGGTATCAGAGCTTAGGGATATGATCTCTGGCGGAGATCGGGAATAGAACTAGGAGGGGAGAGACGAATAAATCCTTCGCTAGTGTGTCCTACCTAAGCTTATTTATTGGTCAGTCATAATATAGGGGTATTATGTCATTTGTTAATTTATTTAATTAACCCTTGTTTTATGGCAGTATTTGAGAATGTCGACTGAGAATATTAACAGTGGAGTAAATGAGACCGTGGAGACACCGGTGCTTACCAACGAGGAGAACGTGCAACAGGCTGGCAATGTTCCTCCTGTGAACAACACCAATGAGCAGATGATGAATGATGGAATGTTTAGAAGTTTTTTGCAATTCATGCAAAACCAGACGAGGGAGACTCGTGTTCAAAATACAGGAGGAAATGATAGCAATTCACGGTTTGTCACAGCCAAACAGTTCAAAGAATTGGGACCACCAGAATTTAAGGGAAAGCCGGATCCGATCATGGCGGAAACGTGGGTCAAGCAAATTACCAAGATATTCGATGTCTTGGGATGCACGGAGGAACAGAAGGTTCCATTCGCCACCTTTATGTTCCGTGGCGAGGCAGATTACTGGTGGGAGTCTGTGAAGCGTACCCATCCAACCGCACTCAGCATGTCTTGGGAGACATTTCAGAAACTGTTCAATGACAAGTACTTTCCTGAAAGTATTCGTCATATGAAGGAGGTAGAGTTTATTAGACTGGAGCAGAATAACATGACGGTGTCTCAGTACGAGGCGAGGTTTGCAGAGTTGTCCAGGTTTGCACCTCATTTGGTGGAGAATGAGGAACGTATGACGAGGATGTTTTTGAGAGGTTTGAAACCTGGCATACGTCAATATCTCATTTCTCATAAATTTTCTCTCTATTCAGATGTTGTCAACAGGGCTCAATTATTAGAGCGAGATAATGAGTACGGTCAACTGAGGGACCACAACCAGGATCATATCGGTGACAGCAGTCATCAGAACAATGATAACCAGCGGAGAAAGAAAAATACAGACAAGAACGGCAACCACTCTGGTGGTAATCGTGGCTATGAAAATAGAAGAAGCGAGTCGGGAGGAGATTTTAAAAAGAGGAGATTCAACAATGACAATACGAAGACGTCAGCACCAGCAGCAACTGGTTCCAAGGGAGGAGAACGACCACCGATTATATGCTATAAGTGCGGAAAAGAAGGACATATCAGCCCAAACTGCCCACAACAGTTTAAGGTATGTTATAATTATGGAAAGGAAGGACATATCGCTCGAGATTGCACTATAGCAAAACCAAGTCTAGCGGGGATGGTGACTCAAAAAGCTGTCCCAGAAAAGATAAAGTAAACGGTTCCTGGAAGAGCGTTTGTCGTGACTGGTCAACATGCGAGGAACCCAAACGAGGTGATCACGGGTAAGCTAATCATAAATTCATGCGAAGTTTATACCTTATTAGATACCGATTCTACCCATTCTTTTATCTCTCCTGCTTGTGCTCAACGTTTAAACTTGACTCCGGAGAAGTTAGACTTTGATTTATCTGTGGAGACTCCGTTAGGAGAAACTTTCATCACATCCACTGTTTATAAATCTTGTGTGATCCAAGTTGGCACCATCACCTTACCTGTTGACCTTATCTCTTTAAAGATACTTGCTTTTGATGTGATTTTAGGGATTGATTGGCTAACTACTCATCATGCCAAAATTGATTGTTTTCGTAAGGTTGTTAGTTTTCATATTCCTAACCAACCTGTTGTACGAATTCAAACAACTAAGCCATTAAAATCAATCACTGTTATATCAAACCATAAAGCCATTCGTTTATTAAAAAACGGATGTCAAGCTTTCTTAGCCCATGTTATGGATTTGAATAAAGACACGTCAAATTTGAATAATATTCCTGTTGTTATTGACTTTCCTGACGTATTTCCTGAAGAACTTCTCGGTCTACCCCCGGAACGAGAAATTGAATTCTTTATTGATCTTGAACCTGGTACAAAGCCCATTTCTAAAACCCCATATCGAATGGCTCCTATTGAACTTCAGGAGTTAAAGGTCCAACTACAAGAGTTGTTGGACATCGGTTTCATTCGTCCTAGTACATCTCCTTGGGGTGCTCCTGTTTTATTTGTAAAGAAGAAAGACGGGAGTATGCGACTTTGTATTGATTACCGGGAATTAAACCATGTCACTATTAAGAATAGGTATCCGCTACCTCGTATTGATGACCTGTTTGACCAGTTACAAGGAGCACAATTCTTTTCAAAGATCGATCTTCGTTTTGGATATCATCAGCTGAAGGTTAAAACTGAGGATATTCCAAAGACTGCCTTCAGAACTCGGTACGGGCATTATGAATTCCTAGTCATGTCTTTTGGATTGACTAATGCTCCTGCGGCTTTCATGGATATGATGAACCGAATATTCAAGGATTATTTGGATCAGTTCGTTGTTGTCTTTATTGATGACATCCTCATATATTCCAAAAGCCGTGAAGATCATGAGCATCATTTGAAGCTGGTACTCCAAAGGCTGCGTGAAAACAAGTTATATGCTAAGTTGAAGAAATGCGAGTTCTGGCTTGAGGAAGTAGCTTTCCTAGGGCACGTGGTGTCAAAACATGGAGTATCTGTTGACCCGGCGAAGATTGAAGCAATACAAAGTTGGGAGCAACCAAAGACGGTGACCGAAGTACGTAGCTTTCTAGGCTTAGCTGGTTATTATCGAAGATTCGTGGAAGGGTTTTCTCGAATCGCTACCCCGTTAACTCAGCTGACTCGAAAAGATATCAAATTCGTATGGAGCGAGGAATGCGAGAAGAGTTTTCAAGAGCTTAAGAGGAGACTCATTTCGGCACCTGTTCTGACAATACCATCTGGTTCGGATGGATTTGTTATCTACAGTGATGCTTCAGGCAAAGGGTTAGAATGTGTTCTCATGCAACATGGGAAAGTCATAGCCTATGCCTCGCGACAACTTAAAGAATATGAGAGGAATTATCCTACTCATGATTTGGAGTTGGCAGCAGTAGTTTTCGCGTTGAAGATCTGGAGACACTACCTGTATGGGGAGAAAGTGGAGATCTATACAGATCATAAAAGCCTCAAATATTTCTTCACCCAAAAGGAACTCAACATGCGGTAGCGACGTTGGCTCGAGCTGTTGAAAGATTACGATCATACCATCCAATATCATCCTGGAAAAGCAAACGTAGTAGCTGACGCATTGAGTAGAAGATCATATGCGGGTACGAGTGCAATGTTGTTAACACAAAGGCCCATTTTGTATGACTTGCAAAGGATGGAGATAGAGATGAAGACTCCAAGTACCCACATGATGATATCAAATATACGAGTAGAACCGACTTTAATCGATAAAGTTAAAGCTGCTCAAGCTACGGACATAGAGCTGATGCGTATGAAGAAGAAAGTGCAAGAAGGTTCTATTCCAGAAGCAAGAATCGATGAAGAAGGAATACTTCGAGTCCACTCTAGACTCTGTGTTCCTAACAATTCTGATTTGAAGTACAAGATCATGATGGAAGCACACAATACACCATTTGCAATCCATCCTGGAAGTACCAAAATGTATCGTGATCTACGACATACATTTTGGTAGAATAATATGAAGAGAGAGATTGCAAAGTTTATCTCGAGGTGTTTAACTTGTCAACGTGTAAAGGCGGAACATCAAGTACCAAAGGGTCCATTGCAACCACTTGAGATTCCGAAATGGAAGTGGGAACACATTACCATGGATTTCGTTACGGGTCTTCCCACGGTTTCTCAAGGCATAAATGCTATTTGGGTTATTGTTGATAGATTAACCAAGTCTGCTCATTTCTTGTCGATACGGGAGACTTATTCCCTTGAACGTCTTGCTCGTATATACGTAGATGAGATTGTGAGACTGCATGGCATGCCAGTATCTATAGTTTCGGATCGTGACCCAAGATTCACTTCAAGATTTTGGGTTAGCTTGCAAAAAGCTATGGGCACAGATTTACGATTTAGTTCGGCATACCATCCTCAAACGGACGGACAATCAGAGAGGACTATTCAAACTCTTGAAGATCTATTAAGACTTTGTGTCCTAGATTTCAAAGGGAGTTGGGATAAGTACCTACCATTGGTGGAATTCTCTTACAATAACAGTTATCAGGAAAGTATAGGTGTGGCCCCATTTGAAGCATTATATGGACGAAAGTGTCGCTCTCCAGTATGCTGGGACGAGGTGGGTGAAGCAACATTGTTGGGACCAGAGTTTGTACGCATGACTATAGAGAAGATCCAAACGATTCGACAACGTATACAAACGGCACAGGATCGACAAAAGAGTTATGCAGATCTTCATCGAAAGGACGTGGAATTTGACATTGGGGATCATGTATTGTTGCGTGTGGCTCCATGGAAAGGAGTTACAAGATTTGGGAAGAGAGGAAAGCTCAATCCACGATATATTGGTCCATTTCAGATTCTTGACCGAGTAGGAAATGTGGCCTATAGACTCGCGTTACCTCCAAGTATGTCTCGTGTTCATAATGTTTTTCATATATCTGTGTTACGTAAATATGTGAAAGACCCAGACCACGTTATTGAGTTAGAACCGGACGAGATAGCTGAAGACTTAACGTACGAAGAGGTACCTGTCAAGATCTTGGATAGAAAGGAGCATGTCCTACGCACGAAGGTCATACCACAAGTTAAAGTTTTGTGGAGAAACCATGCTATTGAGGAAATGACCTGGGAGTTGGAAACGGAAATGAAAGCGAGGTATCCTCATTTTTTCGAAACACCAGGTACGTACGTCAATTTCGAGGACGAAATTTCATAAGGAGGGGAGGTTGTAAGACCCCAAATTATTAATAAATGAAATTTAAATTCCCTCTATTTATTATTTTGAAATAGTAAGTGTTAAATTGATTAATGAGGTTAGTTATGGGTAAAATGCGCAAATATTTCAAATAAGCAGGTGGTTATAAAATATTCATTGTTGTCGGGGAATATTCGTACGACGGCGCAGTCTTTTGTGGGCCCCATAACGGAAAGCGATTGGATGAAGAAAACGACAAGTATATGTTTTTTATTATTAACGGCGTAGTTGTTACCGTTAATACTGTTGGAATACCCGATGGTTAAAACACAATAATACGCGTTGTTACATAGTAGCACACTGTATTGCACCAATTATTGATTCTTACGTAAGAAGGCACTACTCAATAATGGTTACAGTAATTACTGTTCAGTATTTTATTTTATTGATTCAATAATTGCTGCGTTGATATTTTATATTACTGTTGTTTCAATAATTGTCACTACACAGTATTTTCCATTATCAGATCAATAATTCATATTATTTGAATAATATTATTAGATAACATTATTGGCAATGTCTAGAAAGTTCTGTCTAAGGAGAGGTTTGGTCATCTAATTGCGCGCCAGTAAGGAGAAATCCTTATTGGAAAGCCCCCTCTTTCCTGGGAACGGCCTGGTTGTCATAAATGTGATTCTGTAATATTATTTGTGAATAATTAATTATTGATTCATATGATAAGGAAATATTTATTTTTGTGGATATAAATGAGGGATATATTTTTATGGTTAAAAATGAAGGAGTTAATGTTGAGGTTTTTATCAGTATTTTTGTCGGAATGGAGGTATTAAAAATCAGGGTTTTTGAGATATTTTGCGGGGGTTATAATTTTTAATCCGACCGTTGGATCGTGGTAATTTTTGGATATGTTATACATATATAAGTTGAGTATATGTCCACAAATTTTGAACCGTTAAAAATGAATGTATGATTTATTATGAATTTTACGAGATGACTGGTTCAGAAATTGTTGAATTTTCAGAGTTAATCATTTTGGTAGAAATTTCTAGAATTGGTGGGCCCCACTCTTGGTTGGTGAAGAAATGTGCTGAGATTTTTATTCAAATGTGGTGGGTGGGAATAGTAGCAGGTAAAGCCATCAGGTTGCAGGTTAAGTCTGCTTCGGCGTGCTAACATTTTCCTATAAATAGAGGGCTAAGTTAGAATTGAAAATCACACCAGAAACAAGTTTTCTCTCTTTCTCTCTCTAGATTATTGAGTGTATTTTGTGAGTATTTAGATACTTTGAGAGTTTCTATTCATCAGAGCAAGTGTCTTTCAGCCTTATACCGGTATTCCGACCAGAAGTACTGTCTTTACGAGGTAAGGGATGTTATTTTATTCAAAAATGATATTATTTCTTCAATATCATTATGCCGAAATATTGGTTGGAAATTTTTATCAAATTTGGAACTTTTCACGTCGGGGTTACTATTCATGAGTTACTATTCACGAGTTACTATTCACGAGTTACTATTCACCGAAAAATAAAATTTTCTTCTTTTCGTCCAAAATATCTATTCTGGGTACTAGCTTTGATTGTATCCATGTTTTGATCATTCTTGAATTTTACTTCACTATGAATAATTATAAGGTATTTTTGGACATGGATAAATCGAAATACGAATACTTAATATTTGTTATTTTGTTTCACTGGATTCGTTTTCTTTAAGATATTTTTTCATCATCCTCAGTCCTAAATGATGATATTACTGAATATCTTTGGCCCGTAGTGCAAAGATGAATGATTAACTGATGAATATCTTTGGCCCGTAGTGCAAAGATGAATGATTAACTGATGAATATCTTTGGCCCGTAGTGCAAAGATGAACAGGTGTTGAGATGAACATGACCGACTGGTGATACAAATAAATATCTTTGGCCTGTAGTGCAAAGATGAATATTTGATTAAAGATGGTTATTGATTGTTGTTACAGGGATAAAATATTGATGATGGACTTTTAAATCTTAGAAGATAGTAGAACTCATTCTCTACTTGACTCTTCTAATGGTTTGCTGTTTCCGCTGCAGTTATTGATTTAAAACTTGTTGTCTATTGTATTCTATTAGATTTTTCCCTGTTGAAGACTAACGATAATTTGTTCTGTATTATCTTAGTCATAATGTTCTTTACTGGGCTAGTTGAGCTCACCCTTTTCCTTTTTGTTCTATTTTTCTCAGGAGGCGAGAATGTAGCGAGTACTAGTCGGGGTATGGAATGATGGTTCTAGAAGTTACTTTAGTAGTCCTCACCATTTTTGTGAAATAATGTATCAATAATTGTAATGAGGACTTATTTGAGTGTGGATATTGTCTAAATGACAATATTTGTATTTAAACTCACAGTTCTTGTGTTGTAATAATAAAGATGTAGTTGTTTCTGTACCATGTATTTTGGCGACTCAGAATGGGTGTTGTATACCTATTTTGGGGGCGTCACACCCCACAACAGAATTATTGTCGGATTGAGAAAACGATAAAAATATTTTTTTAAAAATAACGGCGGAAGTTTTACCATTGATACTGTTGAACTACTCGGTAGTAAAAGTACAGTAACACGTGTGGTTGCATAGTAGCAAATGGTATTGATTATTAATACTTATGTGAGAAGTCACTCAGTTTGATTCCATTATTGTCAGTTAATAATATGAATTATTTAGCGATAATGAAGTTTTGTTTTATTCGTATTATTAACGTAATAAAACAGAAACATCTTTTTATATAAAACAGAATACTTTATTAAAGTTATTCTATAAATAGAATATATTTTATTTTATTTAAAAGATTTTTCTTTAAATATGGACCGTCAGATTAAAGTAATCAATCTGGGCCGTTCACGGATTAGTTACTATGCATTCTATTTTTTTATAAATTGTAGCTCATTCCTTCATTATTTCTTACGAATTCACTGAACTCTAGAGAGAAAAACTATAGAGAGAGAGAAGAAAAGTATTCTGCTACTTAACTACTTCCTTATTTCAGTTCTTCTTTAAAACGGTAAGGGATGTTATTCTTTCTTATTCATGAAGAGAACTGTTGTTATTCCATTTCTTATTATTCTGTTGGAATAACCTGTATACGCGGTCTACCCTATACTTGGTGACATTCTTCTATTATTCTATTGGAACATCATATCTGTGTGTTTTACACCGGACCTGGTTCCGTATTTATTATTATTCTGTTGGAACATCATGTCTGTGTGTTTTACAGCGGACATGGTTCCATCTTTATTATTATTCTGTTGGAATATCCTGTCTGTGCGTTTTACGTCAGACCTGATTCCATTATTTATTTTTCTGTTGGAATAACCTGTCTGTGCGGTCTAACGTATGCATGGTGATTTCTTTTGTTATTCCATTCTTTATTATACTCAGTTGGTTAAGTTTTGACTTCTATACTCCATGAAATTTGTGGAATATCCTTGATAATTGCGTTTCATCCAGTATCTTTTCATGAAAATATTCTTCTAAGCATTCTTAAATTTTACTCCACAAAGCAGTATCATGTTGAATTTGGACGTTGTTAATTCTTGGATAAATTAATTCTTGAACTTGTTTTATTGAATTCTTATATCATTGTAATCATCCTCATGTTTATAAAATGTTGAAAGTCATCTGTGGCCTGTAGTGCATAGATGGCTTGGTATGATTATGACTAGGGATTATTCGGTATAATCATGACCGTAATGTTACAAATGATGTGGTAAAAGTTTTCATTGGCCCGTAGTGCATTGATGGACAGTTGTTGGCATGATCATGACCATTAATGAATATATGAATATCCTTGGCCGTAGTGCAGGGGTGATTCGATGATGTAGATTATTTTATTAAGCTGAGTCCCAGCGATAACAGTGTTGAAAAACCTTTTAAATCATAGAAGATAGTAGATTTTATTTTCTACTTGACTCTTTTAATGGATTGCTTGTTTCGCTGCAGTTAAACTTGATGTTCATTATATTTTATCAGTTTAACACTGTTGAAGGCTAATGATAATTTATTCTGCATTATCTTAGTCATAATATTTCTTACTGGGCTTGTTGAGCTCACCCTTTCTTTCACTGTTCTCTTCAGGAAATGAAAATATAGCTGGGACGAGTCGGGGAACGGAGTGATGAACCAGATGATAGTATTAGTAGTCCTCACTATTCTGTTAAATAGTGTGACAATAATTGTAATGAGGACTCCTTTTGAGTTTGTATAGTCTCTAGTAGACAATAATTGTATTCAAACTCACAGTTATGTTTTATCGTATTGTACACGACAGTTGTATTAGTAAGTTGTATTTGTATTCTGTACCATGTATCTGACGACCCAAGATGGGTGATGTATACCTAATTTTGGGGGCGTCACATGTTTCATGCAAAATTCCTTCATTTATATCAAAATTAAACGGATATCCACCACATAATAATTATTTCACAATTAATATTATAAGCTCACAATATTAACAACCAGATCATTCTCAGGAAAGAGGGGGCTTTCCGATAAAGACTTCTCCTTATTGGCGCGCAATTAGATGACCAATCCCCTTTCCTTCACAGAATTTTCTAAACATTGTCAATAATGCTAACTAATAATATGAATAATTGTGTCGTGTCAATTATTGATTTAATAATGTAAAATATTATGCAGATGATACTGTGACATAAATTGAATCAATAATATGAGATACTATGCAAAAATTACTATGGCAATTATTGAATGAAACTGAATGACTTCTTACGTAAGAATCAATAATCCAAAAATATTGTGCAATACCGTGTACTATTGTGCAACAATGCGTATTACTGTACTTTTTAATTATCACCGGGTATTTCAACAGTTAACGGTAAAATGTTTGCCGTTATTTTTATAAAAAGGTTATTTCTGTCGCTTTCTATATCCGACAGTTATTTCGTTCTGTGGTCCACCAATGATTGCGCCATCGTACGGATATTTCCCGACAAAAAGAATATTCTCCGACCAAACGAATATTTTATAACCACTTGCTTACTTTCTAAAAATTGTACATTTCACCCATAACTAAAGCATTATATCAAACCAACACCTTATTATTTAAAATAATAATTAGAGAAATAAAATGTTTATTCATAAAAAGTTGGGGTCTTACAATATTCTTTACTGGCCTAGTTGTGCTCACCATTTTCTTTCATTGTTCTTTTCAGGAAATAAGAATATAGCTTGGACTAGTCGGGAATGGAGTGAAGGTCCAAGATGGTTGTTATAGTAGTCACCACTATTCTATAAAATAGTGTGACAATAATTGTAATGAGGACTTTATTTAAGTTTGGATATTGTCTACGGGAATGGAGTGACGTTATTTTTAATAAAATATTTTTGTCGTTTTTTCAATCCGACAATAATTCCGTTGTGGGGTCCACCAATGATTGTACCGTCGTACGGATATTTCCTGACAAAAAGAATATTCCCCGACCAAACGAATATTTTATAACAACTTGCTTACTTTGCAAATTTTATAAATATTACCCCCAACTATAACATTATATCAATTTTACTCCATAATATTCAAAAATAATATTTATAGAAAATTCATCTTTATTCAAAAAGTTGGGGTTTTACAATCTCCCCTTCTTATGAAATTTCGCCCTCGAAATTAGGGTACGTACCTGGTATGTCGAAGAGGTAAGAATACCTTGATTTCATTTCAGATTCTAACTCCCAAGTCATTTCCTCAACATCGTGGTTTCTCCACAAAACTTTGACTTAAGGTATAACCTTGGTGCGTAGAATATGTTCTTTCTTATTCAAGATTTGAACAGGAATCTCTTCATACGTCAAATCTTCCGCTATTTCGTCTGGTTCTAACTCAATAATGTGGTTCGGGTCTTCCACATATTTACGTAGCATGGATATGTGAAAAACGCTATGAACACAAGACATACTTGGCGGTAAAGCGAGTCTATAGGCCACAGTTCCTACTCGATCGAGGATTAAAAATGGGCCGATGAATCGAGGATTGAGCTTTCCTCTCTTTCCAAATCTCGTAACTCCTTTCCATGGAGCAACACGTAACAACACATGATCTCCTATATCGAATTTCACGTCCTTTCGATGAAGATCAACATAACTCTTTTGTCGATCTTGTGAGGTTTTTATACGTTGCCGGATCGTTTGAATCTTTTCCGTAGTCATACGTACCAACTCCGGTCCCAACAACATTGCTTCACTCACCTCATCCCAGCATACTGGAGAACGACATTTTCTTCCATACAACGCTTCGAATAGAGCCATTCCAATACTTGCTTGATAACTGTTGTTGTAGGAAAACTCCACCAATGGTAAGAACTTGTCCCAACTTCCCTTGAAATCAAGGACACAGAGCCTTAATAGATCTTCAAGAGTTTGAATAGTCCTCTCTGATAGTCCGTCCGTCTGAGGATGATATGCCGAACTAAATCGTAAATCTGTTCCCATAGCTTTTTGTAAACTAACCCAAAATCGTGAAGTGAATCTTGGGTCTCGATCAGAAACTATGGATACTGGCATACCATGCAGTCTTACAATCTCGTTTATGTACATACGAGCAAGACGTTCAAGTGTATAAGTTTCTCGTATCGGTAAGAAATGAGCAGACTTGGTCAATCTATCAACAATGACCCAAATCGCATCTATGCCTTAAGAAACTTTAGGAAGTCCGGTAACGAAATCCATGGTAATGTGCTCCCACTTTCATTCTGGAATTTCAAGTGGTTGCAATGGACCTTTTGGTACTTGATGCTCTGCCTTGACTCGTTGACACGTTAGACACCTTGAGACAAACAACGCTATCTCTATCTTCATATTGCTCCACCAAAATGTATGACGAATATCATGATACATTTTGGTACTCCCAGGATGGATTGCAAACGGTGTGTTATGCGCCTCCATCATGATTTTATACTTTAAATCAGGGTCGTTAGGAACACAAAGTCTGGAGTTGACTCGAAGTATTCCTTCATCATCGATTCTTGCTTCCGGCATAGCACCTTCTTGCACCTTCTTCCTCATACGCATCAGCTCTAGGTCTGTAGCTTGAGCAGCTTTAACTTTATCAATTAAAGTCGGTTCTACTCGTATATTCGCCATCATCACATGGGTCTCTGGAGTTTTTAACTCTATCTCCATCCTTTGCAAGTCACACAAAATGGGCTTTTGTGTTGTCAATATTGCACTCGTACCCGCATATGATCTTCTACTCAATGCGTCAGCTATCACGTTCGCTTTTCCAGGATGGTATTGGATGGTATGATCATAATCTTTCAACAGTTAAAGCCAACGTCGTTGTCGCATGTTGAGTTCCTTTTGAGTGAAGAAATATTTGAGGCTTTTATGATCCGTAAAGATCTCCACCTTCTTCACATACAAGTAATGCCTCCAAATTTTAAGTGCGAAGACCACAGCTGCTAACTCTAGGTCATGAGTAGGATAATTTCTCTCATATTCTTTTAATTGTCGTGAGGCATAGGCTATGACTTTTCCATGTTACATGAGAACACATCTTAACCCTTTGCCCGAAGCATCACTGTAGATGACAAATCCCTCCGAACCATATAGTATTGTCAGAACAGGTGCTGAAATGAGTCTCCTCTTGAGTTCTTGAAAACTTTTCTCACATTTCTCGCTCCAACCGAACTTTGTATCTTTCCGAGTCAGCTGAGTTAGTGGAGTAGCGATTCGAGAAAACCCTTCTACGAATCTCCGATAATAACCAGCTAAGCCGAGAAAGCTACGTACTTCTGTCACTGATTTAGGTTGTTCCCAGCTTTGAATAGCTTCAATCTTTGCTGGGTCAACAGATATTCCATGACTTGATACCATGTGCCCAAGGAATGCTACTTCCTCAAGCCAGAACTCGCATTTCTTCAACTTGGCATAAAGCTTATATTCACGAAGCTTTTGGAGTATCAGCCTCAAGTGTTGCTCATGATCTTCACGGCTTTTGGAATAAATAAGGATGTCATCAATAAAGACGACCACAAAGTGATCCAAATATTCCTTGAATACTCGGTTCATCATACCCATAAAGGCAGCAGGAGCATTAGTCAATCCAAAGGACATGACTAGGAATTCATAATGCCCGTACCGAGTTCTGAAAGCCGTCTTTGGAATGTCATCGGTTCTAATCTTCAATTGGTGATATCCAGAACGAAGATCAATCTTTGAAAAGAATTTGGCTCCTTGCAACTGGTCAAACAGGTCATCAATACGTGGCAACGGGTACCTATTTTTGATGGTGACATGATTCAACTCCCGATAATCAATACAAAGTTGCATACTCCCATCTTTCTTCTTCACGAATAGAACAGGAGCACCCCAAGGAGAAGTACTAGGATGAATAAAGCCAATGTTTAACAATTCCTGTAGTTGGGTCTTTAACTCTTGAAGTTCAATAGGAGCCATTCGATATGGGGCTTTAGAAATGGGTTTTGTACCGGGTTTAAGGTCAATACAAAATTCAATTTCACGCTCTGGGGGTAGGCCAGGAAGTTCTTCAGGGAATATGTCAGAAAATTCATTAACAATAGAAATATTATTCAAAACTGACGTATTTTTGTTTAGATCTGTGACATGAGCTAAGAAAGCTTGACATCCGTTTTTCAATAAATGAATAGCTTTATGGCTTGAGATGACAGTGATTGATTTTAATGGTTTGGTGGCTTGAATTCGTATAACAGATTGGTTAGGAATATGAAAGCTAACAACCTTACGAAAACAATCAATTTTTGCATGATGAGTAGTTAACAAATCAATCCCTAGAATCACGTCAAATGCAAGTATTTTCAATGAAATAAGATCGACAGGTAATATGAGGGTACCGATTTGAACCAAACAAGACTTATAAACAGTGGATGTAATGAAGGTTTCTTCCAATGGAGTTTTCACAGATAAGTCAAAGTCTAATTTCTTCGGAGTCAAATTTAATCGTTGAGTGCAAGTAGGAGAAATAAAAGAATGGGTAGAACCGATATCAAATAAGGTATAGACTTCGCTAGAGTTTATGATAAGCTTACCCGTGATGACCTCATTCGGGTTCTTTGCTTTCTGGGAGGTTACTACAAATGCTTTCCCTTGCACTACTGGCTTTGACTTTTCTAGGACGGCCTTGGTGCCTCCATACTTGTCTTCGGTGAACGACAAAATCGGGCTAGGTGACCTTCTCTTCCACAATTATAGCATGTTTTGGACGACATCGCGCAGTTTGGACTGATGTGTCCCTCTCCTCCGCATTTGAAGCATATGATAGGTGGTCGTTCTCCTTCCTTAACAATGGGTGCTGGTGCTGATGTCTTTCCATCATTGTTGAATCTCCTCTTCTTGAAATGTCTATTCTTATTGTTTTGGCCCTGATTACCACCAAAGTGGTTACCATTTTTGGCCTGGTGATTCCCTCCACGCTTGTTGTCACCGCTTCGATGACTGCTCTTACTGGTATTATCATTTTGCCGACTGTTCTCCTTTGTTTGCGTTGACTCATTATCGCGCTCTACTAACTGAGCCCTATTTACAACATCTGAATACAAACACAGTTTATGAGAATTAAGATGTTGACGTATCTCAGGTTTCAAACCTCATAAAAATATTCGCGTCATTCTCTCTTCATTATCCACCAAGTGGGACGCAAACTGGGACAACTCAGCAAATTTAGCCTCATACTTCGACACGGTCATATTATTTTGCTCCAGCTTGATAAACTCCACCTCCTTCATATGACGAATACTCTCGGGAAAGTACTTATCGTTGAATAGCTCTTGGAACTTCTCTCAAGACATCTTGAGTGCGTCAGACTGAGTACGTTTTACAAATTCCCACCAGTAATCTGCCTCTTCACGCAACATGAAGGTGGCGAAGGGAACCTTTTGTTCCTCGGAGCATCCCAAGACATCAAATATCTTGGTGATCTGCTTTATCCATGCTTCCGCCTTAAGTGGTTTTAGCTCTCCTATAAACTTCGGTGGTCCCAGCTCCTTGAACTGTTTAGCAGTGACCGTTCGAAAGTTTCCAGTGTTTCCACCTACATTTTGGACAGGAGCCGCTCTCGCCTGATGTTGCATGAATTGCATAAAGCCTCTGAACAGTCCATCATTCATCATTTGGTTAGTGTTGTTGTTTACATAAGGATTGTCGCCTTCCTGATGCGCATTCTCCTGATTATTGATATGTGGAGACTCAACGGTCTCTTGTGCTCTATTGCTATTTTCAACATTCTCGGATGTCATTTTCAGATACTGCCACAAAACAAAGGTTCATTAACACATAACATATTATCCATATACTTTGACCGACCAATTAAATACCAAATAAACTTAGGTAGGTCATACTAGCGAAGGAATTCCCCGTCTCTCCCCTCCTAGTTCTAGTCTCACATCTTAGCCAGGAATTATATCCCTAAGCTTTGATACCAACTATGACGCCCCCAAAATTTGGTATACATCACCCATCCTGGGTCGTCAGATACATGGTACAGAATTCAAATAAAACTTAATTATACAACTGTCGTGTACAATACGACAAAACATAACTGTGAGTTTGAATACAATTATTGTCTACTAGAGATTATACAAACTCAAAAGGAGTCCTCATTACAATTATTGTCACACTATTTAACATAATAGTGAGGACTACTAATACTATCATCTGGTCCATCACTCCGTTCCCCGACTCGTCCCAGCTATATTCTCATTTCTTGAAGAGAACAGTGAAAAAAAGGGTGAGCTCAACTAGCCCAATAAGAAATATTATGACTAAGATAATGCAAAATAAATTATCATTAGTCTTCAACAGTGTTAAACTGATAAAATATAATAAACATCAAGTTTAACTGCAGCGGAACAAGCAATCCATTGGAAGAGTCAAGTAGAGAATAAAATCTACTATCTTCTATGATTTAAAAGGTTTTTCAACACTGTTATCGCTGGGACTCAGCTTAATAAAATAATTCACACCATCGAATCACCCCTACACTACGGCCAAGGATATTCTTTAGTATCACGACCACGAATTATCCATGCACTACGGCCAAAAAGAATTCATAGCCATAATCATATCAAAAACTGTCCATCAATGAACTACGGGCCAATGAGGACTTTTTCCACATCATTTGTAACATTACGGTCATGATTATACCGAATAATCCCTGATCATAATCATACCAAGTCCATCTATGCACTACAGGCCACATATGACTTTCAACATTTTATAAACATGAGGATGATGACAATGATATAAGAATTCAATAAAACAAGTTCAAGAATTAATTTATCCAAGAATTAACAACGTCCAAATTGTCAATATGATACTGCTTTGTGGAGTAAAATTCAAGAATTCTTAGAAGAATATTTCCATGAAAAGATACTAGATGAAGCGCAAATATCAAAGATATTCCACTAATTTCATGGAGTATAGAAGTCAAAGTTTTAACCAACTGAGTATAATAAAGAATAGAATAACAAAAGAAATCATCATGCATGCGATAGACCGCACAGACAGGTTATTCCAACAGAATAATAAATAATGGAACCAGGTCCGGCGTAAAACGCACATACATGATATTCCAACAGAATAATAATAAAGACGGAACCAGGTCCGGTGTAAAACACACAGACAGGATGTTCCAACAGAATAATAATAAAGAAGGAACCAGGTCCGGTGTAAAACACACAGACAGGATGTTCCAACAGAATAATAATAAAGATGGAACCAGGTCCGGTATAAAACACAGAGACAGAATGTTCCAACAGAATAATAGAAGAATGTCACCAAGTATAGGGTAGACCGCGCATACAGGTTATTCCAACAGAATAATAAATAATGGAATAACAGAAGTTCTCTTCATGAATACAAAAGAAATAATACCCCTTACGGGTACAACAAATAATATCCCTTACCGTTTTAAAGAAGAACTGAAATAAAGAAGTAGTTAAGTAACAGAATACTTTTCTTCTTTCTCTCTATAGTTTCTCTCTCTAGAGTTCAGTGAATTCATAAGAAAATAATGAAGGAATGAACTTCTATTTATAGAAAAATGGAATGCATAGTAACTAATCCATGAACGGTCCAGATTGATTTACTTTAATATGACGGTCCATATTTAAAGAAAAATCTTTTAAATAAAATATAATATATTCTATTTATAGAATAACTTTAATAAAGTATTCTGTTTTATATAAAAAGATGTTTCTGTTTTATTACGTTAATAATACGAATAAAACAAAACTTCATTATCGCTAAATAATTCATATTATTAATTGACAATAATTGAATCAAACTGAGTGACTTCTCACATAAGCATTAATAATCAATATCGTGTGCTACTATGCAACCACACGTATTACTGTACTTTTACTACCGAGTAGTTCAACAGTATCAACGGTAAAACTTCCGCCGTTATTTTTAATAAAATATTTTTGTCGTTTTCTCAATCCGACAATAATTCCGTTGTGGGGTCCACCAATGATTGTACAGTCGTACGGATATTTCCTGACAAAAAGAATACTCCCCGACCAAACGAATATTTTATAACAACTTGCTTACTTTGAAAAATTTATAAATATTACCTCCAACTATAACATTATATCAATTTTACTCCATAATATTCAAAAATAATATTTATAGAAGATTCATCTTTATTCAAAAAGTTGGGGTTTTACAATGTGTGCGAATATGATATATTTGTTGAGTGTCTTTGGTCTATATGGCAAGGACACGTGGTGAAAAGTTCTCTTTGATCTGTAGTGCAAAGATGAACTGTTATTTGACATGATCATGACCATTGGTGTTATAATTGAATATCTTTTGCCCGTAGTGCAAATATGAGCTGTTGATCTACACGATTATGATCATGAACTATTGATTGGTGTTACATAGAAAATATATTGATGGTAAACTTTTAAAATTGAAGAAGTTTGTGGACATCATGATCTATTTACTCTCCTAATTTCCACTGCAGTTGTTTGATCTAAAATTTGTTGTCTATTATATTTTATTAAATTTTTCACTGTTAAACGCTAAAGATAATTTATTACTCATTATCTTAGTCATGATATTCTTTATTGAGTTATTTGAGCTAACCATTTTCTTTTTGATCCATTGTTCTTATCAGGAAATAAGAGTGTAGCTGGGACTAGTCGGGGTGTAGAGTGATGATCCGAGATAGTCACTATACTTGTCTTCATCATGTTGTAAAATAGTGTGACAATAATCATATTGAATACTTGTAATATGTGTTGTCGTATCTTATACGAAATTGTTATAATTTAAGTGTGAATATTGTCGTATTATCTACGACACTGTATTAAGAGAACGTATAGTTATGGTATGTATTTTGACTTGTGCGGACTAGACCTGGCAAAACATGGCCCAAGCCCGCGGGCCGGGCTTTGGGCTGCAGAATTTTAGCCCAGTAAAATCCGGGCGTTTTTGGCCCGACCCGCCACTCGCCACGGGCCGGGCTTTGAGTTGCAGAATTTTAACCCAACAAAATATGGGCCTTTTTGGCCCGCCCGTTTTTGACCCGGCTCGCCACTCGTCCCGCCCGTTTGTCAGGTCTAGTGTGGACCCTATTTTGGAGACGTCACATAAACTCACAAAAGGAAAACAAAGAGAGTATATTAGGGGTGCGTGAGAGAACCATGTTGAAAGAACTCGGCAAAATAATAACTTTTTATAAATTTATTTACATTGATCAAATTGTAATATAATATTCACTCTTTTGTAACTTTAATAATTTGTTAATTGTATTTATTATAAAATACTTATATACGATTATATTTACAATAAACTATGTAATATTAACATGTTTTAAACTATAACCTATATTCAAACATAAATAAGTTTCACAAAAATGCTCTAAATACTCCTTTTGTAGATTATTTCTTCCCAATAGCAAAATAATTTTTAGATTGATAAAAGTAAATAAGAAACAATACATCAATGTTTAAATAATTTGAAAAGAAAATGTTATTCTAGGGGTTAGATGCAATTTGGACTAAACCTCTGGGGCCAGAGTTTAATTGCAAATAAATAGAGAATTCCTTTGCGTTTGATGCACAGATAAAAAAAGCCAAACGACACAGAAAAGCAATCGCTCGATCTATTTCCACTGGTAAGTTTCTCTCTACTCTCTAGCATCTTTTCCTTGAACCTTTCAGTAGGAAATCAACTGTTTAGCATAAATTAAGCAAGATTTCGAGCAATTTTTTTTATTATTCATTGGTTGAAACCCTAGATTTCGGAATCCCCACAACGGGGTTCATTCCAGTTGCTAAATCATGACGAAATCTTAATAATCTGTTCATACTTGTGAAGCTATGGGTGCTTAGATGGGATTTCTATACCTTTATTATGTTTTTGTTTTCAGTATCAAACAGTTTGATCTGATTTATTTTGTTTTTGTTCTTTGTGATTTTTGAAGTCAATGGCAGGGCCTGGGAGTTCCATGTTATCTTCTTTACTTCTATTCACTATCATCCTCTCTCTTCAAGAAATGTATAGAGGAAAGTTAGCATCTTCGGAATTGTTTACTATTCTTGGAGGATTCACAAGTTCTCTCCTCTTTCTTATTTTGCTAACTGTGAGTTCTTGCTTTGCTCCTCAATTGATTCTATCTCACTCGTGATCATTGCATTGTTATTATGTGATCATTGCATTGTTATTATGTGATCAATTGACGATGTCCTGCTTTATATTAGCTTCAAATTATCTATTTTTGTAGAACATGTATCACTTGAATAGTCGAACGAATCTTTTCTTTGATTGTTTGAGCTTGCATAACATAAACTTTCTTCCAGCAATCGTGTGTATGAAACCCTTTTTGTTTGTTTGTTTATTCAATATAACTATCATTTATTTTTGATTCAAGTTGTTCAAATGTTTCCATCTTAATTTCAAGTGTTACAGCAATAGCTAATATATTCCCCTGCTAAAAACCATTTTGACCAATGCTATCTATAATATGTCCCATAATTTTCACACATTACGATAATCCTTATCTTTTTATTTTTTATTTTTTAAGGTATAAATAGCTCTTTTGCTTTAAATCTTTCCTTTGCTTTTAACTTCAACTAGCGGAAATGCATTTAGTTTCTTTTCTAATTACTTTATATGAAGAGTACATTGGGTTTCAGATGATACATTTTGTGCTTCTTTTCTACTCTTATTATCTTCTATATTCAGCTTGTTCCTCTTTTGTTCTCTCTCGATGCCATAATAGTATTGTCTGAATGTTAAAGTGTTAAATAAAAGCAAATTATGCTCACTAATTATAGTAATAGAAGACATGTTATGTTGTGTAATAATGTTTAACTTGGATGGTAAATATGAAACCTTGTAAACTGTGATAGCTTAGTTTTCAACAAAGTCTACCGGGTCACTCAAAAAAGAAATTACTTTGAAGTGATTTTGATGTAGTACAGATCTGGGATGCAGAATTAACGAAAAATAAACTAGGATCTAAACTCCACGTTTAGACCGCTAGGATCTCTCAAGTGTATCCACTCCACGTATCAACACCAAGATAGATAAAATACCTCTACAATATGAATGAAATAATCAATTTTAATATCAATAATGTGTAGTATAAAAAACTTGTGGGGATTACATCACTATTTAAAGAGACTTAAAACTCTAATGTTACTTGGAGAATAATAAAAGTATCAAAAGACTAAGGTACCCTTACTAAATATTAAAAATTCCTAATAACTAATTAATATCCCTAAATCCCCACTAATAAATAAAATACATAAATCACATCAACGACTTTTATATTAAACATAATAAAAACTTCAAATAATAAATATAAAAAATCTCTTCTTTGTCCTTGACTTAGAATCCCCATCATTCTCCTCTTGTTGGAGAAAACTCGTCCTCGAGTTCTATAATATGAAATAATAAGCAATGAATTCCTCTGCAGCGGAAGAACATTTTGGAACACCCTTGACAACATCATTACGAGGTAAGTCTCAAAATTTTTTGGAAAGAGAATTGACGAGAGCATCACTTTCGTATTCAATGGCGTTGAAAATAAGCTTTCTAGAACAACGAAGTAAAAAATGTCAACTTGGATTGGATCAACTTCTCGAATCGTCCTTTACTCGGTAACGAACAACTCCAAAGCAACGTTAAATGTTTCCTCATACAGAATCTCTGGTTCAACTTTTGGAACTTCAAGAATTTTCATGGACACATCACAACTGTTGTAGCCCCAAAATTTAGAACATACTCTTTCTCTTGCTCTGCTTGAAGATGTGATCGCAAATTAATAAGGTCTTTTATAGAAGATATGTCATCTTTTAATAAAGATATGTCTTCTTTTATAGAACATTTAGAAATAACTCTGTGTGGCCTCTCTTGCTTCAACTTGTTGACGTTTCCTTGCTTCAGTTTGTTGACGTTTTCTTGCATCAGTTTTCTTTTTTCATCTTGATATCGACGTTCCAATTTTTCAAGTTAATTTTGTGCTTCAACCATATCCCATCTAAGTTTTTCCTACTTGTGTTTCAAATATTTATGACCACATGCATTAATAATGTAGTATATTCGATCACTTTCATCGTCAAGAAACCTAATATACTCTTTTGCTTCGATAATCAATTCTCTAGTGGCTTAAGACATTGGGTTTTTTTTTGACAAGTTGTGGGCCTAACTGAAAGGAAAATAAAGAATAAGGGCTAAGGTATGAATTCAAAAAGTGTAGGAGCTGATTTAGAAAGGATGAAAGGGTATAAGTGAAAAGTGTATAAACTACGGGGCTAAAATTGAAAATGTAAGAAAACCATGGGTTTAAACTGCAATTTTGGAGAAGATATTTATAAGATTAAGGTTACCATATCTTCTTATTACCACAATCATCAAGCAGCCGCCATAAGTAGCCCTTCTCCACTTTTTTTTCCCGTAAACTAGCGCGATGAACAGTACTGCGGCGATGAACAGTAACATCGACGTTAAACAGTAACTCCGTCGATGAACAGTAATTCCGGAGATGAGCAGTATGGCAATGCTTTTTTTTTTTTTTGAAAACCAAGATCTCCCAAAAATTGAAAAATTAATGGAGAAACCTTAAGCTCTGATACCAAAAAATGATATAGGACAGATCTGGGATGAAGAATTAACGAAAAATAAACTAGGATCTAAACTCCACGTTTAGACCGCTAGGATCTCTCAAGTGTATCCACTCCACGTATCAACACCAAGATAGATAAAATACCTCTACGGTATGAATGAATTAATCAATTTCAATATCAATAATATGTAGTCTAAAAAACTTGTGGGGATTACATCACTATTTAAAGAGACTTAAAACCCTAATGTTACTTGGAGAATTATAAAAGTACTAAAAGATTAAGGTACCCTTACTAAACATTAAAAATTTCTAATTACTAATTAATATACTTAAATCCCCACTAATAAATAAAATACATAAATCACATCAACGACTTTTATATTAAACATAATAAAAACTCCAAATAATAAATATAAAAAATCTCTTCGTTGTCCTTGACTTAGAGTCCTCATCATTCTCCTCTTGTTGGAGAAAACTCGTCCTCGAGTTCTATAATATGAAATAATAAGCGATGAATTCCTCTGCAGCGGAAGAACATTTTGGAACACCCTTGACAACATCATTATGAGGTAAGGCTAAAAAATTTTTGGAAAGAGAATTGACGAGAGTTTCACTTTCGTATTCAATGGCGTTGAAAATAAGCTTTCTAGAACAACGAAGTAAACAGTATCAACTTGGATTGGATCAACTTCTTGAATCGTCTTTTCCTCGGTAGAGAACAACTCCAAAGCAAAGTTAAATGTTTCCTCAGACAGAATCTCTGGTTCAACTTTTGGAACTTCAAGAATTTCTATGGACACATCACAACGGTTGTAGCCCCAAAATTTAGAACATGATCTTTTTCTTTCTCTTGCTCTGCTTGAAGATGTGATCGCAAATTAATAATGTCTTCTTTTATAGAAGATATGTCATCTTTTAATGAAGATATGTCTTCTTTTATAGAAGAGCATTTAGAAATAACTCTTTGTGTGGCCTCTCTTGCTTCAACTTGTTGACGTTTCCTTGCTTCAGCTTGTTGATGTTTTCTTGCATCAGCTTTCCTTTTTTCATCTTGATATCGACGTTCCAATTTTTCAAGGTAATTTTGTGCTTCAACCATATCCCATCTAAGCTCTTCCTGCTTGTGTTTCAAATATCTATGACCACATGCATTAATAAGGTAGTATATTCAATCACTTTCATTGTCAAGAAACTTAATATACTCTTTTGCTTCGACAATCAATTCTCTAGTGGCTTGAGATATTGGGTTTTTTTTGACAAGTTATGGGCCTAACTGAAAGGAAAATAAAGAATAAGGGCTACGGTATGAATTAAAAAAGTGTAGGAGCTGATTTAGAAAGGATGAAAGGGTATAAGTGGAAAGTGTATAAACTACGGGGCTAAAATCGAAAATGTAAGAAAACCATGGGTTTGCAATTTTGGAAAAGATATTTATAAGATTAGGGTTACCATATCTTCTTATTACCACAATCATCAAGCAGCCGCCACAAGTAGCCCTTCTTCTCCACTTTTTTTTTTCGTAAACTAGCGCGATGAACAGTAACTCCGATGTTGAACAGTAACTCCGTCGATGAACAGTAATTCCGGCAATGTTTTTTTTTATTTTGAAAATTGAGATCTCCCAAAAATTAAAAAATTAATGGAGAAACCTTAAGCTCTGATACCAAAAATGATGTAGGACAAATCTGGGATGAAGAATTAACGAAAAATAAACTAGGATCTAAACTCCACGTTTAGACCGCTAGGATCTCTCAAGTGTATCCACTCCACGTATCAACACCAAGATAGATAAAATACCTCTATGGTATGGATGAAATAATAAATTTCAATATCAATAATATGTAGTCTAAAAGACTTGTGGGAATTACATCACTATTTAAAGAGATTTAAAACCCTAATGTTACTTGGAGAATAATAAAAGTACTAAAAGACTAAGGTACCCTTACTAAACATTAAAAATTCATAATTACTAATTAATATCCCTAAATTCCCACTAATAAATAAAATACATAAATTACATCAACGACTTTTATATTAAACATAATAAAAACTCCAAATAATAAATATAAAAAATCTCTTCTTTGTCCTTGACTTGGAGTCTCCATCAGATTTAACTCACTCGGCGTGTTCTACATGTATGGATATAAAGGATAATATGGTTTACTAATATTTTTTGGTTGCTAAAAACGAAACTAGACCACTTATAAAACAGAAGTAATAAACTATGTAGTTGGAAGTAGTTGTGCTCCCCTCGTAGCTGTGATGGCTTAGGTGACAGCCTGACCCAAACCGAGTACAGGATAAGGCTCAATCCATGTCTTACTAGCATCAACTTGGTCATCTTAGCCCACCACACGTTCATCTCGGGATTGTCGGGATTGTTTTAACAACATTAACTGAAAATTGAACATTTTCATAGTTTAGATATATACTAGGGCATAGGGGTGGTAATTTCGGTAAATAGGTGAACCGAACCGGGTTGGTAAATATTGAATCTGGTTCGGGAATGGTAAAACTAACCGGTATCTACCTATTTTTCGGGACCGGGACTGGTTAATTGTTTTGAGCAACAGGTATTTACCGGACCATACCGGTAGTACCGTTTCAATTAAAAGCCTTTAAAACTTTAGTAAGCCAAGACCATTATAGTGGACTTGTGGTCCAATGTTTCCTAGGTGGCAAGTCTACTAGTCCAACTGCTCAAGTTCTAAGTACATAAAGTAAGTATGTTTCCTAGGTGGTCAAGTCTACTAGCCCAATTGCTCAAGTTCCAAAGTAAATAAAGTACGGTTTCAAATACACTCCACAAATCTCCACCCCCTTTTCTGCAACTTTCCATCTCCGGTCTATCCAACTCCTATTACTCTTTCCCCACCTTTGCCTTTTTGCCTTCCACAACTCTTCGACTTTTTGAAATTTTTAATAGGTTTTAATTTTTTTTTCATATATTTTCTAAGGTAGGAAACCTTTAATTTTTAACCAAGGTGCTTCTGTCTTGTTTATAATTTTTTTACATTGCGTGCTAATTACATCATACTAGAGCAAGAGAATCAATCAAATTCCAAAATATAATTTTTTTGATGTGTACACTATGAACAACCGTTACAAGAAAAGGTAAAAACCTATACCGTTGTGGAACCGAACCGGCCTACCGGTTTAATCGGTACCGGTATTGGTATCCATTTTTGAGGAAATTCGGTAATTGGTTCAGTACGATACTTTACCTTTGAACAGCCCTACGAGAGCACATGAAATTCTAACTCTAAACTTGCATGAGTTTCATGAATTATGGGGAAACATGTAAAGGTCAAAAGACAAATATTATCTCATTAAAAAGCATGTGCGTTTTCACATGACTCAAATTTGGAGAAAATTAGCCCAACGAACGGAATGAACCAAAAAGCCAACTTGGGGGATGAAATTGTCACTTTTTCCAATTAAATTCAGTGGCAACTTAGAGGGACTAATTCAGTCACCATTTTTACAATGATAAATTACATACGGAAGTTTTTGCACAGATTGCTGTTGCTTGTTTTAAAATATCTATTGCCTTTTTGGTTGTTCTTCTGGTATCAATATGCATTTCTATCATTCTATCCTTGAACACTTCGTTTGTATATAATTATTATGGCATCTCATTTGGGTGTTTTTCTGGCAGTTCATTGGAAATTATCAGGAATCTAGTGGCGTCAAGACTGGATGGGGTGCTGGTGAGAGAAAAAATTATTGTCATATTATTTTTGAATGCAATTGTATTACTTTCTCTGCGTAGAAAACTGTTTTAAGAAAGTCTAGAAGATAAAATCGGGAAACTTCATCATTTAAATAGATATTGCATATCCTACTGTTATTCTTCAGTCTTGATTTGGAAGTTCTTAAATCATTGTTATGTGATTTAAAGATGAACTAGGAACATAAACAGGACATTACACACTAATGGATCAAAACAATTAAAGGATTATTTCGTTTGAGGTTTAAGCTCGATCATAGATGGTGAAGTGTCTTGAACTTGCCTTATTGCTAATGGTGGGAACATAAATACATGTATACATCCTATTGATACCTTGCTCTTGCACTGTGGTTACATGAATGAAGTCAATATTAAGGTTTTGTGGTTTTTTTAATCTACTGGTTAATTTGTTATGCTTGAGAAATCAGGTATATAGATACATGTCATGGAAAGAGGGGAAAGAAAGGTTTTTTTGCATTTGCTTGGCTTGCTTCTTTGATGATGAATGGTAGAGGAGCAGCTGAGTGCATATGTGTGTTTAGAGTTCCAAATTTGCACCAAAGCCTAATTACTTAGAATATCCTTGGTGTTTGTTTTTCTTTGCAAGTAAAAAAGTTGGAATATGCAACTGCCTAAGGTATATAAAGAGGCATTATGTAAGGGCTCACTGCTAAGATTATTTTTTGAAGTAAAGTTATATGTGAATATGCTCAATGTAATACCCCCAAAATTGTTGTAGCAATCCACATGCTCGTTATCCTTATGTGTTGTTATTATAGTAATTAGTACCAGCTATTTGTTAACAACCACCCCATGTTAATTAATTAGTTATCTTCTTTTCATTGCAGTTATATTCGCAGAGTTAGTTGCTCTCATTGCGGCTGGCACTGTCCATCGCGTTTGTATCACAACATGGTAATGCTGATCTTATTTTATTTGAAATTTCTGCTTTCCGTTTTGTATAACATTTTAATTAAGAGCACATATCTGAATGGAAATATTAATTTTGCGACTGAATTGCATGGCTACCTGGCCGGCTTTAAAATGAATTGTCAAAAGTGGGCATTTCATCCTGATTCCAAATGTACGAGGAATCATTTAAACTATGATATGTACATGAATTTGTGATAACATGATTAATGCCTTTCTAGATTTCCATGAGTAAATTTGGAAACAAAAAGAGTAAAGTCGGGTATTTTCTTAATTCCAATAAAAAGAAACCGAATCAAGTATGATTACATATATGGATAGAACCTATAATGGGATCTCGAAAAACAAGTAATTTCTGCTGCCCGTTATCCTTTTTTTAGGGTCATTAGGATTCTTATAGGTTTGCACTTCAGTATGACCTTGACTGTTATGATGCCCCTTAAAGTCTGAATGGGATGGATAGGCTCATGTAACTATTACGTATTTGCTATTTTCTTAATTTCTTTTTAAAAGAAAAGAAATAGTTTATTACACGAGAAAGTCCTTTTTTTCAAGGTATAAATAAAATGCATATTTTTTTTGTTACAAAGGACCATAGATTAATTCCCCTTGTTATTTGTTATCTTGGGATCAATTTAGCAAAAAAAAAAAAAAAGACACCCTTAATTCTGAGCTTCATGTTATACAAACTACATTTCTTTCACTTTCTTATTTTTTTTTTAATTTTTAATTTTATTTTTTTTAATGGTTGAATAGAGGTTAGCCCAAAAGGTGGGAGAAATGGCAAAGGCTTTATTAAAAACCTCAAGTTCTTTGATTTCTATCCTCGTACTTGGGGCTGCAATTTTTAAAACTATAATTATTCCAGTTAAACTAAATAGGAAGTTGAAGTAGAACTCATGATTTGGAGAAGCCCAAGATGGTACAAGAGACGATAATTTTATTTACAATGATATTGATGAATATGCGAAAATTTTACCATTGAATTTAAGGGTTAAATACAAAGTCGACCATTGAACTTTAGTGGTTTTTGGGTATTGAGCCCCTTTCTTCCGGTCAATGCAAATTGAGCCCTTTTCTATTCGGAAATTTGGACTTTGAACCTCCAGGCGCCGCATGTGCGTTGACTTGATGACGTGTCACACATGGCGCCTACGTGGTACACGTTACATATCTGACGTGGACATTTTATATTGTAATTTGACACGTGAGCAACACTGACGTGGCTGCTTTCGAATATTTTCTAAAAATTTGCCTCTCCACTAATTTGAACTCGCAACCTTACGTTTGAAACATTGGTCATATGACCACCATAGCTGTTAACATCTCGCAAGGATTAATCTTTATATCAAAATATTTCATTTCCCCCTAAAAAAATTAAAATACTACATAGATCCTTTAGACAATCTAAGATTCATTTTGTTCTTTATCTTTCCCCAGCTCCATCAGAACATTATTATTGATATATGTGATAAAAGGATATCTTAATAATTTCTATAATATTATTGATATTTTATTAGATAGAGTCATAAACTAATCTACATTTGTTATTAGTGACGCGTTATTTATAAATCAAATATTATAGTTTAGTATAATAATGATAAAATCTATCTTTGCTTTAAATTATACTTAATTTTCTATCATTTTCCTTTAAGCAGAACCTTAATTTTGAAATGTGATGTATATTACCAAAAAAATACGACACATTATTTATTATTTAATTTAGGATGTTAACCACTTAATCTTGTAGAAAACATTAATTTTTCTCAAGGGATTGGAAGAGATCAACCCTGATTCTAATCATCACCGCCACAATTCTCATAATATTCACCCTCCCAGGCCCAGTCTCCTCCAAAAATCCCCACATTATCAACTTCCGATCGTCTATTCTTTACCCCGAATCCCTCACCTGGGACCCATCCTCCCAACACTTCATCGTTAGCTCCCTCCGCCACCCACTCCTCCAGTCCATCTCCGACGCCGTCGTTGACGATACCCTCATCTTCGATTCCTCCCTCCCTTCTTCCACCGTCATCCTCGGCATCGCGGTTGTCAAACACCAACGCCGCCGGCCACTCTCCATCCTCTCCTCCCTTCTTTGCCCTCGCCTCCTACGACCTCCACACGGGCCGCCGCCTCTTCCTCACCCCTCCCAGACCCGAATACCTCCTCCTCCGCGAACGGTGCCAACAACGTCGCAGTCGACTTCTCCGGCAACGCTTACGTCATCAACTCTGCCTCAAACCTTAACTATAATTTCTATAAGATGTAAATTATAAGTTTCAGATTTGTTTCGGAATCGGAACCTGAAACAAGGGAAGATATATGATTCAAAGAAACAGTAGATTTCTATTTTCTTTAGGTAGTTTTCCCCTTTTCATTCCTCACGGGTTTCTGAGACGATGGCCATTGAACGCGAAAGATGTAATTTTCGGTCTAAATTTAGAAAACCTAACTTTTGGAGATTTGAATTTGCTGAGTATGATGGTGTTTTAAATTAATGGGTATAAATGTCTTTTAATAATTTGGTGGGGCTGGGGAAATGAATTGTTTTGGTATAAAACTTAATTCTTGAGTAAAATTAACTATTAGACTTATGGTGCTCGTCTCATGTCCAAAATTTCAAATTTGAGGTTTTGGGTTCAAATATGGGGAGATACATATTTTTGGCAATAAATTTGAAAAACGTCCACGTCAGCGGTGCCACGTGTGCCACGTAAGCAGGTCAACGCACATGTGGCATCTGGGGGCTCAATATCCAAATTTTCTAATAGAAAGGGGCTCGATTTGCGTTGACCAAAAGAAATAGGCTCAATACCCAAAAACACCTAAAGTTTAGGGATCACATTTGCATTTTACCCTTGAATTTAAAGATATTCTTCACCTATCATGGATTCTTGCTAAGCTTTATAAACGGTTGTTTCTAACATGCCAGTATTCGCATGGTATCAAACATGCATATCTTGACTGAAATGATATTGTATATCATGTCATCAATAACAACAGACTTTTGGAAAAAAATGAGCAATCTTAAAAGATGTCAAATAATAACCGATTATCTAATGTTTTTGGGTTTTGGTGCAGCTTCTTGTTCTCTGCTGGACTACTGTACGAGGTTAACAAGCTTTCGGGGACAACTTCTGCCAAAACTGAATCTAAAACTAGGAGGACCTGAATTGACTGTCGCGTCTCTTAACAGGATTTACTTCTCCTCTAGTTTCTGCTACTTTGTTTTGTACCTTCATGAGAATACTAGATAACAGTGAATGATTAGAATCTATATATGGGTTTAAAAGAATATTTTTCAGACTAATATTTGTGTTGTGGAAAAGAATATTATGAAATTGAGAGCCAGGGTCTGCTGGTTACACCTCCAATCTTTACAGGGCTGATTAATTTACTTGATAAACACTCTCATTATTGTAATAGGTGAAAATGGCATATACACCCTTGGTGAGGCAGTGCCCCGAGGCCTATATCAGACCATCAACAACTCATTTGCAAAGAGAGCATATTTTAGAGAGAGAAAGTTACATTTAGAGAGAAGCAGCTCGGAAATCACTCCAAAAATCACTAGATCTAGGTTTTATATATATACAGTCCGCTTCTCCAGCGAACTGGAGGGAGCGAATTAAGAGTGAACCGGTTATAACGACGGTTTTTTTTGTCGTTATAGCATAAAAAGTCGGTTTTTATGCTATAGCGACGGAGAAAATCGTCGTTATAGCCGGTTCGCTCTCTCCAGTTCGCTGGAGAAAGTTGGGCTATATATATATATATATATATATATATATATATATATATATGAAAAATGATCCATAACTTTCGTTAGTTATGGTCATTATTTTAGCCAACTCATCTCCTGCACTGGGTTGGGGCCAATCGCTACTCCTAAATTCTTTTATGTTTGCTGTTATTCCCTCTAGCGGCTAGTTAAAACGAACACGTTTTGATTGACCCCAATATAAAAGAATTGAGCTTAATCAGGGACTTAAAATAATTATAATTTAAATTAAAAAAATATAGCTAATTAATAATTCACTCTCTAATTGGTTTACAAATATAAAGAATTATAATAGCAGACTAACATAAGGAATAATACTTGATTAGGTAATTTGGGAGTAGTAGGTTGAATACGTAATTTATTTGAGTAGGAATATAATATAAACTCAATCATTATTTTCTATTTATAATTAAAAATTATAAGAATAATCACTGATTATCCTTATACATACTTATTTTATTAATTAATATTATTGATAATCCATATAAATTTATTAATTAATATTATTGATAATCCATATAAGAAATAGTGATTGAGTTTATATTAGATTCATACTCAAATAAATTACGTATTCAACTACTACTCCCAAATTACCTAGTCAAGTACTATTCCTTATATTCGATAATATTAATTAATAAAATAAGTATGTAGAAGGATAATTACTGAGTATCTTTATAATTTTTAATTATAAATAGAAAATAGTGATTGAGTTTATATTATATTCATACTCAAATAAATTACGTATTCAGTTACTACTCTCAAATTACCTAGTCATATACTATTCCTTGTATTAGTCTATCACTCATTTTATAATTCTTTATATTTGTGAACCAATTAGAGAGTGGAGTATTAATTAACTATAATTTTTTAAATTTAAATTATAACTATTTAAGTCCATGATTAAGCCAAATTCTTTTATGTTGGCCGCTAGTCCATCTAGCGGCCATTCAAAACGATCGACCGCAACCCCAATCCTTTAGATCTTCCATTGGACGGCAGAAGATGGGTTAACTGAAATAGTGCCCATAACTAACGGAAGCTATGGATCATTTCCATATATATATATATATATATATATATATATATATATATATATATATGCAACAACCCCTTTTCGGACCGTTGATAAATTGATTTGATGGCTGAGATTAGAATTAAAATTTGATCAGCCGGCACAGGTTGTTGTGCCTAATTATATACTTGTACCGGCTTCTATTTTAATAAGAGAGGCCCACGTAAAATTATATTGTCAGTATAGGTATAAAAAATGAATATTTATGATTAAAATAATAAAGCCGGAAGAGCTTATACCGGCTTCACCTTTTTTTTTTCTTTTTTTTTCCTGGCCGGTACAGCATTATATGTTATGACTCAGCAAATTAAAATAAAATATTATAATTTTTTTTCCTGGCCGGTACAGCATTATATGTTATAACTCAGCAAATTAAAATAAAATAAAATAATAAAAAAGGACCCGGTCTGTATAGCCTGTCACGGCTGAGAAATAAATAAATTTTTTTTTGTATCCAACTATTCGCTGCTAAACAGATTCGAACTCGCAACCTCAAGCTCCAATCCCTCGTCATATGACCACCCGAGCACCACGAGCCTAGCTGCTAATTTCAACCAAGGATATATCTTTATAGTAAAACTTCACCATCCCCCAAAATCTATATATTATTATTATATTACGATTTATTTTTATATAAATCTATATTATTAATTGGATTTGTTAAAATAGAAATAAGTTAATATCTATATTTATTATTATCCCCTTTAATATTTTTTCTTATTTTTATAATAATATCAATAAAAGGATTATTAATATATAAAAAATAAATATCATTCTTTAATAAAATATAAAGTGATCATTATAAATCTTGCATTATTAGTATTAATAATTTTATTATTAAGCAATGATTATTAGTAATGATTTTATATATTAAGCAATGATTTTATTATTAATAAAATTAGTTCAATTAGTCTAATAAGTAATGATGATAATTTTTCAAGATATTTCAGGAAATTAATTTACTTATCGAATTTATAAAAGTAGTGAAGTATTATTATTATAATAATAATGTGATTATCAATATTAGAAGTACAGATTATACCAATACTAGTACTGCATAACATTAAGAGGAATGGTAGATATTACATGTTCATTTTCATAAAATAAAAGAAACATAGCATGATTAATACAACCGACGCCTATTTTTTTGGCTCAGGAATCCCTAGCACTCGATAGTGATTTCGCTTATCGTGGTCGGTTTCAAAGCCACAAATTGCACATTTTCGATGAGGCTTAGAAGGAATGATTTTCTCGAGTGCACTCTTGAATCTAGATTGTTTTTTGCGGCCCTTTGTTTGAGAAATAATAGGCGGCAAAAACTCTTCTTCTGCTTCCACCTCTGCATATTCATCGTCATTATCGTATCACATATCATGATTTGGATCTCCAACTGTGCAATCAATGTCGTCATCTGCCAGTTCAGTAATATTCTCATCCGGATCAAACTGGTCAACCAACTCTTTTCCTCGTGCATTCAGTTTAAGAACAGTTTTGTAACCTCGGACTGAGCAAGCCGCTTTGCTCGTTAACTCCTGGTAATCACTCATCAAATGATTATAGCGCATTGCTTGATTTTGTTCGAAGTCAGTAGATGTGGAGTTAAAGAGTAAGTCTTCACCATTGCTTTTGTTCGCGTCTCTTGTCCACCGATGAAGGATCATGTCGCTCGGTATTTGTGAAATACTCTTTGCTATGAAATATCTCAAGATGTGCCTGCATAATTCACCAGAGTGAGAAAACATTTGGCAGTTACATGTTACCGATCCCAGTTGACGATTGTTGACAACTTCTTTATATCTTCCACCACTTTCAGTTGCATCTGCATTATACACTGCATAGACCTTAGTATCAGTGACACACAACTCACTAAGTTTATGAACATTGTATTTCATGGAATCGACGAATTGACGTTGGAAACGTCTAAACATCTCTTTTGTGTACACTTGTGCAGCATGAACTTCTAAAGATGAACCGAGTACCATAATCCTTTTACGATGTTTTGTTATGTAGTCGGCCTTCCTCTCCCTGATAAATTGTCTTTCTACAGCCTTTTGACTCTGCAGTACAAAACATAGCATACCTGTTGATGCATTAACATACTCATCAAAAAAGGCATTCATGCTCTCGCTTCTTCCAGTGGTAGTCATTCCCGCGACAAAATATCTCTTTGTATATGCTAGAATCCATTTTTGTCGTACATCATACAAACTTCCAAGCCATTCATTGGTATACAATTCATAGGAATTTATCAGAATATGCCAACGCTCTTCAAATTCCTCGATGGACAATGAGTTATACACACAGTTGTTAAAATCATTTTTGAACGATGGGTGCACAGAATAAACATGATGCAATTTTTCAGGAAATTTATTGCTAATATGCCAAGAACACAATAAATGATAACTAGAAGGAAGTACCATAGCAATAGCATTACTCATGGCACTGTCTTGATCAGTGATGATGGTTGTAGGTGCCTTGTAGTCCATGGCTTCAAGCCATGTCTGTAATACCCAAACGAAAGTGTCCTCTATCTCATCTCGTAACAATGAAAATCCAAATAATATAGACTGATAATGGTGGTTGACCCCAGCAAATGGAACAAACGGCATGCCATCCTTATTTGTCCGGTATGTACTATCAAATGTCGCAACGTCTCCGAACCATTGATACATAAACCTTGATCGGGTGTCAACCCACAAAATACAAGCTATGCGGTTGTTTTCACCGGGTTTCACTCGGAAAAAAATTTTGCTGGCACTTCCGGATGCAAGTTTGTTCAAATGATTGACAGTAGCTTGTGCATCATTTTGATCTGCAGAATCACGCCTTAAATCTCGCACCACATTCTCAACATTGGCAGTAGAGAAAGGAACATTTTGCAACCTACCTCCCATTGTGCTCAAAACATTCATCATCTTACTAGGACCAATACCGGACTTATTTAAAGTGTCAATTAAATTTCTTGCAACAGGAGTAATATTTCTGTGTGTCTCTATCAAATCTACTTTGGTGGGGGTCACTAAGTGATGATTGTGCTCTAATTCAACAGTAGAAATACGCCAATTGTCTTCTTTCTTATTGTGGACAACATATATTCTAGCTTTGCACATTGTTCGTCCTATAGAGTCTCTCTGTCTAGTTATTTTATTACTACTATCTTCATCATCAGGTAAACTCTTGCCAACAATTGGTGTACCGACTTTCTTACATACATACTGCCTAGATCTGATATCATTCGTATTAGCATGTTTATGACTAGTTGCAATTCTAATCTCAAATCCATTTTTACGAGCATATGATCTATAAAAATTTTCAACCTCTTCCAACGCACAAAATAATTGACCAACGTACGAAACAATATCAGATTTATTACTTTCAACTTCACTGACAAATTCAGATGTATTAGATGACATTTTGAAAAACTTACTTGTGAATAATAGTGATGAATTTTGCTCGATCAGAACTTTAACTTGATTTTCTGAAGTGAAAGTGGGCAACCAAATGAAACAAATTATGAGTAGAGGTGAAAAGAGAAATTAATATCCGAGAACAAATTCTATGGAAGGATAAGAAGATAACTTGAGAAAATAGCAGCTTCCTAGAAAATATTTAAAGGGTAAAAAGACCAGCCGGTACAGCTTGTAACGATTAATGCTCAAGAAGTCAAACTAATGTACTTTTCCCATATAATCAATGTCAGCTTTTTTCTATTCCCATAGTGCTTTATTATTATGTTTGACTACTTATTCACCAGACAGTCTTTATAATAATAATAATAATAATAATAATAATAATAATGGTAATAAAATAATAAAAAGTACATAAGCCGCTACAATATGTAACGACTTTATACTCAATTCGTAATAATAATAGAATAATAATAATAATCGAATAATTATAATAAAATAATGAGAAAATATAATTTGGGGGGAAATGGAATGTTTTAAGATATATCCAAATCCAAGGTAAAATATGACAGCTAGGCCCGTGGTGCTCGGGTGGTCATATGACGAGGGTTTAGAGCTTGAGGTCGCGGGTATGAGTCTGTTTAGCAGCAAAAAAATTGATTTATTCCAAGCCGGTATAGCCTGTACCGGCCCAACGTTTTTATTAATAATATATTTTAATTTTTTATTGTAAGCCGGTATAGCCTGTACCGGCCGAGCGTTTTTATTAATTACTTGATTTAATTTTTTATTGTAAGCCAGTAGAGCCTGTACCGGCCGAACAAAGGGACAAAGCTTTTTCTGCCACAACGCCTCGGGAAAGGCACCAAATATTTTTTTTGACTACTTTTTCTGCCACATTGCCTCGGGAAAGAACACCTGCAAGCTCGGTAAACTAAAAAGCTGAGACCCACAACAGTATCAGTGTTTGAATTTGGTCCTAAATTAATTCTATGTACCGGCTTGCATGAACTTATTTAACCATTTATTGAGAACACACATTATTCAAACTAAAATTCAGTATATAGCTAGATAAAATAAAAATAACAGGGAGTAGAGAGGGAGTATTTCGGAAGAGAGGAGCAAAAAACTTCAACAAGTTGAAGCGGTTGGAGACACCGAATTTTTTGTAAGATATTGTTATTGGTACTCCATTTCATATTATTATTTACAGCATGTAAGATATTGTTATAGCTGTTGTTGTTATTTGTTTTGTTTGTAATAGTTTTTATTTATTGTTATTTGTTCAGTTTTTAATAGTTTTTGTTGTTGTTATTATTTTCGTATAATAGTAAAATAATATTATTACATTATATAAATGAAAAAAACTTTTTCCAGTGTCCTCAATTGTTCCATTATTTTTATTTTATTATTATTTTTCATTTATTATTTTTGTTGTCATTAATACACTTATACACAATTTCATTGGATTACATGCATGTTAATATACTGCATGTTATTGTTTTTGTTATCATTAATGCATGTTGTTGTGTATTGTTATTACTGTCATTAATACTAATATGGAATTGATGTATTTTTTTAGGTAAAAGATGGACAGCTGGGAATATGGGCCAATTGATCAAAGTGTTCTTCATGATCAACAAGATCATGTATCAGATGACATATATCATGGGAAAGATAGGGGAAAATTAGGCTCCAGTCAATATACTGATCAAAAATATAATCAGTGGAATTTGACAAAAGAATAAAAAATCCTTTTAGATAAATGTGGATTTGGAGTATTTAGTTTTCGAGGTGTTGTACACCAAACTGACCTTGGTCTAATATCTGCCCTAGTCGAGAGATGGCGCCCGGAGACTAATACTTTTCATTTAAATTGTGGAGAAATAACAATCACGTTAGAGGATGTTCACTTTATTTTTGGGTTACCGGTGGTGGGAAAGCCCTTAACGGGTCCCCTTGCTGTCACCAATTTGAATTATTTTAGGGACTGTTTTGGAGATATATTAGCTGGTGAATATTTTAGTTCAAAAAAGCGCAGTGCAATTTCATTAGTGTAGTTGCACGAACATTTTAATAATTGTCCCGAGAATGCAAGTAAAGATGTTGTAGGGCGACACACAAAGGCCTACATGTTGTGGTTGTGTGGGGCAATATTATTCCTGAATAGGAATAGGAATAGTGTGCACCCAAGATATATGTCTTTTATTGCCAACGCTGAAGATTGTGTAACTTACTCTTGGGGCGCGGCAGTGTTAGCATATTTGTATAGATCTTTATATACTGCTACTAGGAAAGGAGTTAAATACATTAATGATTGTGTAACATTGTTACAAATTTGGGCCTATGAGCGTGTAAATATTGGAAGGCCAAACCCTTGGCCACAATCATCCGTATGGTTACCTAGGGCTTTAGCATGGTCATATTTTGGAGCCCACAGTTACCCTGGTAGACGTGAAAATCCCCACCGCCATTTGTCATTTTATCGAGGGGAGTTAGACATTAAGTCTATGTGGGATGTGGTTTGGCGGCCTTACATGATGTGGGATGATGATATCAGTGGATTTAATTTTGAAGGTAGGTTGTTGGGATCTGGTGGGGTCCCCTTGATCCACTTTGATATTGTGGAATTTCAGATGCCGGATCATGTGATGAGACAGTTCGGGTTCATGCAAGGCATACCATCACCCGCTAAAAACCATGGTGACCTTAGGAAGGAGAAAAAGTTTAAATTTATTGATGTCGAGGATTGCATGGCCTTGCGAGGGAAATACATTTCGATTTGGGAGGCATACATGGATCATCTCGAAGGACAACAATATGAAATTTCTAATTGTGTGTCAGTAGATGATTACATGGCCTGGTATAGAAAAATTACACGTTAGAAAATTTACCGACCTCGACAGGCAAGGGACCCCGACAGTTGTTATGAGCCTCGGGCCATTTACAACCAACAACACCTTATTACAATGGTAAGAAATTATATTCTTCTTTAATTAACCATGTATTAGAGCAATTTCATTAATATTACATTTATTCTTCTTTAATTAATCATGTATTAGAGTAAATACTTAATATTACATTTATTCATAATTAGTGTTATTAATATTTGTTTGTGTTCATCTTACATGACAGGTTGAGAGTGCAAAGTCTTTGCTTGATAAATTTTCAGCACTTACTTAGCTGCCTCCCGAGTTGGTTCTACAAAAACATAATTGGGATTACCAATACAGTCTATACGACTTCGAAGCAAGAGGGAAACAAATACCTCCACAGATGGGTCCCATAATTTTTGCACCATAGTCCGAATTCTCCCAATTCAATGAACCGCTTGGGAAACAAACTGAGGATGTTGTACAAGAGAGCTACATACCCACCACATAAGCACGGCAAGAGAGCTCCATTCCCACCTCTCAAGCCTACGAGGAGTGTTACATTCCGACCTCCCAAGCCTATGAGGAGTGTTACGTCCCGACCTCCCAAGCCTATGAGGAGTGTTACATTCCAACCACCTCAGATTTTGCGGGACTTTCTAACGTCACAGGAGATTGTCACTTAAGGTATATATAATGATGGTTTTAATTACAGCAGGCTTTGCATTATTTATATTCATATTTTTAACTAAAAATGGCATGCACAATAATAATAATGTACATTTAGGTCTCAATCAGGTACAAGATGCGGTAGATCACATCTATTATGGACCAAAAGGGTCCATTACCAAAAGAACTGAAAGATTGGAAGGAGACATTAATCAATAAACATATGTTTGGAAACGTGGTGGCTTCGGAAGAGAATTTATATCCTTTGTCACATCCACATGGGTTATATGTTTTAGAACACAATGCATTGCATTCCTTAGGACCTGGTGGATGGATTTTTGAACATGTCCTCGATGCTTATATGTTGTTGCTACGAGATAGAGAGGAATACTACAGGTCGCGGGGAATACAAAGGTGGGCCAAATTTGGTTTTCTGAATTCATTCTTCATGCATCTAGGGCAGAGCTATGTGCCCCTAACTGAAGAGATTCATACATGGAGTTTTTGCAATCCGTATGTGAACCAAGTTGTTGGCCCACCTTTACACGAATGCCAATACATATTCATACCGGTGTGTAGTACCCATCAAAGACACTTTGTCTTATTACTATTTGGAGTTGAAGATTGGATGGTTACAATAATTGACCCGTACTACGATGATACCAAACATATGAAGTTACAGGAAATGTACGCAGAATTCGTTAAAGTTGCGGTATGTGAAGTTTTAAAATAATTTACTTTTATAATGTCCTTTAATATTAAAAATTCATTAACCAACTACTTTGTACATGCAGGTACATTTGATACCATTTTGTTTACGAAATGGTTATCCGATGCGTGCGTGGCCCAGCGGTAATCCTACCGTGCAGACCGCAAAGATTCGACCAAAACAACACAACGACTCAGACTGTGGCATTTTTGTATGCAAGTATGTTGACTTATTCATTAATGCCAATAGTGATGTTTGTCGCGAGAAGTGGTCCTTGGAAGATGTCACGGTCTTTCGTTACCGCATCGCATGGGAGCTCTATAAGAAATCCGCAAGATTACTTCCGGCCTCTGAGATATAAAACTTGTCAAGCGTTATCTAATGTACATATTAATTAATAAGAATATCTATTTGGTTGAACTGTATGGATATTATTATTCAGTCTAGTTATTAATAATCACATTATTTATATTAATATTAAAAATAATATTTCATATTATTTACTCATACTCAAATAATAATTAAAATAAATATAAAAATAAATATATGTGTAATAATAAAATAAATTACTATAATCTAAATCCATTTAAATTCCACTCAACCAATTTAATAATAAAATTATTAATACTAATAATGCAAGATTTATAATGATCACTTTATATTTTATTAAAGAATGATATTTATTTTTTATATATTAATAATCCTTTTATTGATATTATTACAAAAATAAGAAAAAAATATTAAAGGGGATAATAAATATAGATATTAACTTATTTCTATTTTAACAAATCCAATTAATAATATAGATTTATATAAAAATAAATCGTAATATAATAATAATATATAGATTTTGGGGGATGGTGAAGTTTTACTATAAAGATATATCCTTGGTTAAAATTAGCAGCTAGGCCCGTGGTGCTTGGGTGGTCATATGACGAGGGATTGGAGCTTGAGGTCGCGAGTTCGAATCTGTTTAGCAGTGAATAGTTGGATACATATTTTTTATTTATTTATTTCCCAGCCGTGACAGGCTGTACCGGCCGGGTCCTTTTTTATTATTTTATTTTATTTTAATTGGCTGAGTCATAACATATAATGCAGAAAAGAAGAAAAAAAAATAAAAAATGTAAGCCGGTACAAGCTGTACCGGCCGGGGGAAAAAAAAAGGTGAAGCCGGTACAAGCTCTTCCGGCTTTATTATTTTAATCATAAATATTCATTTTTTATAACTATACTGACAATATAATTTTACGTGAGCCTCTCTTATTAAAATAGAAGCCGGTACAAGTATATAATTAGGCACAACAACTTGTGCCGGTTGATCAAATTTTAATTCTAATCTCAGCCTTCAAATCAATTTATCAACGGTCCAAAAAGGGGTTGTTGCACAGTTCTCATGGCAACCGGATGATATGGAAGGATTATATTCAAGTTCAAGGAAACTTGTTTCTTCATTCCTCAAGTTGAAAAATCAAATCTTTGCTCATTTCTTGGTAACTATAGTTAGATCTAGTTTTAATATAGTGCTTAGATTCATTTAAAGTTGCAATTTGTATACATATATTGCTTGTTTGCTTATACATCTATATATTTTATTGAATATTTAGCTTGTATATGAAAGTAGTATGCACACAAGCCAATCATGTTTGATGATAAAGCATATACTTTGTAATAATCTTATTCATTTATTAATAAAAAGTATTAATTTATTAAAGGCTTTTAAATTATCTACATGATTCTGTTTTATAATATGTGATAAACCCATAGTTTTAAGCAATGCTTTTAGAATAATGATGATGATCATTCTAATGAGATCTAAATTCTTAGAAAGCTTAAAACTAAAATAGTTCCCAATCATTGGATTACTAAATTGGGGATTAGTGAATCTGGATAGATTGGTACATATGTTGCTTGCTCATTAGATGAGAATGATTGATCTCATTATCATTTGTGTGGAGACACTAAAGCAAGTATATAAGTGCTTATTAGAGAATAAGTTCACTGAACGTGGCTCGCTAAGTGATAGTATGGAGTTTTACTTGCCTGTCAATAGGAATTCCTGTAGTGATAGTAGTACAAGTGATCCTTGGACTTGAGATCATCATAGTATCTTGTGTATGATGAGTTATACTTTGACTTATTCCTTAAAACCCTTAGTGTGACGCCCCCAAAATTAGGTATACATCACCCATCTTGGGTCGTCAGATACATAGTACAGAATACAAATACAACTGATTAATACATCTGTCGTGTACAATACGACAAAACATAAACTGTGAGTTTGAATACAAATATTATCTTCTAGAGAGTATTCATACTCAAAAGGAGTCCTCATTACATTTATTAACACACCATTACATAGAATAGTGAGGACTACTAACTAATACTATCATTCGGACCATCACTCCGTACCCCGACTTGTCCCAGCTACGTTCTCATTTCCTGAAGAGAACAGTGAAAGAAAGGGTGAGCTCAACTAGCCCAGTAAGAAATATTATGACTAAGATAATGCAGAATAAATTATCATTAGCCTTCAACAATGTTAAACTGATAAAATATAATAGACATCAAGTTTAACTGCAGCGGAACAAGCAATCCATTAAAAGAGTCAAGTAGAAAATAAACTCTACTATCTTTTATGATTTAAAAGGTTTTTCAACACTGCGATCGCTGAGACTCAGCTTAATAAAATAATCCACATCATCGAATCACCCCTGCACTACGGCCAAGGATATTCGTGTATTCATTAATGGTCATGATCATGCCAACAACTGTCCATCAATGCACTACGGGCCAATGAGGACTTTTACCACATCATTTGTAACATTACGGTCATGATTATACCGAATAATCCCTGGTCATAATCATACCAAGTCCATCTATGCACTACATGCCACAGATGACTTTCAACATTTTATAAACATGAGGATGATGACAATGATATAAGAATTCAATAAAACAAGTTCAAGAATTAATTTATCCAGGAATTAACAACGTCCAAATTGTCAACATGATACTGCATTGTGGAGTAAAATTCAAGAACGCTTAGAAGAATATTTTCTTGAAAAGATACTGGATGAAACGCAACTATCAAGGATATTCCACAAATTTCATGGAGTATAGAAGTCAAAACTTAACCAACTGAGTACAATAAAGAATGGAATAACAAAAGAAATCACCATGCATGCGATAGACCGCACAGACAAGTTATTCCAATAGAATAATAAATAATGGAACCAGGTCCGGCGTAAACGCACAGACAGGATATTCCGACAGAATAATAAATAATGGAACCAGGTCCGGTGTAAAACACACAGACAGGATATTCCAACAGAATAATAATAAAACGGAACCAGGTCCGGTGTAAAACACACAGACAGGATGTTCCAACAGAATAATAAACGGAACCAGGTCCGGTGTAAAACACACAGACAGGATGTTCCAACAGAATAATAGAAGAATGTCACCAAGTATAGGGTAGACCGCGTATACTGGTTATTCCAACAGAATAATAACAAATGGAATAACAGAAGTTCTCTTCATGAATATAAAAGAAATAATATTCCCTACCTTAAAAGAACTGGATATTGGAAAAGTGATGTAGCAGAATACTTTTAGTCTCTCTCTCTCTTATTCTCTCTATACTTTCTCTCTCTATAGCTTGAATGAATTCGTGAAAAATAATGAAGCCCTAGGCCTCTATTTATAGAAAAACTGAGGGTGACTCTTGGTCTTAACGAAGGGTCAAATGACTCTTGGTCTTAACGAAGGGTCAAATGACTCTTGGTAATATTGAAGGGACAACTACTATTGACGAAAGTAATTACTATTGACCAAGGTAAATACTATTGACGAAGGTAATTACTATTGACCAAGGTAAATACTATTGACGAAGGTAATTACTATTGACCAAGGTAAATACTATTGACGAAGGTAATTACTATTGACCAAGGTAAATACTATTGACGACGGTAATTACTATTGACGACAGTAATTACTATTGACGACGGTAATTACTATTGACGAAGAGACTCTTAGATGATGACATATGGCCCCCCATAAAATAACCAAACTTACCACAACGTCTCAATAATATAACATATTATACAGATGATACTATGACAATAATTTAAGAGATATGATGTAGCAATTACTGTAGCAATAATTGAGTATAGCTGAGTGACTTCTCACGTAAGCATCAATAATCAATACCGTGTGCTACTATACAACCACGCGTATTACTGTACTTTTACTACCGAGTAGTTCAACAGTTTTAACGGTTTTAACGGTAACACCTCAGCCGTTATTTTTATAGAAAGATAATTCTGTCGTTTTCTCAATCCGACAATAATTCCGTTGTGAGGTCCACCAATGATTGTGCCGTCGTACGAATATTCCCCGACAAAAAGAATATTCTCCGACCAAACGAATATTTTATAACAACTTGCTTACTTTGCAAAATTTATAAATATTACCCACAACTATAACATTATATCAAATTAACTCCATAATATTCAAAAATGATATTTATAGAAAATTCATCTTTATTTATAAAAGTTGGGGTCTTACACTTAGGGTATATCAAAGGGTATGCTTGGGTATAATAAGTTGTACATGGAGATAATGTATGATCAATAAAGAATCTACCACTTCTAGTAAAAGAAGAGAAATGTCCTATGTGATTCAATAAATGACAACTCAGTAGTCCTTGGCCAAGGCAGAATAAAATTAGAAAGGAGTTTCTAATTTGTATTATTTGGAGTTGTGCATTTAAGAGTCGAAATACATATAATTAAATAAAATAAGACTTGACAGTAATTCCATGTCTTATATTTAATTGGGACATTGTATGGTGGAAGGATTGAATTGTACGGTAACTATTAACTCAAATGTTCTTTTATGATTAATGTTGAAATCTATATTATCTGGAAAGTCGTTGATCGCTAGGGAGGCTTATCCCTATTGTAGAATAAATATTATTTATTTAAATAAATTATTAGTTTAATTTATTTATTTAAATAAGATTAGAATTGTTCTAATTGATTTATTCACAACCGGTTTAATATGGAGAACCTAAAGGGTCACACCATAAAAGGAAGAATAATTATTTAAGAAGTTAATGGCATAATCGTAATAATAAGTTAAGTATATTTAATTTAATCTATGGTGATAGAATAAATTAAATAGCTTAATATTTATTATTTAATATTTTGAAAATATTAAATATAAATTAATAAATGGAGTCTTATTATTATTATTAATATTATTATTATTATTATTTAATTCCTAAAGGAGTTTGGGAATTAATTAATAAAAGTACTCTCAAATATCCTAATAGGATTAGGAAGCAAATTAATTAAAAGAGTTTAATTAATTATCCCTAATAAGATTAGGGAGCTTAATTAATTAAAAGAATTTAATTAATTAAATAAAACCCAATTCCTTAATTGTTAAGGAGGGTTGCCTACATCTATAAATAAGAGGAGTCTTATTATGGATGAGTTGGTTGACCCTTTCACAACACGTGAATACAATTCCAAGAGTTGGAAAGTACTTTCTTTTTCTATAGAGATAGAAAACTAGGGTTTAGCCAAACACCCATCTTCTTGGATCTTTCTTCTTCCTTGGTGGATCACCTCTAGAGGCCAAACACTTGGGTGGCTAACGTTGATCAAAGGAAGGAACCAAACCCGGTGGATTCAAGTTGGACACGAAAAGGATTTGGAGGTGAACTTGTACCTGAGGAAGCTCAGATCTTCAAGGGTATGATTCTCGTCCTTTATTTTTCGTTTAATTAATAATTATGCATAAAGGATGATCCGGGTATATGGTTTGTAAAATTTTAAACTCTGATTTTTACACGTTTCCGCTATTTTTTGTAATTTGATTGCGTTCATGAATATTACAAACCTAACAGTGGTATCAGAGCCAAACCTTTATGCAAATTATTAATTGTTCAAATTTGATATGTATATTAATATGTGTTTAAAATAATTTAATTGGGTATAATTTTAGTGTATAAAATTTATAAAAATAAAAAATTTCGGATACTTGTTATACCGAACTGTTTTTTTTTTCTCCTGTGAGTTAGTTAATTATTCACGTGGCTAAGGATAATATTCTATTATCACATAATGTTGCTGTTATGAGATGTAATCTATTATGATATGGAAATAATAAAAGGTTGCAGGATGATTCACAGATTTCCGTGATTCAATGTGATTCGCGGCCATTAATTCAAAGTTATTATATTATATATATGATTACGCTAGCAATTTTTGGTGTAAAATGGTCACTTTCATCATGGATTCTGCAGGATTACATGGGACGGTTGTTATAATATATATATATATATATATATATATATATATATATATATATATATAATATATTAATCTTAATTATTTTATAATTAAAATAAATAGTTTATTTTAATCTTAAAATAAAAGGTTAATTTTAATATTAAAATAAAAAAGATTTATTTAAATTTTAAAATTAAATTTCATGCTAACTAATTAGAGTTGAAATTGGATTCCATGATAACTAATTGGAGTTGAAATTGGATTTCATGTTTCCTTAAAATAAAGGAGTTTATTTAGATATGAAATAAGATTTCATATTATTCAAAATAAAGGAGTTTATTTGTGAATAGGAAAGAGAATCTTAATTTTCTTAAATAAAGGAGTTTATTTAGATATGAAATAAGATTTCATATTATTCAAAATAAAAGAGTTTATTTGTGAATAGGAAAGAGAATCCGTGTTTTCTTTTATAAAGGAGTTTTATTTTATTTTATATGGAACTGGATTCCATAATTAATTAAAATAAAGGAATTTATTTTGATTAAAGATTTTGATTAAAATAAAATAGTTTATTTTATTCAAAATTGGATAAATTAAAATAAAATAATTTATTTTAATTTAAATTTGGATTAAAATAAAGGAGTTTATTTTGATTCAAAATTAGATTTTATACTAACTAAATTTGCCCATTAAATGATATCAATATATATATTGAATATTTATTATTCATGAGATGAATGTTATTTATTGATACATATTGTGATGTGTATGATAATAAATAGGATTGATTATGGACTATTGACCAATGTGATTGGATTTTATTTTAGTTGGATGCATGAATGTATGAGTTTTATTAAATGGGGTATGCGTACCTCGTCTTCTCTAATTTTTTTCTTAATGTAAATTCTATCTCCCTCCTATGTACTTCCCCTTGACTGCTGATCAAGGTTTCTATTTATTTTAAATAGTTTTATAATAGGAATAATTAGAATTAATTTTGAAGAATTGGAGATCAAGGAGCAAGGAGCGCTTGAAGATCCGTTTGTAATAGAGCCCGAATTTAAATGTAATAGTTATATTTAAATGTTAATTCTTGCACCCCTAAGGTTTGACCTTTTGGTTCACTTGGTGGCTCTAGTGAACCAAACTAGAATAAAATTCCATAATCAATCCGGGTAGAATATAGTATTCTATATGTGCATGCTTATACTATATATATTATATATTATGCAAACATGCCTCACATGTTCATTAATATGACGCGTATTTTATATATATATGTGCATGCGCGTTAAACAAGATAAGACAAATTAATAACAAAACCCCTCAAATTTATTTTATATTAAGTTGTAACGTTCAAAGATATTTGGAATATCGAACGTCGCCTTCTAGCATGATAGAAGCAATAGAGTATTGAATATTTAATATGAGTTTGTTGTGCACACACAAGGCAAGTATTAAATATTTAAGATGTTATTTTTATTGCATATGATGTTTATAAGGAATTGAACATTACTGCTTTGTTGTGCACACACAAGGGCTGTAGTTTTCTCTTCACTTATATGAAAATGCTGGGTCTGACTTAACTTAGATCATTTTAGTTCGGATGTGCACACACTTGACCATTATGATCTAAGAGGCAAAATACAAGGAGTTACATAGTTGATGTAATTGACAAGAGTTGTCTACCTATTTATTTATATATAGTTTGTTGTGCACACACAAGGCTATATACATTTGAAATGGGTTCTTTATTCTCACTAGCATATCTTTAATTAGATTTTGCCGAGCTATATAAGTGAGGGTAATATAGTTTGATGAAAATAGTGGGAGATACCAATTTAAAATAAGATCTAATTTATTTTGGTAATAATAAAAGAATGTATGCAAAAATGTTGTTAATTACAAATTCATTTACAGAATTTTATAATGTCTAAAATTACTATCACTGCGTAGCATATTAGATGCTAAATTAACCGGAACGAATTAAACGAATTGGTTAAGGAAGTTGCGAATAGTTCTCATGGCTGAAAAGCAATCTAATGTCCTTAATACGTCTTTCCTGCAATGGTTGCAGATAATGTCTCTGAGGAAGAGATTGCTACTTTTAAAAAGTGGCAAGATGATACATAGTTGGCTCAATGCATCATGCTCGCATCCATGAGTAACGAGCTTCAGCGTCAGCATGAAACTATGGATGCTCCTATTATATTCCTGCACGTCAAGTAGTTGATGGTGAAAAAAATAGGACTAATAGATATCAGATATCTAAGGAACTCTTCCGATCTAGAATGACCAACGACACTACAGTACAGACACATGTCCTAAACATGATCAATTTGATTGAACAATTTGGACAACAGGTTTTGTTATGGATGGAGAGTTGAGCCAAGATTTGATCTTGTACTCACTCCCGGACTCCTTTCACAATTGTTGTGAATTTTTCATATGAACAAGCTAGATTTCAGCCTCGCTGATTTGCTTAACATGTTAAAAAATGTTGAGAGTCACTTTCCAACCAAGAAAGACCAAGTCTTACTGGTAGGGGCCAAAGGATCTTCTAAAAAGAAAAACGATTCTAAGAAGGTAAATAAAGAAAGGCAAAAGCAAAGGATAATAAGAACAAAATTGATACGGATAGCAAAGGAGTTTGCTTCCACTACAATAAGCCTGGACACTGGAAGGAAACTGCGAGAAGCATCTTGTAGAGGCTAACCAAAGAAGCTTAGTGAAGTTTCGGTTACAAATACAATTTTGTTCATGATTTAAATAAATTTTTCTTTAAGTCAAGGTTCTACTTGGGTATTGGATACCGACTTTGGTTATCATAAATATAGATTTATGAAGGGACCAAACAGAAGTAGAAAGCTAAACAAATATAAGTAAACCTATGTGTGGGAAATGAAGCAAAGGTTGCTGCATTAGCTATAGGAACTTATAGTTTAGCAATGCCTACGGGCAAGTCAATTAAGTCAATAAGTTGTTATTGTATTCCAGTTCTCGTTGGAAACATTATTTCTATTTTATTGTTAGACAATGAAATCTTTGGTATTATATTTATGAACAACTGTTGTTCTATTTATAATAATAATAATATTTTGTATAGAACTGAAATATTACTTAATGAATTTTGTATACTTGACTTACGTAAAAAATTATTTTACAAATTAAACAAACTAGTATAAAAAAAGGAGATGATCATTCAAAAAGTTGAATGTGTGTATTTACAGAAATACAAGTGTGAATTATTTAAAATGTTCAAAGAATTCAGAAGGGAAATAAACTGACAAAGTATTAGGATTCTTTGATCTGATCAATGATGTGCAATAAGTTTCTAGATTATCTCAAATGGTTTTCTCATAATGGACGCCTCCTGATACGTAATAATTGATTGATGTATCTGAAAGAAAAAATCATACCTTATTGGACATGGTACGGTCCATAGTGATTTTACCGACATACCAGTATCCTTCTAGGGTAATGTCCTAGAAATGGCTGCATATCTACGAAAAGGTAACCTCAAAATCCAGCCCCAAGACTCCATAAACGTTATGGACAGGGAGGATTCTTAATCTTAAGTATGTTAAGTTAAGGGGTTGTCCAACTTATGTGAAAAAGGTTTCAAAGGATAAGCTTGGGATAAAATTTGACAAGTACAGATTTGTGGGACATCCTAAAGTAAGTTTAGGGCATATGTTCTATAATCCTACTTAGCAAAAGGTGTTTATTGCGAAACACGCTGTCTTCTAAGATAAAAATGTTTATCATTGAAGGGGCTAGTGGGAGGATAATAGATCTTGAAGAGTTCAAGAACCATAAAATAATATAAGTCAAATAAGAGGAACCTGTAGATAGACCTATTGTACCACAACTGAATCGTAAATCTGGAATAGTACTGAACATACCTGAGAGGTATGGATTCATCATGGATGATGATGATGAGGTACGTATCATAGAAGATGATGATCTAGTTACTTACGGTGAGGTAAGAGTTCTAGTGTGTACAAAAGGGTCAGTGGGAGCATTGTGAAATTTCTAGTATTATATGTTGATATACTGCGGATAAGGAATAACATACCAATGCTACAATCAGTAAAGATAAAGTTGTCTAAACATTCCTCCATGAATGATTTGGGAAGAGTATCTTAATTGGGGATGCAAATCTATATAGATAGATTTAAAAGGATGTTCGGCTTAACCCAAGGAACATATATTCATTTGATGCTAAAGTCGTTTAGCATGGAAAACTCCAAGAGTTGTCTCATGTTGATGAGCCATGGAGTGTATCTCTCTTAATAGTCCCCATAGACTCCAAAAAGAGAGATCGCATGAGTAACTATCATGTATGCAATGAAATGTACGAGACCTGATGTTGATCAGTTATATTCTGGAGAAGTTCACTGTGAGACAGTGAAAAACATCTTAAAGTACTTAACTGACACTAAGGATGTGATCTTACATGGTGGGTCTGAATTAAAACTAGAGGGCTTAATAGACTCAAGTTTTTCAGACAGACCAAGACGGCAGAAAATCCACTTTAAGGTAAAGCGTTACCTTGAACAGTGGTGCAGTGAATTGAAAAGGTTCCAAACAGCAAAGAGTTGTTGGTTTAGTGATAAAGACAAAGTATATAGCTATAAATGAAGCTGCAAGTTGATTGTTTGGATAAAAGTTCATTACAGAACTAGGAATAGGTCTCATCTTGGATCTAAACATGGCACTTTCATTTGATTATAGGAATCATTGAAAGATGAAAAATCACTATAGAGATAGTGGACTCTCAAGAACAACATTACATATCCATTTACTAAAGCTTATCCAACAGCAGGATAATCGTCACTTAAAGAAGAAGAGCATGAGATACCATGACGATTGGCTTTAGTGCAAGTGGGAGATTGAAAGTAGTATGCACACAAGCCAATCATGTTTGATGATAAAGTATATACTTTGTAATAATCTTATTCATTTATTAATAAAAAGTATTAATTTATTAAAGGCTTTTAAATTATCTACATGATGCTGTTTTATAATATGTGATAAACCCATAGTTTTAAGCAATGCTTTTAGAATAATGATGATGATCATTCTAATGAGATCTAAATTCTTAGAAAGCTTAAAACTAAAATAGTTCCCAATCATTGGATTACTAAATTGAGGATTAGTGAATCCGGATAGATTGGTACATACGTTGCTTGCTCATTAAATGAGAATGATTGATCTCATGATCATTTATGTGGAGACACTAAAGCGAGTATGTAAGTGCTTATTAGAGAATAAGTTCACTGAACGTGGCTCGCTAAGGAATACCTAATGGAGTTTTACTTGCCTGTCAATAGGAATTCCTGTAGTGATAGTAGTACAAGTGATCCTTGGACTTGAGATTATCATAGTATCTTGTGTATGATGAGTTATACTTTGACTTATTCCTTAAGACCCTTAGGGTATATCAAAGGGTATGCTTGGGTATAATAAGTTGTACATGGAGATAATGTATGATCAATAAATAATCTACCACTTCTAGTAAAAGAAGAGAAATATCCTATGTGATTCGATAAATGACAACCCAGTAGTCCTTGGCCAAGGTAGAATGAAATTAGAAAGGAGTTTCTAATTTGTATTATTTGGAGTTGTGCATTTAAGAGTCGAAATACATATAATTAAATAAAATAAGACTTGACAGTAATTCCATATCTTATATTTAATTGGGACATTGTATGGTGGAAGGATTGAATTGTACGGTAACTATTAACTCAAAGGTTCTTTTATGATTAATGTTGAAATCTATATTATCTGGAAAGTCGTTGATCGCTAGGGAGGCTTATCCCTATTGTAGAATAAATATTATTTATTTAAATAAATTATTAGTTTAATTTATTTATTTAAATAAGATTAGAATTGTTCTAATTGATTTATTCACAACCGGTTTAATATGGAGAACCTAAAGGGTCACACCATAAAAGGAAGAATAATTATTTAAGAAGTTAATGGCATAATCGTAATAATAAGTTAAGTATATTTAATTTAATCTATGGTGATAGAATAAATTAAATAGCTTAATATTTATTATTTAATATTTTGAAAATATTAAATATAAATTAATAAATGGAGTCTTATTATTATTATTATTATTATTATTATTATTATTATTTAATTCCTAAAGGAGTTTGAAAATTAATTAATAAAAGTACTCTCAAATATCCTAATAGGATTAGGAAGCAAATTAATTAAAAGAGTTTAATTAATTATCCCTAATAAGATTAGGGAGCTTAATTAATTAAAAGAATTTAATTAATTAAATAAAATCCAATTCCTTAATTGTTAAGGAGGGTTGCCTACATCTATAAATAAGAGAAGTCTTATTATGGATGAGTTGGTTGACACTTTCACAACACGTGAATACAATTCCAAGAGTTGGAGAGTACGATCTTTTTCTATAGAGATAGAAAACTAGGGTTTAGCCAAACACCCATCTTCTTGGATCTTTCTTCTTCCTTGGTGGATCACCTCTAGAGGCCAAACACTTGGGTGGCTAACGTTGATCAAAGGAAGGAACCAAACCCGGTGGATTCAAGTTGGACACGAAAAGGATTTGGAGGTGAACTTGTACCTGAGGAAGCTCAGATCTTCAAGGGTATGATTATTGTCCTTTATTTTTCGTTTAATTAATAATTGTGCATAAAGGATGATCCGGGTATATGGTTTGTAAAATTTTAAACTCTGATTTTTACACGTTTTCGCTATTTTTTGCAATTTGATTGCGTTCATGAATATTACAAACCTAACAGAATATAGTTAAATATCAAACCTTTTCACTAGATCTACCTTACATCTGGCCAGATCTAGCCCTAAATCGGTTTTAAAGCTTCAAAACTTGAACTTTTATGCTAGATTTGCTTGGATCTAAGATAGATCTAGTCATTTTCAATGTTTTCTATCAATTTTGAACATTTGACAAAATCCTAGATCCATATCTAGTGGGGAGGAGGTCCTAACTAATCGCGTTAGGGATTCTAACAATTGAATCACCTGATAGCGGTTTTAGGATACATTTTTTCAGAGGCGGATCCAGCCTAAAAGTTCAATGGGGTCAAATTCAAAAAAAATAAAATTCACCCTAACTTTCTTCTTTGAGTGTGAGTGGAGTAGAATGAGTGTGAATGAATGCATGTTGTGATTGGTTTGATGGTCTAGTTGATCTAGTGAGAATCTCATTTTTACTATAACGAAAATAATTTTTTCAACCTCTTGTTATACATTAATTTAAATTTTTGAACCACATTTGTAATTTTTAAATAAATTATAATATTCACAATTTATTAGTTTGAATCAAATAAATTCGTATTATTTTTAATTTTATGAGACGAATGTGAAATCATAATATTAAGGAGATGAATGACATAAAATTTTGAAAATAGTAAAAAAATAAAGAAAAGACATTCGTGTTTATTATAAGAGTGACAAAAAGTTGAGTATTGGTCCAAATTATCATTTATTGGACCCAACCCAAAGTTCTATTTTGTAAGATTGTATTGGTAGGCTGTCTAAGGCCTAAAGCCTTGCTCTTCAGTGCTATAAGAATGTGATCCAAGCTATAGGTCTCTTCTTCCATCCACCTACCCCAATCCATCCTTTCCAGCTTTTATTTTCAGATGACTTCCTAAAAATCCAGTGGGGCATATGTGTAAGACCCCAACTTATTCATAAATAAAATCGAATTTTCTCTAATTATTATTTTGAATAATAAGGTGTTAATTTGATATAATACTTTGGTTATGGGTGAAATGTGCAAATTTTACAAAATAAGTAAGTGGTTATAAAATATTCATTGTTGTCGGGGAATATTCGGTTGGCCGTGAAATATTCTTACTGTTGGAGAATATTCGTACGACGGCGCAGCCATTTGTGGGTCCCATAACGGAAAACGATTGGATGAAGAAAATGACAAGTTTGAGTTTTTATATATAACGGCGTAGTTGTTACCGTTAACACTATTGGAATACCCGATGGTTAAAATACAGTAATACGCGTGGTTGCAGAGTAGCACACGGTATTGCACAGTATTATTGAATTATTGATCCTTATGTAAGAAGGCACTACTCAATAATTGTTACAATAATTACTGTTTAATATTTTATTTTATTGATTCAATAATTGCTACGTTGATATTTTATATTATTGTTGTTTCAGTAATTGTCACTGCACAGTATCTCCATTATTAGATCAATAATTCATATTATTTGAATAATAATATTAGATAGCATTATTGGCAATGTCTAAGGAAGTTCTGTCTAAGGAGAGGCTTGGTCACCTAATTGCGCGCCAGTAAGGAGAAATCCTTATCGGAAAGCCCCCTCTTTTCTGGGAACGACCTGATTGTCATAATTGTGATTCTGTAATATTATTTATGAATAATTAATTATTGATTTACATGATAAGAAAATATTTATTTTATGTGGATATAAATGATGGATATATTTATTTTATGTGGTTATAAATGAAGGAATTAATGTTGAGGTGCTTTATAAGTATTTTGTTGGAATGGAGGTATTAAAATTCGTCCGTATATGAATTTCGGACATTTTCTGTTTAGAATTTGGAAAAACTTAAAGCTACAAAGTTGTAGAGAATTTAATTTCCTATGGAATGGATATAAAATTCGTATTTTTTTGATAAAATGGCTATTTATTATGAATTATTGAAGTTTCAGAAATTAAATATTTTTATTAAAATTATGGGTGGGACCCACTTTTATTTTTTTTATGGAAATTTTTTGCTGGAAATCAATTGTGATGTGCTGAAATTCTTGTTTAAAGGTGGAGGCTGGTTAGTCTTGGCATGCGTATAATAATAATATTATTTTATTAATTTAGTCTGCTTTGACGTTCTAGCATTTTTCTATAAATAGGTGCTTATGTTAGAATTGAAAATCACATCGGAAAAATAAGCTTTCTCGCTCTCTATATTATCGAGCGTATTTTGTGAGTATTTAGATACTTTGAGAGTTGTTATTTAGTACAAGTTTTCTTCAGCACTATATCCGATATTTCAGTCAGAAGTACGGTTCTTTTGAGGTAAGGGATGTTATTTTCTTCGTAAATGATATTATTTTCTTCAATATCATTATGCCAAAATATTGATATAAATTTTATTGTGAAATTTCTACCTTTTTGTGTCGGAGTTACTATTCACGTATACGGTACTATTCACGAATACGACACTATTCACAAAAAAATAAAATTTTCTCTTCTTTGTCCAATATGTCTATTATGGTTACTATATTTGATTGTATCTATGTTTTGATCTTTATTCTTGAATTTTACTCCACTATGGTTTATTATGGAGCGTTTTTTTTTTAACATGGATAAACTGTAGTACGAATTCCTAATATTTGTCATTTTGTCTCACTGGATTCATTTTTTTAAGATATTTTTCATCATCCTCAGTCCTAAATGATGATATTACTGAATATCTTTGGCCTGTAGTGCAAAGATGAATGATTAACTGATGAATATCTTTGGCTCGTAGTGCAAAGATGAGCAGGTGTTTAGATGAACATTACCAACTGGTGATACAAATGAATATCTTTGGCCTGTAATGCAAAGATGAATATTTGATTCAAGATGTATATTGATTGTTGTTACAGGGATAAAATATTGATGATGGACTTTTAAATCTTAGAAGATAGTAGAATTCATTCTCTACTTGACTCTTCTAATGGATTGCTGTTTCCGCTGCAGTTGTTGATCTAAAACTTGTTGTCTTTTATATTCTATCAGATTTTTTCCTGTTAAAGACTAATGATAATTTGTTGTATATTATCTTAGTCATAATATTCTTTACTGGGCTAGTTGAGCTCACCTTTTTCTTTTTTGTTCCATTTTTCTCAGGAGGCGAGAATATATCGTGAACTAGTCGGGGTGTGGAGTGATGTTTCTAGTCAGTTGTGTTAGCAGTCCTCACTATTTTGTAAAATAGTGTTTCAATAATTGTAATGAGGACTTATTTGAGTATGGATATTGCCTAGAAGACAATATTTGTATTTAAACTCACAGTTTATGTGTTGTCGTATTTTGCACGACAATTGTAGTAATGATGTTGTAGTTGTTTCTACACCATGTATTTTACGACTCAGAATGGGTGAAGTATACCTATTTTGGGGGCGTCACAATGTGCCTCCCCTGCCCCTACATTTTTATATATATTTATTTAAATCCTGATTGTGGCATTGTACGGATCTGAGGCATCTTACATGTACTGATTTATATCTTAGATTCGAAGTCCCTTTCAATAGATCTCATTAATACACATAGTCCCTCGAAATGTTGACTTCAATAGTGCGATCTACAAGATAGGGTTATGGGAGCCCTTTCCAAGATCTCCTTTTATTATGTATATATTGTTTATCACGATGTGAACCTAGGAATGTTGGAATCAGGATCCCCGAATTGGATCTTGGTCTAATTCCTATGATGGACTTGATTTCGATTGTAAAGATATTATCCAACCATTGTAAATGTAAATTTGGGCCTTAAAATGGTATCGAGGGTTCCATTCCATGAAAGTCGGATTTAAGGCCCCGTAATAATGAAAATTGCAATTGCGCGTGTTCAAGGCTACCGAGATGGTTTTCATGCCCACGGATCGCCTCGACCCTATTTTGATGCTTAATTTCCCGTTTATCACTAAAAAATGATTTCTAAACAAATTGACTCAAATCTTTTAAAATCAAACTCAAATCGCTCGAGTTAGTAAGACCACTTTAGTTAAAAATTGAAAGTAGTGAAAGATCTCAATTTTTATTTGGCGAAGGGTTTGAAAATCATGTTTTTCAAAAGACGCCACCTCAAAAATATTTTCATCAAAATCAATGCTAAAATGAACCTTTTTTTAAAATCAAATCCTTTGTATATAGGTGCAAAGAGATTCGAAGTTACTTTTAAAATAACGCACTTACCACGATTTTGATCAAAAACTACATAGTGATTTAATCCAAAATCACACACACTTCATACTTAGGAAAACATCAAAATGCAGTAACCGTATTTTTACGGAAGTCGGGAGATGCCTAACACCTTCCCCTCGCTTAAGTAAACCCACAAACTGTATGAATCTCGGTTTCTAAACTAATTTTACGGAGTCACATTTTGGGTCATATTGCGAAATCTCTAAAAATTCGAATGAGTTGGTACATCCATTTAAATTTTTACCAACTGGCAACTTTGTTTGATTGGCCCAATAAATAAAATCAACTTTTTCAAATTCGTCAACATTTATATCACTCTTTTTTCTAAAACTCACCCTTTAAGCGAAATAAATAAAAATTGAAATCTTAAAAAGGATTGAAACACCAACACTTTTAGGAAAATGGAATTCCCGGCGTCGACAACCAAATGAAAAAAAAAATTACACTCATTTTAGTAAATTTTATAATTTATAAGTAATTTTAACAAACTTCTTCGTAACTTGTTTTATCTTAATTTATAAATTATAAATTAAAATAATAAATTAATAACAAACATTTTTATTTATAGGTCTATATGTATATACATAGTTGTGTATTATACAGTCGGGCTATGACGACGCCATATTCCATAATAGGTATGGCGACAGGTTTACTCATCGTCATAGCAAAAAAAACTATCTTCATAACCGACTGTGTACTACATAATTTTGTACATACATTTTTCTCTTATTTATAATTCATAATATTTAAAATTTAACTTATAAATTATTTTAAAATTATAAGTCATTCCACCAAAAACCTTTACGCTCTGTTTATGAGTTTTAAAATGGACAGAAAAGAAAAGAAATGGACGAAAAATTTAAGTTTTTTTTTTCAATTCTTATGTTTCTGAGTTTTTTAATAAACGAAAAAGAAAAGAAGTGAATAGAAAACTTGACCACTTTTCCCGCCAAAGTTTTATGTCCAAAATTAGCCTGATTTGGACGAAAAAGAAATTAGAATAAGTAATATTTTTATAATTCTCATATTATCCTCAACTTTTAATATAATAAATTTTAAATTACAACTCATGTACTTAATTTTAAATTTTCTATTAAAAATTCAGAAATAACTCAAAAGAAAATTTTAAATTTTTTATTTTTTTATTTTTTATTCTAATTTAAATTTTTTATTTTTTTTTTTCTTCAAAATTTAGAAACAGAGTGTTAGTTCACGTATGTAATTAGCCCTACTATTAAATAAATAAATTTCAGGTATATATCTACAGCCTACAAATCCCGCAAAATATCTTCGTTTCAAAACCCTCATCGCTACCACTAAAACCCTTCTATGCTCTAGACAGGAGAAATACAGAATCCAAAAATGAGGCTGCTAACCCACAACATGCTATCTTCCAACATCAAGGGCGTGACCAACGGCTTCCCTCTGCAAATCGAAGCGGAGAAAGTTATCGAAAGGCAAGTTGATTTCAACGCTGATTTCTTGAAGAACATGTTCGCCAAGGTGGAATGGAAGCCGCTCGTCGAGGCATCCAAAACAATGGGCTACGCCGAGCTTCCGGATGAGGCCCCGGAGCAAACGGCGCTCGACTCCGGTGATTTTCTCCGGAAATTTCATCATGCCCTTTTGGAGCTCCATCTCGAAGAGGGCGCCCTTGTTTGTCCCGAAACAGGCCGAAGATTTCCGGTTAATAAGGGGATTCCGAATATGCTTCTTCACGAGGATGAGGTCTGAGTGTTGAGTTAATTTATTTTGTGGATTGATTTTTGTGAGGGTGGAGCTTAGGGTTATTAAGTGGGTTTGTCTGGTTTTGTAATTTGGTTTTATGAATTCAATGGTTTAAATGAAAATTGGGTATTGGAATGTTAGGATTTATGTTAGTTGTTGGATGTTTTTGTTGCACTAAATTTCATACTAATAATGAGCTCTTTTGGTTTGTGATGTTTGATATGCTGACAGAAATGTAGGAAATGATGGTGGATATTAGGGATTTTAATTGGTTATCTGCTTTTTGTAATGGGAGGTATGAATATTTGGAATTTTCTTTGTTGTTGAATTTGTTTGTTGCACTAAATTCATATGAGGTGTGATCGTTGGGGTTTATCACTCATCTCAACCAAAAACACACAACCCTATTGAAGATATCTAACCTTCCTTCCTTATGGAATGTTTTCCCTTTTTTAGCTTTGCATAAACTCCTGCTTGAGCTAGCTCGGCTAACTCTGGTTTTGTTAGTACAGTACAGTACAGGAAGTCCTTGTTTGATGATAGCATCTAGAATGTTTGTGGTTTTGTTTTTGGATGTTACGATGGTAGCGATTAGTGTTTTTAAGTGGGTTTTATTTGCGATTGTAAGTTGTATTTATGAATTCGATGATTTTAATTGAAAAATGAAGATTGGAATATTAGGATTAGTGTTGGTTGTTGAATACTTGAATGTTTTTGTTGCACTAAACTTCATACTTTTGAGCTTTTTGGGTTTCATATGTTTGATATGTTAACAGAAATGTGGGAAATGATTAGCTTTTCTTCATTAATTTATTCTTATATTAACAGATGTTTGGATTGGAGTAATGAATGTTGGAATAGAATGACTCGTTATGGAATAAAAAAAAAATTGTGTTTGGTTGCAATTGGAATGAAAAAAAATTGTGTTTGGTTCCTTAGGGAAGGGAGAGCATATGGAATAACTCATTTCAACTAGAATTGAATGAATCATTCCACTTTTCATTACATTCCTAAAATCCAAACTTAGCATTAGTGTAGTGTAATGTACCTGGAACTTAATCCATATGAAACTGCTCCATTGTTCTGGAGCTTGTTTATGCTAAAAACCAGGGACCTTGTGCCTTATGCTATCCTATCTAAACCCCCAATTTTCACTATAGCCCTTGAGCTCTATATATTCTACTCCACAAATACCCCTGGTTAACTGCACCACATTGATTATGAAATTGTGAGCTGGGCCTGCTGGTTACTCCAATCTTTACAATACTGATTAATTTACTTGATAAACACACTCTTATTATTGTAATAGGTGAAAATGGGAATATACACCCTTGGTGAAGCAGTGCACTCGGGCAATATACCTTTTTGATATCTCCTCTCATTCCATTTTCAAATTTCTTTGTTCATTACGAATTTCAAATCCACTCGATCCTAAAAGATCAAAGATGGTGGTTGGTGGTTGGTGGTGGTGAGGGTGTAGAGGCAGGCGGCTGTGGTAGACAGCGTCGGTGGTGGTGAGGGTGTAGATGCAGGCGGCTGTGGTAGACAGCGGCGAAAGAGGGACGTGCTCGTGTGATCTGCTATACCTGGTCTATTATATTGTGCCCCTACAAGCAAGTAGTCACACATCAAGGAGTCTATTGACCCTCTTATTTTAGGTTTAAGTAGCCCTGGATATTGTCAAGAAATACATTACCACTTCACTGCTTAATATACAAAAAAAAAAAAAAAACAGTTCGCATGCGATGAATAATGAAACTTCTCATATATTGGTGATTTTCTGGAATACTGACAAAGTTCATGTAGTAAAAGTGATCCTGACTAGTGACTAATCCTCTCGGATATAAATATTTGTGAGAACTATGTAATTAAGGCCGACTTAAATGGCTTGCTATTCTGGAGATAGACCCTCTCAAACTCTTTCCACAACCAGCAGAACTAAACTTGAGCTCCATTCCCCAGCTTACAATTTTTCATATACTGAGTTCATTCTTTGCTCGAGCTTTAGTATCTTCTTGATCTGTAAAAAACATCAGACAACTGAATTTTAGAAAGCTAAAAATAAAGATTTATTGATTCTTACGAAAAATATATTTCTGACACGGATCAAGGGGAATTCACCATCCAGTTTAAATTTTCACCTTTTTATGTATATAAAAGAAGTTATTACATTTTTAAGCACTAACAGTCCCGGTTGATAATCACTTGTACTCTCGGTTAGCTTCCATTGGATTCTTGGTAACTTGATTTTTCCATATGAAAATTATAAAGAATCCTAGTTAACCATTTAATATTTAATCTCTGACTGACCGTAATTCAACTTTCAGACCTACAAATGGACAAGTCAACATTGCTTCCCAGGGTGATCAAACTTCAACTAATACCCTGTATAAGTACCTGATTACATTAATCAATGACTGGCAGCTAAGCTACACAGCTAAGCTACGAATTCAATTGACAAACTGGGTGCAGAAAGAGGAATGAGAACAAACAAATGGACACTGACCTGCAATGATTGATCTTTCCAAAGTGCTGTAACCATATAAGCAGAAGACTGGATTATATATGTAGTTCTTCAACCCCTAGTTTTCAGTCGCACAATGGTTCTTTGACCAAAAGATTCAATTTCTCCTGGAGAAATTTAAAAACATCTTCTCTCTTTTCCTTAATAAGCAATTGTCTTAACCTCCCAAACGTCACCCTTGGTGGCCGCATTCCCTTCTCTATCATTTCTTCCATTAAAACACAGGCCTGATGAGCATCAGCCTTATCACAGAATCCATTGATAAGAGCAGAGAAAGTGTGCATGCTTGGACTAAACTGCTTCTTTTTCATGTAACCCCACACATTCATTGCCATTTCAAGCTCATTTCTCTCACAGAACATCTTTATAATCATAGTATACGTGTCTGAATCTGGGTCACAAATCTTGATCATCCTGCGGAAGACCTTAAAAGCGTAATCGGTTTCTTCACGAGCTATCAAACAGCTTAAAATGATATTGCAAGTCCTTGAATTCGGAGTCACCCCCTTGTTCTTCATTTCATCCAAAACCCTATATACATTCTGGAGCTTGTTTACTTTACAGAAAGCACCAATCAATGCATTATAGACGGCCACATCAGCACTGACTCTGTTCTTTTCCATTTCGAGGAATGTATCAATAGCATCTTCAATCCGATTCTCTATCCCGTAAGTATGAATCAAAACACTATAGATAAATGATGTCGGCCTACAGCCACTAGAGTCCATGTCCTTGACAACTTCAATGGCTTCATCTACCCTCCCTCCTTTGCAAAGGATGTCAACCATGATCCCATATGTCACAATATCAGGGTTGCAACCTACTTTGACCATTTCTCTGAATATTTCCCTAGCCTTGGGCAGATTCGGGTCCCTTCCCCACCCATCAATCAATATGCTGTAGGTTTTTGAATCAGGCAGAAATCGGTCTTTCATATTATCAAAAATCTCCTGAGCCTTTCTTACATTCTTAGACTTGCATAAAGCACTCAACAAACCATTAAAGGCAACTAGGTTTGGAGGAACATCATATTTTTCCATAACATTGAAAGTGTAAACTGCCTCCTCCACCTTCTGGGCCCTAGCATACCTTCTCATGATTATACAAAACGTCTCGATATTTAGCATTCTCTTGCTCCCCATACTGTTCACAAGATCCCACATTATCTGATACTGCCTTATCTTAGCCATAGACTCAATCATGGTGTGGTAAGATCTTATGCTGTGCTCATAGTTACGTTGTTTCCCAGCCCATTCAAAGAATTGATGCGCAAGCAATCCAGCATTCTCGAATCTCTTGAGAACTTTCTCAACTACATCCTCGGAAACCCTTACACCACTTTGTTCAAGTGCAGTAGCAAGCACTAATTTTGGGCAAGACATCATAACTTTGCATATTCTTTTCGTTGGATCAGACATCTCTTTAACTGTTTTACTTGAACTATAACATCTAGCCAATAACACCCGCTTGAAACATAATTTATTAGGACAGCGGTTTTTTCTAATCATTATGTTAACATAAAAAAAATTACCAAGTACCTGCACCATTCAAAAACCAATAAGTAAATATTTCTCTGATTAACACTGATAACATTCTATAAAAAATACTACCTCCGTTCCAAAATTAGAGAGAGATACATTTGACTTTTTGAAATAAATTTGCGAAGTCCTAAAATTTAAAATCATGTGAATTTATTTGATTTTACTATAAATCAACTATAACCATTGTAAACTAACTAAAAAGTACAACTAGTTACCATATTTGTTGTTTTCAAAAGTAAAACATATTCGTATCAAGTTTGAATTTTAGGACTTCACAAATTAACTTCAAAAAGTCAAAATGTAGCTCTAATTTTGGAACAGAGGGAGTAGTTTGGGAATATGACGCATTTAATAAAGTGCCTTAGGACTAGAGAAAATATAAAAGGGTCAAGTTAGACTATGATGTTTATTAGGTTTTCAATAGATACAAGAAGTGGCCTTATTTATTGTTTTTTTGACAAGTAAAAGAAGTAAGGCACCAAGCAGGTGCCATCCATGACAATGGGATAAAAGGGGTGGTCATTGCACACTTGCTAGCAACTCAATCTTCCAGAAAAATTAGAAATTCAACTCTTTGCACTACATAAACTGTGTTACTAGGAAACCGATGAATGCTTGATTTGATTTCTATAGCTTTATTCATTACATCAGGATTTCATTGATGATAATAGAACCATTACCTGACTTGAGGTTAGAAGCTTCTTCATGCCAGAAAAGTTAAATAAATCACCCTCAGGCTACTGATTCAAACCCAGCTATACAGTCGCATAAACTTGTTAATGCCACAACCAAGAACTGTGGGAAAAGAAAATTTATTTGTGTCAGTCAATCTTTGAAAACAAATAATTTCAAAATCATTTTGTAAAGGTCTTTAATTAGTTATATGGGAGTTTATACTTTTTGTTAAAATTATTAGAAAGATATACTCAAACTTTCAAACCCATTAAAACACAGCAAGCTACTCTTGAAGGACACCAAAAACAAATTCATTCTGCATTTTAAAGAAGAATATTAACAGTGAAACTAAAAAGAGAAACAGAAAGATGGCATTTTCAAATAAATTCATATATGCATATGTATAATCACATATCATTTCTCTTAAAGTCAAACGCTCCAAGAGTTTCAGAATGATTTTAACACAAAGTGTTAACTCAGACATTTCTTCAAACAGGTAGAAGACACAGTCTGCTTCTTTTTGTCTCTCTATATATATTCGAATGCTCAAGTTACTTGAAATTATTATCAACCTTTTCAACTTTTGTGAGAATTATGGATTAAATTCCCACATTATAAACTTAAATAAACGAAAAAAAAAAACATGAAAAAACCCACAAAAAAAAAGAAAAAGAAAAAGAAAAAGAAAGAAGCAGCAGCTTACATTAGCATTTTGCATCCGCCTACGTTAATCAATGTTATTCTCGTCGTCACGAATGGAGTTCAGGTCCAAAACGCCGTTATAGCCAACTTTAACGTTGTCGACAAGTTCCAGCGCTACAGTGGCATATAACGCCGGCACAATACTATCTGTTAAATTATAAAGAGGAGTGATTGTAACTTTAAAATTTCACAAAATAGTGTTATGAAATACTAGTATCATATTTAAATATTTAATGGTAATATTTTGAAATATTTTATATATGTATTTAAAAAAATAAGTAAAACTGTGTTCTTACTTTTCAAAAGTACAGAAGATGATTTTAATGTTGTTTCTGTTTTTAATTATATATTTAAGTGCTAATTAAAATTATTTATTCTTTAGGTCTCCAAAGGTAATTTTCATAATTCTAAAGCTAAAGCACTAAAATCATTCTCAAGCACAATACTCTTTCAAGTTTGAAGTCAATTACCATTTTGATTTGTACTTAAAATAATCACTTTGTGAGTTTCTTTGGTCTCTAATAAATTTTTACTTTAAATGATTAAGGAGTCTTATAATATTATTAGTTGAATATTATCATAATTATATAAAATCCTGGTTCAAATGCTAGATAATTACTTTCTCTTTATTCTTTCTTACTTTTTAAGGGCATCTAGCATGCATAATAGTTGAACTAGCATTTATGATTCTTAGTTTCTTTTAAAAAAATTGCCTCAAGCTCATTAGTCAAGCAATTCCATTCTTTGTACCATTGAACTCATCAACCATCAATTTCTATATTAACTACACAATTGAATTTTGTACATTCATCCAAATTCTAAAAATAGAAACCAAAAACAAAGAAGCAATCAATGCCACAATCCAAGCCCAACTCTATTTATAAGCTGTGAAAAAATCCAGCTTATATACTGCTAATGCTTGACCTTCCTGCTGATATGCTGCTAGTGCTTAGCCTCTTTCCTGCTGACATGCTGCTAGTGCTTAGCCTCCCTCCTGATGTACCAAATGTTGATGCACTAAACTGCAGTGCAGATCGAAACGATTCGTGCCCCAGAGGCAATGGCCTGCTTGGCAAACTTGGGATTTCTATATCCCCTTCTAACATCTTCAAAGCATCAGAAATAGTAGGCCTAAGAGCCACCATTACATGTGCACAAAGTATACCAACATGAACAAACCTTTCCATTACTGTCTTCGGCCCATCCTCTTTAATTCGCGCGTCAAAAATATCATCCACGTTCCCCGATTTCACAAGATCCCACGCCCAATCAGTGATCAAGAGCGTTGAAGATTTTGACGCGTCGAGCACTTTTCTTCCGCTCATAATCTCAAGAATTATGACACCAAAGCTGTAAACATCGCCCTTTTCGGTTAGTTGTCCATAAAGGGCATATTCGGGTGCTAAGTACCCATATGTGCCAGCTACCCTTGTTGTGACATGGGATTGTCCTAGAGTACTTTGTTTTGCTAACCCGAAATCTGCCACTTTTGCTTTCATATCCGAGCCCAAAAGTACATTTGTAGGCTTTATATCGCGGTGATAAATGGCTGGTTTGATTCCATTGTGCAAATAAGCTAGCCCCTTGGCGACATCAAGAATAATGTTCTTGCGAATAGGCCAACTCAATAGCTGCCTAGTAGAATTTACTTGGTCATAATTGAACAAATGCTCATCTAGACTACCATTTGACATGAAATCATAGACAAGAAATCTTCTATTTCCATTAATCCCGTCGCTTGTAACACAAAATCCTCTTAGAGCAAGAAGATTCCTATGCCTAATTTTGCTTATAATCTCTGCTTCATTAGTGAATTCTTGATCATCCCCATTTGTGTCCATATCAAGAAGTTGTTTTACTGCCACAACTGTACCATCCAAAAGGGTGCCCTTATAAACAACACCATATCCGCCTTGACCTATAAAATTCTTCTGCGAGAACCCATTAGTGGCCTGCTCAAGCTCCCCTACATGAAACCATTTCGCACCCGAATTAGGTAAAACCTTAGCCTTAACTCCCCTAACATATTCTTCATGCAATGCAGCTTGCATTTTTTCCTCCTTCCTTTTCTGATACAAAATGATCGAACCCCAAGCTGCCAAAACTCCGATAATTGCCCCTAATGATCCAAAAACAATTTTGAGTACCTTTTTTTGGGACAAACCATTTGAGCCCTTTTTAGTTACTGAGCTAGACAAAGGCAAGCCTAGTATACAAGCAGCTGCCCGTATATCCTCAGGGCCATATTCATTAACAATTCCGGCAGCATACAAAACAGTGTAATAAAAACATCTCGTCGAATTCGGGTCAAGAGACTTCAACAGAGATGTCACCCTTAGGCCAGCATCAAGGCAGGAGCTGCACCGGCTAAGGCCTGATAAATCTGCATTACAAGATGAGTCTAGTTCACTATTCGGTCCAACCTTTTGAAGCCAATCTTTTGTTGTGGCAATGCCAGCACAACTTGAGGGGCTAACCACTAGATCCTCGTACGAGCCATTGGTACAAGAAGGGGAAATTGACATGGCAGCAAGCTTATCGCGAAGATGGGACCAACAAGAAGATGCAACATTTGAATTTGGGAGATAGAACATTGAGGTTTCTTTGAGGTGTTTGGCTAGGCCAATGCCAAGGAGGCTTTGGAGAGTTTGGCAACAACTTTTGTCAATCGGTGCGCGGCACAACGATTTGTCCCAGGGGAAGGTTTCCACATAGCTAAAATCAATGGGGCATGAGGAATTTGCAGAAGAAATGAAGCAGATGATAACACAAATGAGACAGAGAATTGGGGTTGGGGACAACAAATTTTGGGACTTGCCCATTTCTTGTTCTTTTGGTGTCAAAACATTGGGTTGAGTGTTTGCTAAAATGGTTATATGGTAGTAGTATATAGCATCAATATTGGCTGCTGTGGCTTGTGGACTTATGGTCAAATTTGCTGGCGGATAGTGGGCCTTTACTTTTTTGTTTTGTTTTATATTTTCTTGAATTAAAATAGTGGACTGTTTGGATCTTTCTGAATTAGGTAGCCTGTTACCATGTGCTTATTTTTGTTTCTAGATAAGAGGGATAATAATAAATTAATGATTTGTTTGTTCAAGAATATTGCACAGAGGCTGATTAAATTAATTGTTTATGTTCTAGAAATGTTCACAAGTCCTAAGATTTTACATTGTTTACGAGAAGATATTAACAGTTTATAGGTCATGTGTTGCAATTTTTAAATAGCTATAAATAGTGACATAATATTATTGGTAGTGGTTAGTACGAAGTTAACTTTGATCAATTGATCAGTATAGTGTCGACACACAAGTCGGAAGGTGATTTCCTATATTTTATCCCTAATTTTTCTCATTGTCCCAATAAATTTTTTCTATTGTATTAATATTTTTCAATTTTTCATAAAGAGGTAGTGATGGAATTTCCTACAAGTTTTTTAATTTATGTGCATGAAGTTAAAAAAGATAATTACTATAAAATGGAGTTAGTATGAAATTAAATTTATGATAACTGAATTCACCATTATCAATGGGCGGTAAGACAAATTTTAGATCCAAAATTTTATATAATATTCTTTTTTTACATTCTGAACTCAATTATTGAGGGAGGAGGGAGGAGAGAGGGGGTGGGTGGGTGGGTTGGGGCTTGCCTTTTCTTTTTTTTTTTTCTGTATAATTTGTTGAATTGAATATATAGTGTGCACTTTGATATATTCCCTCTATTCGACACGTACAAAAAATCTCAATTGGAAAAAAAAATTGTTTCACAAAAGAGTCACTTTTTGTGATAGTAGCATAAAATAACATAATATTATGACTAATAACTTACTATTATTGAGGGTATACATAAAACAAAAATATATTCTTAATAACAGTAAATTTTATAAATGAGACTGTTTTTATAGAATAGAGGGAGTTTCAGTCATTTTTTTGAGAATTTATTCTATTACAATTTAATTTATGGGATACAGTTCATCCTTGGACTATTTTCTGTGGAACGAAAAAAGTAATATTTTTCTATTATTTTTTCTTTTGAGAATCTATTATATTACAATTCAATTTTAGAGACACATTTCATCTTACAATAATACTTTGATGGCAAAAGAATCTTATAAAAAGTTACTTACAAAATGATTTGTCTAGTTGTGGTTTGTTGTTATCGTTAGGCCCACTTATATTTAGTGAATCATCCATTAATTACTCTACCGTATCATTTTGTAAACTAATTTTTGTAAGATTTTTTTTGTCAAAGTAGCAACACTCAGGGACCTATTTGAGAACCCGGAGAGTTCTTTTTTCGGAAAAAGGTTTAAAAATATTCTTGATGTTTACTCCGATATCCCACTTACACTCTAAACTTTTTTTTTTCAAAAATGCTCTTAACGTTACAAATTTAAGGTCAATTATGCCCCTCTTGTTAACAGACATGCCACCTTGACAAACGGAGCTGACACCTCATCTGATTTTGCTGACGAGTCTGGAAAGAGAAATTTAGCTCCTAATTAAAACACAGTAAACAATTATACTAACACTACTATAAATTAATTATTTTTAGAATAATTTATATTAAAAAATTAAAATACAAAAATACTAAATAAATAAATTAATTAAAGCTTAAATATAGAAAATTTTCTAATAAAACAAAATATATCATTTAATCAATAAAAAAAAAAATTCTAAAATTCAAATAATGTAATGGATGTGTTTGGAAAAACTGTTATTCTCTCTCTCTATCCTTGTTGGATGAACAAATCACGAGGATTGAATGAAAACTCTTTCGTAAATCCACTAGTTACTCTACGATCACGTTCGGCGAAAACACTTTCTTTGGTGACCGATTTGCCCTTCCCTCGCTCTCCATTACACCTGCCTATTTCTTCTCCTGAAGAGGTACTAATAAGTATCTGTATTTTTTTTTTAAAAAATAATAATTAAAAAAGCTCACCAAACAGACTGCTGCAGTCCTGCTCTAGATGAATTATGAAAGTGTACATGATACTCCCTCCGTTCCTAAAAGATTGTCGTTTTAGAAAAAAAAATTGTTTCAAAATGTTTATCGTTTACAACTTTCGAGGAGAATAAATTATTTACTTTCCTATATTACCACTACCTTCTCTCATTGTCCCAAGAAATTCTCTCTCTTGTATTAATAATTTTCAACTTCCCATAAAGGGGTAGTGATGGAATTTTAAACAAATTTTACTCGGTAAATGATACTTTCTTAATTCATGTACAAAAACCTTAAACGATAATCATTTAGGAACGGAGGTAATAATATGAAAGTTTCATTTATTATGAGATTTTGAAAGTGTATAGGATAATATGAAAGTTTCATTTAATATGAAACTTAGTAAATGAAACTTTAAAAAGGGATATTAATATATTATGTATCTCACGAATTATAATTACTAAATTACTTATTATGAAAGAATTTCACTATAAAAAACCCTAATTATTGTATTGAAAGAGAACGTGTCTACTACTAAATACTAGTAAAATACATAATCTCTAAAATTTTAACTTTGACATTCTTTAACACACTAATAAATAATAATAATGCTCTTGATAATTACATGCAGTTAACAAGAAATAACTGAAATACAAATGTGTATCTAATTGGTTATCCTATTTTACAAATGAACGTACACATTAATGTTTGGGATAATATATACATAGCCCCCCGCCCCCCCTCCTTCCGCCTCTGTGTATCGCTGTTTCTGTAGATGTAGACTCCAGTTGTAGTAAAATTGTTTGAATAATACCAAGGTGTCAGCTCAGGTGGCATGTCTGTTAACGGGAGTGACATAATTGACCTTAAATAATTTGTAACGTGAATGATACTTTTGGAAAGAAAAAAAAATTCAAGGTATAAATGAGATATCGGGGTAAATATCAGGAATATTTTTGAACCTTTGCCCATTCTTTACCATTAAACTGTTAGGGGATAAAGGGGTGTTCGGGGTGACTTATAAGTCATTTGACACTATTCAAGTGTTTGGGAGCTATTTATTTTTTAATTTATAAGTTAGTTTTTAAGTCAAAAAAATTAAGTAACTATTTGTGACTTATTTTAAAATTACTTATAAATCATTTTAAAATAAGTTAGTTTGACCAAATGTAATGTCTATTTTGTTTCACTTTTTATTAATGCCCTTTTTAGTAAAAATTTTATTTATTTTAACTTATAAATCGTTATGAGCCGAACACTTTCATAACTTATTTTTACTTAATTTTTGACTTATAAGTCAAATTGATGTCAAAAACTTTTATTTATAAGTTACAACTTAAAACAATTTAGGGTTTACAATAATATACAATATTTAGTAAGTAATTACAACAATAGTGCACTAATAAAATATTTACACAATTAATACATTTTTCATATTTATTTATAATATTAGTGCAATTAGGATTCCTTAATTTAGGAAATTAGTATATGATTCAATTCACAATAATAAAGAAACCTAAAATCAATGAGAAATAGATGCCATAATTAATAATTCAAATTTAAATATCTTGGATCTAACAACAAAAATAAATTTAAATTCAAAATAATAATTCAAATTCAAATATTTAAAGTTTGGCAACGTCATCTTCCTCCTCTCCTTCGCCGGTCATCTTCCTCCTCCCCTTTACTAGTGAGACATCGCCGGCCATCTTCCTCCTCCCCTTCGCCGAATAGACAGAGCGAGAGTTAGATATAGAAAGGAGGTGGATATTTAATTTTTCACAATTTATTCATGTCCAAAAATTCTAATTCCAATTTCATGTCCAAAAGAAAATAAGAACACTGCATAGGAAAGAGAGAGATAAGAGAGAGTGATGTGTAATATAATGTTGATAACCAAACCTTCTTAAAAAGTTAAGTCTTCTTAAAAAGTTAACCAAACTTTTATACCAAGGTAACTAAACCTTTATACCAAAGTAATCAATCTATCTCCATACCTGCAGTATGAATTGGGTACCTTAGTCTGAAAGTTTGGTAACCAACTGTATAAAGGTTTGGCTACCAACTGCATCACATTCAAAATAAATTGGTAACTTGATAAAACTGAATTGGTTACCTTGGTATGAAGATTTGGATACCCACTACATGAAAGTTTGGCTACCAACTGCATCACGTTCAAAATAAATTGGTAACCTAATAATACTAAATTGGTTACCTTGGTATGAATGTTTGGCTACTAACTGCACTATGAAAAAATTGTAGGTGTGAATGCCATGCTTATCAATTGCTAAAAAAAAATACCCATAAACTTCAATGTACCATAGAAGGGAAAAACATGCTCCAAGATGGTGCCATTTTACATTAGATGGTTTCATAGGAGATGGTGGAGAAATTGTGAAGAATCATTAGGAACCAATCGTGATTGTTCCCCCTTTAATATTGCCCTGTATTTGATAAAAACGAAAAGAAGACCAAAATCATCTTTCCTCATCTTCTCCCCTTCCGATCACACTCTCTAATGTCCCCCCTCTATCTGACATTTTAATCTTCTCCGGATGGATACGAATCCTTCCACCTTCGCACACCGAACTCTCCAAACTCTCACTGTACATACATCGAAATCACCCTCTACCGCCATGGTTTTTAGTGACAAAGAACTGCTATGGAGAATACCCAGTGGGGAGGCCTTTGTGAGAAAAGGATAGAAATCTTTGACGGTGTTCATGGCGCACAACCTTAACATAACTGCACCAGTGTTGTAGAGTTTGAATGTTGCAGTCTTTGAATTAAAGAAACGAAAACAAGAGGAGAGAGAAAGTAAATCAATACTAATCCCCTAAATTAAGGAATCCTAATTACATACTAATTTCAGAAATTAAGGAATCCTAATTGCACTAATATTGTAAATAAATATGGAAAGTGTATTACTTTTATAAATATTTTATGAGTGCATTATTGTTGTAATTATTTTAAAAAATGTAATAGAATATGTAATTGATCCAACAATTTATAACTCAACTTACATTTTAACTTATAAACCATTTAAAATCGGTCATTCCTGAACAGGCCCAAAGAGGTAGTATATGAACTTTTAATTCTGTATTTTTCACAAACATTAAGGTAAAAATATAAATTGTTAATTTAATTTGATTACATTTTATACTATATATTATTTTTTTGAATAAAATATTTTATGAAATGAAAATTTTATAAATGAGACTCTAAAAATAATAAACGAAGTTTCAAATTAGTTAAAACTTTCACATTTTCAACCTTCCTCAAAAAGCCCAAAAATTCAATTATAGAGTCATTTTGGGTTTTCATTATCATCTCTCATGTTTAGTATATGTCCTCAATTATTTTATTTACTTTTGTATTAGTTTGTGCCAAATATACTGAAATCTAATTAACAAATATATATAGGGAATGATTCATAACATATATTTGCTATGGAATAAAAAGTTGAATATAGCATCTACACATTCTGTTTAACAAATGAATGACTGCGATTTGTTTTGGGGAAAAGTCGTCCGCTAGAAGTACTAGTGGACATAATAATAATAAAGATTTGCCCCACTCCGCTAGTACTTCTATCGAATGCATATTAACTCAAAATAATTGGGCAAAAGATAACAAAGGTAAAACGCTACAGTGCCAAAGCCAATCCCTAGTTCTGCAAATTTGTTTATATCAAGGAAAACTCACATGATGAATTTATCATGAAAGCCCATTAGATAAATTGTTTCCTTTTATCAAATAAGCAACATGCTAAAAAAACATGATAAAGAAAATCAACAATAAATCATTTATTTATTTTTAGGAGCAAATCAACAATAAATCACAACCACCCGTAAATCACCCTGGAGTACCTATTTTGACAAATTGTTTACTTTTATCAAATTGTTTGTAAATGTGACTCTTTTTGTGAAACAAAGAAAAAATTTTATTTAAAGTTTTAAAAGTTATTTTGACAGTTTATGGAAAGTGAACAAATGTGCTCTGCTCATCACAATACTATATTATTCAAGTTGAGTTGGTTATTACCTGGTAAATTAACAACTTTTTCAAACTTATAAAAAGAAGAAGCAGAAGTCAATTTGCACAAGCGCTCTAGTTTATCAGGCCCGACTTTGCATATTTCACCTTTGAGGAACTTAGCAATCTTACTCGTTAAGAACAGTTGAGAAGAAAATATCATCAAATTACAACTCAATAACATGCATTCTCAAATAATAACACCCCATAATAGCTGAACAAATGTGATATGCTCATCACAGTAATATATTATGAAGGACGGAAATGGATGAAGTAGATTCTAGGATTTGCCCCTTGAAAATTATTAGCCCTAAAAAGCAATTATTGAAAACGAAAACACAAAATTTAAAAAATTAAGCCCAATTCAACACTAACAACAAGAAAATCCATCTACCCACATCTAATTTTGTTACCTTGCAGTGAATCGACGGATCGATTTTCTTGCTTGGTGTGAATCGCCAAGATGGGCGGAGTATGGCTTCTCCTTACTGTGTGATGAAACACAAATAGTATATTTTATTCATCAATGTAGCAGATATATATACAAGAGTATTTTGCTAAACTTATGCTACTGTTACAACAAGATATTCTATTGCTATATTTGAATGATCATAATTTGCACAATTCTTGCCTGATATTATGGAGATAATCACTCCATTATTATAGGAGAAGATTACTCCCAATCACATATTCTAACATCCCTCCTCAAGTTGGTGCATGGATGTCACACATGCTCAGCTTGTCAAGACAACTTGTAAACACTTTGTTCGATATTGCTTTTGTAAGAATATCAGCAAGTTGAAATTCTGACCTTACAAAAGGAAAATGGATAATGTCGGCTTCAAGCTTCTCTTTGATGAAATGTCTATCAACTTCTACATGCTTTGTCCTATCATGTTGAACAGGATTATGGGCAATCTCTATAGCTGATGTATTATCACAATAGAGATTCATTGCAGTTCTTTGAGAGAATCCCAAATCTTTCTTCAAGTTTTTTAACCACAATAATTCGCATACTCCAATTGCCATTCCTCGATATTCAGCTTCAGCACTTGATCTAGACACCACAGACTGTTTTTTACTTCTCCAAGTCACAAGGTTGCCACCTACATAAGTGAAATAACCGGATGTAGAACGCCGGTCGTCAGCTGAACCAGCCCAATCAGCATCAGTATACCCTTCAACATCTAGGTGTCCATGTTTGGAGAATAATAGACCTTTGCCTGGAGAAGATTTTAAATATCGCAAAATACGTTCTACAACATCCATGTGAGGATTACATGGATCATGCATAAATTGACTTACCACACTCACAGCATAAGCAATGTCAGGTCGAGTGTGGGATAAATAAATTAATTTTCCCACCAGTCTCTGATATCTCCCTTTATCTGTAGAACTAGCACGAGAACATTTAAAAAGGTTATGATTTTGCTCCATTGGATTATCAACTGGTTTACATCCAAGCATCCCTGTTTCAGACAATAAATCGAGAGTATATTTACGTTGTGACATAAATATACCATGCTTGGATCGAGCTATCTCAATCTTGAGGAAATATTTAAGATCTCCAAGATTTTTCATTTCAAATTCGGATGCCAAATGTTGTTGTAAGCACTGAATTTCCTCAGTATCATCACCTGTTACTATCATATCATCAACATATATAATTAAGGCAGTGAGTTTACCCATGTTATGCTTTATAAACAAGGTATGATCCGAATTACTTTGAGTGTAACCAAACTTTTTCATGACTTGAGTAAATCTACCAAACCAAGCTCTAGGAGATTGTTTCAAGCCATATAAAGCCTTCTTGAGTTTGCAAACTCGAGTGATACCTTCATATTCTGAAATACCAGGAGGTGGATCCATATACACATCTTCTGTAAGGTCTCCATGCAAAAATGCATTTTTGACATCGAATTGGAGTAAAGGCCAATCTTTATTAGCCGCTAAAGACAGAAGAACTCTCACAGTATTGAGTTTAGCAACTGGAGCAAAAGTTTCTTGATAATCAATCCCATACGATTGTGTGTACCCTTTGGTGACAAGTCTCGCCTTGTATCTTTCAATAGTTCCATCTGCATTATTTTTGACAGCAAAGACCCATCGACATCCCACAGTTTTTTTTTCCTGTTGGAAGAATAACAAGATCCCATGTACCATTTCTTTTTAGAGCCTCCATTTTCTCTGCCATAGCTGCAGTCCAATGAGGATATGCCAAAGCTTCCTGTAATGTACTAGGAATAGAGATAGAGGATAATTTACACACATAAGATGCATATGAGGCAGACAACTTGTGAGATGAGATATGATTACTTATTGGGTATTTCACTTTGGCTTTTGGATCGGGTTCATATTTATTAGCTGGAATCCCACGGGTAGAGCGTGGTGGAAGTGCATGATGAACAAGGTTAGATGGCAAACTAATTTCAGAAGAATTTTCGGGTTGTACCTGTAGGGTTGTTGTTGGTGATGACTCTGGAGAGGAGTTGGCCGGTGCATTAGGAGGTAATGTACTATCAAGAGGTTGTTGAGACTTTTCACAATGATCAGTAGAGTCTTGTGAACAAGGATCAGGAACTGTAGATCTGTCCATAGTGGAGGTGTCCTCGTCCAACGGTCCACTAGTGGGTAGAGTTGCTAAATTTAGATCAAAACACAAGACATCATCATGACTTGCAAATTGTCGAACATCTTCAAGACAAGTAGTCTTTAAATCTGGAAGAGAGTAATAAAATTTTGACTCGTCAAAGATAACATCCATAGAGGTATAGAACCGACGAGTCTCCGGATGATAGCATTTATAACCTTTTTGAGTAGACCCATAACCAACAAAGACACATTTCAAAGCTCTTGACTCAAGTTTTGTTCGATGTTGAGGTGAAAGGTGTACATAACCTACACATCCAAAGATACGAGGCATCAATTTAACCAACGACGGAAGCATGCAATGATCAGCAAGGACATCAAGCGGTCGTTGAAAAGATATGGTACTAGAGGGTGTACGATTAATCACATAAACAGCTGAACTGAGAGCATCTCCCCACAAGTAAGTAGGCACACTACTTCCAATTATTAGTGATCGAATGACCTCAAGTAATTGTCGATTTTTCCGCTCAGCTACTCCATTTTGTTGAGGAGTCTCTCGGCATGATGTTTGATGAATGATACCTTTTGAATATAAAAAATCTGTTAACTCTCTCTTGAAATATTCACGTCCATTATCTGAACGTACCACTTTAATAGATCTGTCAAATTGGGTGAGTACCATTTGATAAAAGAGACGAAAAACTGCACAAACATCACTCTTATGTTTTAGCAAGTATACCCAAGTCGTTCGAGTACAATCATCCACAAAGGTAACAAACCTTTTCATTCCATTATTCGTGGAAACTGGGGAGGGACCCCATACATCTGAATGTACTAATGAAAATGGTGTAGCAACTTTATTAGAAGACAAAGGAAATACAGCACGATGACTTTTAGCCATAACACATGTCTCACAAAAGAAGTCTGAAAGGTTACAATTTGCAAATAAAGATGGAAATAATCGTCTAAGATATCCAAATGATGGATGACCAAGCCGTTTATGCCACAACAAAATTTCTGCAATATTGGCCGATTGATTTGTACTACTCATATGTGCTAGATTATGGTGAACTTGTGATGATGTGCCACCCTCTAGATAATACAATCCTCCTCGTTGTCTACCACTGCCAATCCTCTCCTTGGTATGTATGTGCTAAAAAATACAATGAGTAGGATAAAACAAAGCCACACAGTTAAGGGTCTTGGTTATCTGACTAATAGAAAGCAGATTACACGTAAGGGATGGAACATGTAGTACATTAGAGAGAGATAAAGTGGAGGATAAAGGAACATTACCAACACCAGTAACAGGGGATGACACACCATTAGCATTAGTAATAGCTAAGGTAGAATGTGAAGGGGATAAAAAACTAAATTTTGAGGAATCACAAGTCATATGATCATTTGCACCTGTGTCAATTATCCAGTCACTATTTTTAGTACATGAAAGAGAGCTAAGGGCAGTACTAGTCATACCAGTTTGTGCAACTAATCCTGTAGAAGGTGACACTGGCTGTTGTTGTAGAGAAGTGTTGGCAGAAGTTTTCTTTCCTTTGGGATGCCACTCGGGATAACCATGAAGTTTGAAGCACGTATCAACAACATGGTTATCACCATTACAGTAAGTACACTTTCGTGCCCCTTTCTTATGGTCTTGCCGTGGATTAGTCCTTCTAGTGGCCATAGCAGTACCATCAGTAGATATTCCGCCCATCATGGCATCTTGACGGTTTGCCTCAGCATAAACCATAGCATAAACAACGTGAATATTTGGAAGAGGTATAGTGGCAAGTACCCGTCCACGAACCCCATCCAATGATGAGTCCAAACCAGCCAGGAAAATATAAACACGTTGAGAATTAACCTTAGTGGTATATATCTCAATGTCAGCTTTTCACTTTATTGCACAATCATCTACGACATCAATCTCCTGCCAAAGTTTTTGTAATTTTCCCCAATAAGAAATAATAGAACCACCATTTTGACGAACAGAGATTACCTCACAGTACAATTGATATGATTTTGAGGCATCTTGACTGACTGAATATGTTTGCTTAGCCATATCCCAAATTTCCTTTGCTGTGGACAAGCGCAAAAAATGGATCTGATGTCTTTGTTCATTGCATCGAGTAACCAGGATTTAATCATGCAATTTTCATCTTCCCATGTTTCATATTCTTCAGAATTGGTATTCTCAGGTGTAGCCTTTGAACCTGAAATAAATCCCAAACATTTTCGACCGCGAATTTTATTTTGTGCATTCAACGCCCATTCCACGTAATTGGTGCCATCAAGTTTTTCTGGAGTAAGCGAAGAAGAGACGTCTTGCATATTTAGTGCTGGTAAAGCTGGGTAATTAGTTTTTGCATTCCCAGCAACAACACCATCATCAATGGTAGGAGTAGTCATGATGGGTGAATAGAAAAAAAAATTATGATCAGAAAAAAAAGAAAAAACAACCTCCGGTTCCTAGGATAGATGAAGGAAAAATGGAGTTGGCTTTGATACCATGATGAAACACAAAGAGTATATTTTATTCATCAATGTAGCAGATATATATACAAGAGTATTTTGCTAAACTTATGCTACTGTTACAACAAGATATTCTATTGCTATATTTGAATGATCATAATTTGCACAATTCTTGCCTGATATTATGGAGATAATCACTCCATTATTATAGGAGAAGATTACTCCCAATCACATATTCTAACACTGTGAATCGAATAGAGAGATGGCTGAGTCGAAGAGGATTGAGAGATGGTTGCGTCTGGTTTTTTTGTTTTGGCCGAGTCAAAAGTCGAAAGTGAGGAGAGAGAAGAAATAAGAGAAGGTTTAAATAGGTGAGTTGGGTAAGTTAAATAAGGGTGAGCACCTAATCCAAATTATATATATATAGGTAGTCGAGTCCCCAAACTCCTCTCCATGATTTGAAAATTTTCCGTTAATAGGTGGTGAAACTTTTTTATACAAATTTATTTTGAGTTCTTCTATGCAGACAGAAATATGGGACAGAGATATTGGACAGGAGGTGTATTTGACTTTCAACTATTTATATTTTTACCCTTATTGAGGGTCAAAACATAAATAGATGAAAGTTAAATACCTCATGTCCAATATTCCTATCTGCTTAGACTTTTTGATTTATTTTTGGTCTTAGGACTACTCTATTTATTATCTTTCAAGCAACACAAATTTCCTTTTTCGAACACTTGTACCTCTTCTTTGGTTGGTTTTGAAACTAGGGGTGTTAAAAAAACAGTATATTCGGTTTATAGGGAAATCGAACCGGTTCAACCGGTCGGTTCGGTACAAAGAGTAACCGGTTTGGTACCGGTACATGGAACCGGTACATACCGGATTTTCGGTACCGGGTTCGGTAGGATGTTTGGCTTGGTCGGTATATACTGAACCGAACCGGTTGTACCGGTTTATTTAAAAATATTTAAAAATAAAAATATCTCAGTATTTGTATTTAGATTTTAGGTTCAGTGTTTAGTTTATTCCCAAACACGCCAAACCTTTGTCTCCCATCTCGAGCAGTCGAACCCAATCCTCAGAGTCTCGAACAGTCGAACCCAGTTCATCCATCTAGAACATTTGTCTCACCACCTCAACGATCCATCCATTCTTCTCCCACCGGCCAACCTCCGACTCGTTAGTCGTCGCATCGCAGTCGCCTCTCCAACTCTAGATTCCAGAATCAAAATTTTTCTTAGGTAATTTTGAGTTTATTTTGAGATTTAGGTAATTAATTTCTCTCTATTTATGTCGATTTGTCTATATATGGCATATGGGTGTTACATTGTTACTTTGTTAGGGCTTTTTTTTTGCTGGTGGTTTATTTATTTTGGTGATCATGGCTCATGGGATGTAACTTGTAAGAACCCGAATTTTTAGAAAATATTAAAATAAGAATTTAGTGAATAAAATTCTTAAAGCATGAGATGTGTTCGAACAAGATTATTTAAGTGTGTTACGACGTATGTGGTGTTGTGAGCTATGTGATAAGTGATGTTGTGTTTAATAAATATATACCGTTATTATATATTTATTATATATTGTAGAGAGGAATTAGTAAGAAGATGAATAAAATTTATCTATTGATGATTAAATAATTTATATGAAATTATTTTATTATAGTAGGTTGGTGACATTAAAATATATTTGATAATCACGAATTTCATGAGTATTTGTATGAGTATGTATCAAGTCTAAGGCAGTGCAAACGTACCCTTTAATGGTTGATGTATAGGAGCTGGGCTAAACGATTCCTTCAGAGAGCGGAGGTATATACGAATCAGTAACCGATCTAACTCATTGTGAAAGTAGTGTAGACGAGGCGGAAACTAATTTGTTAGTTGTTTATGGAAAACCACTCAGTGTACTATATTGAATGCTATTAAAGACTCGATGTGTGCTAGGTTTAGACTTGTATATATGTACTAGTAACTGGTATGCACCCGCGGAACTAGGGGGCGTGAGGGGGCATCTGCCCCCGGTAGCCGGGCAGTCCAGGCATAACCAGAGGAGGGGAGGGGAGGGGAGGAGAGGGGAGGGGGCGGTGGTGGGGGGGGAGGCGCCAGTCAACTGCTGCTTTTTCCTTCTTCTTCTGCCATTATCATCTTCTTCTTCTTCTTCAGTGCTGTGGACTCGGGCGAGTGGGACTGGGTTTGAGGAGAAGCTGAACTCGGCTCTTGGGGAGACCATCCCTTCTTTTCCACAAAACCTCTCCATTCTACTAAGCACGACCCTCACCATTTCTTTGTTGCAGTCTATCACCAACATACGAAAGGTAATTGTTTGGATTTGTGTATTTCTTACTGTGCATTTTTTCCCTCAAGGTAATTTTGATTTTAGTCAATCAGAAGCTATTTGTGGGTTAATTGTTTGGATTTGTGTATTTCTTACTGTGCATTGGTGTGATTTTCACTGCCGAAAATCTGGCTAGAGCTCTTTCAGGCAAGGTCTGTCTAGTTGGGTTTTCAGAGCGTACACAAGGTGTTCAATAATTTGCCTGAGAGAAAAGTTAGACTGTTTTGGCTTTGAATTAGTGGGTTTAATTGGGAATTTGCTGTGAATTACTTCAAGGGTCGTTTCTGCAGAGAGTGGCACCGCTTAGGGACCGTTTGTGAACCAAACCAACTGAAATTCTGACATAGCATAAAAGCGGCAAGTGGTGGTATTAATAATTTCGACCCGCTTGGTTTAAAAATTTTGACCCCCTACAAAAACCTTCTAGTTCCGCCACTGCTGGTATGATGTAATATGAGTTTTAGTTATTGCTTAAGCTATCCATGGATAGATTGAGATAGTAAAGCATAAATTAGTTAATTACGAGAATTAACTAACACATTTAAATATTGGTTAATTTATATTAAATTGGAAGTTATATTATGGAATAATATAATTTGAATATTAAAGCCTTAATTGACTATGGTGATATAGTAAGGGTTTGAAGAATCACTTAAGTAAATAGTGAGTTAATACACGTGTGGAATATGTGATTATAGTAGGTGCCTTTATAAATATTATTTGTCATGGTATTATTTTGAATAGAAAGGATTAATTCACTTACAAAAGACGGTGAATTAATATATGTGTTTAGCATAAGAGGAGGAAAGAAATATGTTAATTATTAACTTGATATTTTAATATATTACATAGTTTTGTAATATATAAAAGGGTTGATATTTGAAAGATAAATGATTAATATTAATTAATTATTGTGTGGGTTGTAAGTACCCAACTAAATGCTATTTAGCCCAATTAAAATATTAATAGGGGTATAATCATTAAATGATATTACTATGGGTAATATGGAAAATGTGAACAGTAAGTAGTGCAATGAAGCAATGTGTTGCATTTTAATACAGAAATAATAGATTATCTGTGTATTCTAGAAACTGGGAAGGAAATAAATGTGTAGATAAACATTAATATCAAATAATGTTATAATGTGGTTATGTGAGTAGTAGAAATAATTATGGGGGATACCTGGGCAATGATGCCTAACTGTGATATTTTATTACATTTATTTAATGTACATGGGGTATACGATGTGAGTACATAAATAATCCCTAATTTTCTAATATGATAAGAATGGTACATTAAAATTTCATTTTTGGGAACTAAACAAACTTCAGTTGCTGAGTATTAGCCTTGTCCCAAAATCAGTGTCTTGATTATTATAACAACCGTAATAGGCCATTGGCCTAACTATAAAGTTGCTGGAAACATGAAAAGGCTAGAGTAGCTCCTAATGATGGAGGAAGATGGAGTGGTTAACCAACTCTTCAACATTGGCTTCTTCTTCCTCCCCTTGGATTAATTCAATGTGCAAAGTCGTGATTTGGATAATCCCTCCTCTATAAATAGAACTCCTTCCTTCACATTTACGTTGTTGAGTTTCTGAGAAGTTGCTAATAGAAAGTCAGTAGAATTAGAGAGTTGAGGAGCAATTAGAGAATTGAAGAACTATAGTTAATAATTGCAAGCATTCAAGAGGTATTACAGCTAACTTATATGCTTTTGACTCCTAAGTTTTCAATTCCTTAGAAATGATAAGAAATACTTTCTTTAAGTCATAAAATTGATGGCTAAGGGTTGTTATAATCCATGAGTTGTTGTTAGATACTGATAATATAGTCAAATGCGAAAATAACGAGAGTTAAACGAACCAATTGGGTTGAGAAACGAATTCGTAGTGAATGAATTCACTAAACTTTTCAAAACAAGAAATTTTAGTATGAATATGAGTTTTGGATTAATCTTTGGGTTAGTTAATGTGTTTGAAGTGTTATAATTACTCTGTAGATGGGTAACTAAGAATTTAACGAGTCCAACGAATCGAAAATCAACTAATTCGGACTTAAAATGAGAAAGTTATGTCAAATACTGTGTTCTGTGCGAAGCCTCACGCGGGCGCATGGGTGCGCTGCTGGGGTTGGGCTATGGCGCGGGTGCGCGATAATGGTAAGGAAAAGGGGCGCGGCCGCGCCCCATGTGCACTGACTGTGACTGCTTTGACCTATTTTGGTAAAACGACCATAACTGTTTTATACGAACTCCGATTGAGGCGATTCAAGATGATCCAGAACGAGGACGAGTAGACCTACAACTTTGTTTCTTTAAGTTTTTCAATTTGAGGTCGTTAGGAAGGGTCAAAATAGTTGTCTTTGTGACTATTATGTATTCGAAGGCGATCGGAGGGCGTCGATCGAGCACATACGCAAGTATAGTTCTCCCGACGATGGAATATGTTATTCTAAGTGATATAACATGAAAATGCATGATAATAGACATGTCATATGGCTAAGATTAGTTTACTCATAGTGGAATGCTTTAACAATGAATTCTAAAAGAAAAGTTAAAGTTTTTGAGAAACGGAAGTTGATGAATTTGGTGTCCTTTGAGTTTCGACCTTGGACCCTATGTATGCATATAAACATCCATGAAATGTAGTTTTAAAGTTACCTTGCATATACTAGATTGATATAGCTCGGTTTAAAAGTGTTTTGAAAGAAAAACTTGAAGTTTTGAAAATGAAACTTAACGAACTTTGTGTCTTTTAAGTTCCGACCTTGGAAACATGTGAATGTGGCCTAGTTATGTGCGCGGATGGATAAGGAATGTAATTCCGTATTGCACATAAAAGGTTGTCAAGCTCGATTTAGTACGTGTTTTAAAGAGAAACTTAAAAGTTTTAGAAACTAACTTTGATGAGCGTTGTGTTACTTGCATTATGACCTTATAAGCAAGCATGATAGGGTTGTTTATGTCTTTGAACATGAATGATACGTGTACACAACTAGATAGATGTAATATGAACTATGCATGTCTTAAAGTATGTTTTCAAGCGATAAACCATGCTTGTCATATAAATACGCATAAGCATGCGTAATAAGGGTGGTTTAGTATCGTTATGTGACTTAATGGTTAACGTATCGAGTCCCTTGTTTAATAAACCTTTTTAGTCTCGATTAAAGAGTTTTAAAAAGGAAGTTGTATGCTTGATTTGAGTTTTATCTCAAAAGTCTATTTTAGATACATGAGGAGGTGTTCAACTTGGTCAATAGGCTATTGAACATGTAAATCCTAGTTGAACAAATGAGTTCAAAAGAAAACTAAAAGTTTTAAAAGTTAGCCTTAACGTTAACGAGTTTGGGAAACCCAATGTGTCCTAAACCTTGTCTGTATGTGTTTATATTGTTCAAAGATGTTAAGGTGCTAATAAGAGAACTAGACGTTTGAAAATTTTAGTTCTGGTTCTGGCTAGGAGCAGCGCGGCCGCGCCACTCCCAAGCTTATACTCAACGTGGTCGCGCCGTGTTGCTGAGTAGTCAAGAACAGTTTGTGAACTGTCTAGAATTTAGAGCATCCCTATATATATACTTAAAGACCGTAAAAGACGAAATAAGATTGTTTCAAAAGAATAAGTATGAGAGTAAAATGGACTAGCAACATAGCTATCCTAAGCGTATATTGAGGAAGTGAAATGAAACAATGTAAATTTTTATTACATTGAGATTGTATGAAATATATGACTAATGGATATGAATCCATGATTATATAATTGTGTAGGGATACACGAAGTGCAATTAGCGATACGCAGTTAAGTTGTAGTTGATAAACTACGAATCAGGCAAGTCTTTCAGTTCTTATTTGATATATGAATTCTATAACTGTTAGTTGAGCTATATTATGCGATGCAAATGTTGATATATATGAAATGCATATTAGAATGTGAAAGTTGATCTTTGATGATATGTTTGTGATATAAATCTCTATGCCTGTTATGTGAGAAGTAACATGCGTAGTAAATATTAATGGATTATAAATGCATGTGCGGAGTATGCTATTATATGCTATGTGCTGCATGAAAACTGTTAGAATTGCTAGGCTGTCGAGCTCACCCTTGCAAATAACTACTTTTGCAAGTTAAGGATACATGGTAAAGGTTACTTACTATTTGATTGATAAAGTTCAATGGTATCGAAGGAGATTGATTTATTGTTTAACTAGATGCTCTGGAACCATGTTTAGGTTCTAGTAGATATACTTGATAGTAGTTTACGATGTGTAATACATGTTAGCTTGTAAAGTTGTACTAGGCGGTACATAGAAAAATTCGAATTGAGATGTAAATATTTATACAGTAATTCGAATAGACTGAATCATAACATAATTTGATTCAGGAATTTGTAATTGATTCAAGTTAAGAAATCAATAAAAGAATTAATTTCAAAGGAGTTTGAAAAAGTTTAAATTATTCAGCATATTTATATAACATCGAATGTGATGTAATACATGAATAGTAAATGACTAAGTTGTGAAACTTATAAAAGTTTGGGGTCATTGTGCAGATCCTGGTAATGGAAAGAATTTATATTCTAAATTGTAATAAGCAAGGTTATATTCATTAATTTATGAATACAAAATATAAATAGTTAGACGATAGTAGTATCGTGGCGGACCGGATTCATGGTTCGAAGGGACCCGAATTTGGGGTCGTCACATAACTGATGGAAATAATCTTAGCCACTCGGTAGAGTGGTAGTTTCATCTTCCTCTAGTGGTGTAATATATAAATTTTCTTCGCCCAACTATTAGGGGTTTTAGTATATAGCAATATAGCATAATAGGCTCAACACGTCTTGAGAAAGTCGATTATTATGAAGAGAAATTATGTCAACTGTCAAGGGAAACTACTTCACTACATGTAAAAGAAATATGAAATTGGTAACCAGATGAAATAATCAATGAGAACCTCTGAATTAATATTATTACACAATTTCCAGGGACTTCAATTAGATGCATGCATTTAACATTCGTTTTGAAGGGGTAAAAAGCAGTACAGAAAAAAGGTTCTTTTCATTTCAAATTCTTCAAGTATCAATATACAAATTGTGGAATATGGGAAGAAGAAAAAGAAATGTATTATGTTACATTGGAATTACATGGCAAGGGACACTCAACTGAATCCTAACTTCTTTGAGTAAAATTCAGGATGATTAAGATTTGCACTGATTCTACTCCCTACAAAGTTGCAAATATACTTACTAAGGCAAAACCAAAAACAAGTGTAAAAACAAATGGAAAACCTTAAAATTTAGGCTAGTGATCCAAAGAAAATAAAATATTTAAAGGAGAGCAAAAGCCCTATTGCTTTATATAAGATTCGAGTCTTTCAAGTTTGACTTTCTATATTCACTTACTAAGAAGTTTCACAACAAAAGTGTTACATAATTTGGCCTCTACAAAAGTGTTACATAGTTTGGCCTTTTTGCGAGGGGTGAGGGGTTCAAATGGTTCATAAAGGTTCTGAGGGTTTTTAAATTGACAAACTCTTTATAAATTATTTGTCTAACAGTCAGTCATCATCTCCTATCTTGTTTGTTTATTCAATTGTCTAGAGTTGTAAAAAAAAGATATACTACTAGATTGACTTTCAGTAAGAATTTGTGTTTTATTACTATACGAAAGAGGAACAAGGTTTTTAGTGTGAACCCATTTGTATAAAGCTCTATGCATAATTTCTGGTGCTCCATCAGTCCACCATTCTAGGCTTCCAACAAGATGAGGTGAATTATGATGAGGTTAACTATCAAGTGTTAACTAAAAGTCCATCATAAACACTTCATAGTTAACTTAATTTTCATGTACTATTTTTTCACTATCTTAGTATCGTGTGTTCTCACTATCTTGCGTTATCATCATAATTTAGTGTTTTAATTCATTTGGTGTCTAAAATAATTTATTTGTGTTTTTATGTACAGTTTGATGGAAAATATGGATAATGATTTACTAATATCATCCAATACAAATCCAAGCCAAGTCCCAAATAATGGAGGAGACAATGGAGGAGGCAAGAGATGTGAAACGCAAAATCCAAATGAAGTTGAATAGATCGAGTAAATAATTGGTAAGACTCATGCTATTATATGGGAACATTATATAAGATTTAAGCAAAATGATGAAATAAAGGCAAAATGCAAGTATTGTGCTCAAGTTTTAAAAGCCAACTCGGAAAAGAATGGGACAAGTGGTTTAAAGAATCATAATGCAAGATGTAAATTGTACCCTCCCAATATTCAATTAAAGGAATGAAAAAAAGCATTATTAAATTTTCTACTATCAAATATTAATGAAGGAGGTCAAGAGTTGGAAGGGGAATCAATCAATAGTGTTTGTTTATGGAAATTTGATCAAGAGTAAATTAGGAGGGCAATTTCTTTTATGATAATTGTAGATGAACTTCCTTTTAGCCATGTGGAGAATGTGGGCTTTAAATACTTGATGTCAGTTGCATGTCCAAAATTGAATGTACCTTCACGTGCCACCATAACTAGAGATTGTTTGAAGCGTTTTTAAAGGAAAAATTAAAATTGAAAGCTTACTTCAAAAATACATCACAAAGGGTTTGTCTTACTACCGATACATGGACTTCTATACAACGAATTAATTACATGGTGTTGCTCATTATGTTGATGATAAGTGGAATTTAAAAAATAATATTATCAAATTTGTCCCAATTACTAGTCATAAATGGGAAGACATAGGTATGTCGGTTGAAAATTGTTCGAGGAAATGGGGCATTGATAAAATTTTCACAATCACAGTTGATAATGCTAGTTTCAATGATGTTGCGATTTCTTATTTGAAAAATCAATTGAATGTTTGGGGTCATAGCATTTGTGATAGTAAATTTGTAAGACCCCGAATTTTATGAAATAAAAGTATTCAATTTTTCTTATAATTACTATTCAGTAAATGGTTAAATTGATAAAGGTTAAAGTTAAGGGTAATATATGAAAATTTTCAAAATACGCAAGTGGTTATAAAAAATTCATTATTGTCGGGGAATATTCGTTTAGTCGTGGAATATTCTTTCTGTCGGGGAATATTCGTACGACGGCGCAACCATTTGTGGGCTCCATAACAGAATAACTGTCGGATGAAGAAAACGATAAATTTGAGTTTTTATAAATAATGGCGTAGTTATTACCGTTAACACTGTTGGAATACCTGGTGGTTAAAATACAGTAATACGCGTAGTTACACAGTAGCACACGGTATTGCACAATATTTTTTCCATTATTGATTCTTACGTAAGAAGGCACTACTCAATAATTGTTACAGTAGTTACTGTTCAATATTTTATTTTATTGATTCAATAATTGCTGCGTTGATATTTTATATTATTATTTTTTCAATAATTGTTGCTGCATAGTATTTTCCATTATCAGATCAATAATTCATATTATTTGAATAATATTATTAGATAGCATTATTGACAATGTCTAGAAAGTTCTGTCTAAGGAGAGGTTTGGTCATCTAATTGCGCGCCAATAAGGAGAAATCCTTATTGGAAAGCCCTCTCTTTCCTAGGAACGGTCTGATTGTCATAATTATGATTCTGTAATATTATTTGTGAATAATTAATTATTGATTTATATGATAAGGAAATATTTATTTGACGTGGATATAAATAATGGATTTATTTATGTGGTTATAAATGAAGGAATTAATGTTGAGGTGTTTTATCAGTATTTTGTCGGATTTGAGGTATTAAAAGATCAAATCAGTGTTCTTACAGCGTTATTGTGTAGTTATAATTTTTAATCTGACCGTTGGATCATTGTGATTTTTGGATATGTTATACATATATAAGTTGAGTATATGTTCACAAATTTTGAACCGTTAAAAATAAACGTATAATTTGTTATGAATTTTAAGACGTGACTGATTCGGAAATTAGATTTATAAATGATCTTGGTAGAAAATTCTAGAATTGAGTGGGCCCCACTTATGGTTGGTGAAGAAATGTGTTGAATTTTATTTTAAATGTGGTGGGTGGCAATAGTAGCAGGTAAAACCATCAGGTAGCAGGTCAAATCTGCTTCGGCGTGCTAATATTTTCCTATAAATAGAGGGCTAAGTTAGAATTCATTATCACACCAGAATTCATAAGTTTTCTCTTTTTTTCTCTCTAGATTATCGAGTGTATTTTGTGAGTATTTAGATACTTGGTGAGTTGCTATTCATCAGTGCAAGTTTCCTTCAGCGTCATATCCGATATCCAGTCAGAAGTGCTGCTCTTTTGAGGTAAGGGATAGTAAGGAATTTTAAGGGTTATTATGTTTTTCAGTTTGTACTTCTTCTGACCTTCAGAAAATTCTGAAAAAATTTGAAATGATATTTTGATGAGTTTTATTGATTGTGTCCAAAATGGTGATTTTTGAATGTATAGATTAAGAGTTATGAATTTTATGAGAAAAGATTATTTTAAAAGTAACCGCTTATAACTCCTTGCGGTTAGCTCCAAAATTGGTGAAATTTTTATTGGGAGTACATGTATATAACAGAAGTATATTCTGTAAATTTCGGAATTTTTGAACAAAAGTACAGTTTATGATAAATGTCTAAATATTTGGTAATTTTGGCCATATGAAAAATAGTAAATGAATTTTAAAATCTCCAGAAAAAATATATGTTCAGTATGGGACTATATTCTGCTAAATCTCTGAAAAGAAATATTTTTGGGACTGATTTGATATTTTTCATGAAAATAGACTAGTTATGAGTAAATAAATTAAATATGTTATATGAAGTAAGAAAATTGGAAAATAGGATTTTATGGCTTGAGAATCCTATATGAGGTATATGCAGATTTTTGGTGAGGGTTTTGGTTATTGGTGATAAAATCTTATGAGTTTAGCATTTTAGGATGATTAAATGTATTATTTAGTAAAGTGTAAACAATTAAAATAAATTATTTATAAGTTTAAGAAATGTTATTTCAATATCATTATACCGAAATATTGGTATGAATATTATTGTGGAATTTCTACCTTTTTATGTCGGGTTTACTATTCACGAGTTACTATTCACGAGTTACTATTCACGAAGTTACTATTCATAGGTTACTATTCATGAGTTATTATTTATGACAAAATTGGTTTATTTTTCTAACCAAATTATTGTTGATTTATGAATATTACTCTTGAGATTAAATTTAGATGTTTTGATTATATTGATTTTACTATTATATATAACATTTTTATAACCCTAATGATGATATTTCTATTTGACTTGAGTGTAAAGATGGGTAGATTTTTGGTATGATCATGACTATGGGTTCTCTTTGGCCAGTAGTGCAAAGTTGAATTGTTGACTGGTATGATCATGACCATTGAATTTATAATTGAATATCTTTAGCTTAAGTGCAAAGGTGAAATGATCAACATGGTTATAATTATTGTTTATATAAATTCTAAAATGATTATATATTTCTTTGAGATATTAATATATTTGGCCTGTAGTGCAAATATGAATTATTGATGAATATCTTTGGCCCGTAGTGCAAAGATGATCTGTTGTTGAATATCTTTAGCCCGTAGTGCAAAGATGAACTGTTATTGAATATCTTTGGCCTGTAGTGCAAAGATGAGCTGTTGTTGAATATCTTTGGCCTGTAGTGCAAAGATGAACTGTTGATGAATATCTTTGGCCCGTAATGCAAAGATAAATTTATTAGTATGATTATGAACATGAACTGTGATTTGGTATAACCATGATCTTTGATGTTTCAGGTAAAGACATGTGATGAAAATTATCTTCGTCCTGGATGCGAAGAGGAATTTAGAATCACAATTATGATTATGAGTTATTTATATGATTGTGGACCAGAACTGTTGATTGATGTTACATGGATAAAATATTGTTGATGAATTTTTTAACATGGAGAAGATAATAGATTTTATGGTCTATTTGACTCTTCTAATGGATTGCTCGTTCCGCTGCAACTATGGTTGAAAATTTTTATCATCTACCATATATTCTAAATCTCTGATTTATTACTGATGAAGGCTATTGATAATTTAATTATCTTTAGTCATGATATTCTTTACTGGGCAAGTTGTGCTCACCCTTTTGCTTCACAATTTCTTTCAGGTAATACGAGTGTAGCTGGGTCGAGCGGGGGTAACAGGGGAATAGAACGGTGGTCATCATTTAGTAGTTATATTTGATGAATCCAATAGGGTGAGGTGAACCCAACGTTGGAAGGATGTTTTGCCACTATCATACAAGATGTCTAATGTCATACGACCTCGTGTCATCATAAGACAGGGTTGTGCACATCCACTTGCTGAGTATATCTACGAGAACTACCTATATAATCTTGGTGTTTGTTTGAAGTATAATTCTCAATTAGAGACAATGGAGATAATGATATGTCAAGAGAAGACTCACCATTGGAAATAATATGATAGTAATCTTCTTGTTTTTCTTTGGGGTCTATTGGGTCAACCAAGGATAATTCTGTGGACATATAATATCTATCATAACCTAGACGCATGACCTCCCATGTACGAAGGTTTCCTTGAGCACTTCCCAAAGATTTTAATTTCTAAAATAGTTATTGACTGTACCTTTATGTAATGTATCAATGTGAGGTGTTGTCCATAGTTGGGACATGAGTCACAGTTGGTATTAAAACTTACAGTATATGTGTTGTTGTATTTTACACGACAATTGTGATAATGAAGTTGTAGCTGTTTTCTGTACCATGTATTTGGCGACTCAGAATGGGTTGGGTGGAATGGACCTATTTTGGGGTTGTCACAAAATTTCTCCATGTGAGGTGTGTTGCTCATATTGTTAATTTGGTTGTACTAGTTGATAACCCGTGCAATGCACGGACTAGTTTGAATAATAGATTGTGTAATTTATTAACGCGGTCGTCCTCATAATTGATTACAAAACACTATCAAACAGAACACAACATATTTTACATTCTGAAATTTAAACACCACATAAAAATACAACTGAATCTGAGCTTTGTTCCTCAATTATTAGCATTATTCTGATTGCACAAAGGCTTTTTAGGCCTCAAATTGCAACTCTTTTTTCATGAATGACTGCATCTTTTTTGGGTGAATTGTTTTGATAGTTTTCTTCATCAATTGAATCAACAACTTTACTGTTCCGATCCTGTAATAGATGAAATAAATTAAAAAATGAAAGAAAACACATGCAAGTGAAAGTGATTCTATAAGTTGGCCTCACACCTCATTCTATTCCAATCAAAAAGAAGCTATCCCACCAAAAAAGAAAAGAAAAATAGCACAGATATGAAACTATAAAAGAGAAAACAAAACCCAAAAAAAAAAAGATTTAGAGTGAGAAAATATAGTATAGAAAAACTAAATAAAGACTAAAAAACCCCTTTTTTGCTTTAACACATACAAATATTAAATATATCAGATGTGAGTTTTGATGCTATAGACCCATTAAAAATTTTGCAACTGTACATATTATTTACATGATAATAACTAAAAGCAACTGAACATCATTACCATCTTAGAATTTTATTTCCTCACATGCTAATATATCTTCTAGATTAATACTTTCAAGACTGAAATCAATTTAATTTGATAATTTCAGTAACAAATTTATATTTGGTATAATAGATTTTCATATACATCAACAATGCAAAAAATGATGGATAACAATAACTTAAACAAAATAAGGTATAAGGACTAACAAAAATTAATAAAATCACATATCTCATGAAGTTTCTTTCTTCTACCTTTGGACTCGATAAGAAATCATCTAAGCATGAAGAAGAACCTGAGAGCATCCAATATGAGAATCCATAGGGACAAAAGAAATCAATAAAAACAAACAAACCCAATTATTAAATTTGTAGAAATATCATAATTGTTGCGAAAATAGCAAATAGGCTCCTGCAATTTTTTAAGTCTAGAAACTGATTTTCACACTCAAATTCAAAGTTGAAACTCTTAGCTTACTCTTAAGGCTTGTACATACTCTTTTTTATATTCTATTATGCACTATGCAATACAACTTGTGAGATAATTTCACTTTATAAGACTATCATATTATACATTCAGTTGACAATGACATTGCCGAGTAATAGCACTTGCCAATATTCAATTTTAAAAGGAAAATAAATTTGTCATTTCACTCCAAAATTTTGCACGTCATAAGACAATAATCCGCCTTACATCAAATTTACATTTCAACTTACCATGCATTTGAACCACACTTTTCAGGTGCACAAATGAAAATTTCCCTCTTAGCAAATTACTCAACTTTTGGAGCACAAATTCTCACCTGGTACAATCAGAGAACCAAAAAAAAATACAAAAAACAACTACATTATTTGATAAAAATTATATTAAAAAGAGCAAATTATAAATAAATACAGAAAATAGCAAATTATCTGATAATGCATCAAATTCACTATCAAATAATAAGAGCTGTTCCTTCAATCCTGAGATGAATTTCACAATTTGGTTTAAAAATGATCAAAAAAGTTTATTTTTATCATTCTTCCTACACTTACATTTTTGAGGAAAAAGTGAAAACATTTAGAGTTGCATTTGCAATCAATTTCATTGCAAAAAATAAAAATAAAAAATAATTTCAGTGCAAAAAATATAATCTCATTGCATGACATAGTTTTATTTTCTACGGTTAATAATTTTAATATTTCCTTCCTCTTTTGCTAGGTTTTTCAGGCTTGTAATTTTCTTTGTAAGTAGTTAATCTTATATCTAATAGTATAAAAGCATCATATTGTAGGCAAATAGCTTGCTTTATAAACAAATGGCATAATCATCATGTAAATGATTTGATATACCAATTGTACTTTTTTAACTTTACCATTGCAATTAATACATCTGTTGGCAGCTCATCATGATGCCTCAAGTTTTGGAGGGTGAATGGTTTAAGAAAGATTGTAAGACACTTGAGTTTGCGGAGAAAACAAAAGCTAATTTGGATGACATATATAGAAACTATTAAACAGTTCAAATGTATTCATGGAAAAATATCTTTGAGATGCTTTTGATTTCATAATTTCTCTTACAACAGGAATTTCAAGTGACAGAGAAAAATGAACAACAGCTAGAAGCCATGGATGGATTTGAGTTTATATCTATGTCAAACAGTCTCAACCTTGGAACACAGAGCATGTTAAATTTTTAGTGCACTTTTATTTTTTAGATTATTTTTGTTTTTCAGTTTAAACTTTTATTTCAATAGAAACTCCTCCTATTTGAATCAACTAACCAAGAAATAACAATTGGAGTACTAAACTAATAGTGTCAAAAGAACTTTAGCTACAAATTTGTTATAGAGTGTCAGGCACCAAAACCCACTCAACCATGGCAAGTTATCTAGCGGGGTGTTTTCATACGAGTTTATCACATTTGGTGAGATAAGAAATTCCTAGAACTTAATGATATACTTACAATCCATTTAATTTAAATTATTTTTAATTAAAATTTCAATTCGGCTCCAAAATATGAATCATAAGTGTTAATACATTAACGCATATAAACATTTTCTTAGTCTCATTTCATCAAACACTTAAACTACAGTTCTAACAACACGTCCCCCCTCTTTATCTCTTTTGGGTTTTACAAATAGATTAGTGTGGGGTCTTCTATAGACCTTTCTTTATCTCTTATGGGTCTTGCAAATAAATTAGTACGGGGTCTTCTATAGCAAGGTTGAATAATGGAGTTCATTATAAATATATAAGTTCACAAATCTAACTTGCGAACTATAATGAGCAACATTAGAGCTAACCTGCAAAAAATATCTTCCCAAACAATTCATCATAATCCGCTGCACATTGTCAACATCAAACAATTGAAAATCAATAATCCAAACTGAAATTTGATTCATATAAAGACAATTATATAAACATAAAAAGAATTAAAATCTCATAGAAACCCACATCAAAATCATACCTTATATGTGAATTGACAATTGAAAAACTACAAAACAGATCTCAAAATGTGTCAAACCATTAGGATTATAATGTGGTCCTATAATAATGCAATTGTACCAAAATTCACAACATAACACCAGTTAACAATAAAATCTAATATAATAAATCACCAGTCAAAACACACAGCTAAAACCAAAACGTCAACCAATTAAAACTCAAAAGTAAAAACCCAATCAAATCCAACTTGTTGAGATACACCCATTTGTGGTATCACCACATTCGTGCTACACAACAACCAAAATAATTATAAAAATTTCAGAATCACATGATTTTTACAAATATAACAATAATCTATAACTTCACACCAAGTTTACTTACTAAATGAAACCCATGAGGTCACAAGAGTAACTTCACTGTTATTGGACCTCTAAAAGAAAACCCAAAACAAATCTCACATTATATTGAGAAAATATTCACCATTTCCTATCGTTTCTATAAACATTTCTTAGTTTTTTCTCTTTTACTCGCCGGAGATTCAATAATTTATTAACCTGAACCTGCCACTGCCGTGGCCTGTGGTCGGAAAAGTCAGAGAAGCCGAGAAGGGTTAATTGAGTCATTGAAGAAAAGCCCTAATTTTAAGTCAGAAATTAAGGTTCGATCATCCAACTTACAATCATCATAAAACCCATCAAAACAATCAATATAGTTGAAAAGATAAGCAGATGTACTGACCTTACGAGGAGAAAGACTTAAAAGTTCGCTTTGCCGACCTTCAAAGAGCTTAAGAAAGAAGAAACTCAGAAATGATTGTGAGACGTTGATCTCTCCATTATCGGCCATCCAATTAAACGACGATCAATTTCATGTCTTGATGCTCTAATTACATGTTGTTGCAACCCAATTCTAGGGTTTTATGGGATGAGGATGAGATTAAACCGAGATGGGATTTTATTGAGGGGGAGATGAAGAGATACGATCGAGGCTGAAGAAGAGGAATGCTTTAATTTTTGGTCAATTAGTTTTATTATTTCTTATTTTGCTCGGGAATTGAAAGGGCAAAGAGAAGGTAGTGAGGAAGAGAGAGAGGGAGAGGAAGACTGGAAGATAGGGAAATCTGAAAAAAAAATCGTCTGATTTGTCGATTGAAATGGACTCGATTTCTGAGATTTTCAATTTGACCGAGTTAACTCTTAATTAATTAAGAGTTAACTCAGTGAGTTTTTCAATTTAAAAGATCGGTTGTGCTACCTTTATATATAAGGTATTGATGTGATGGGTTAAAAGATGCGAGTTCTTCAATATCTCGTGTTCGATCTTTGGTTAGGTGGGTGCGACAATCTCCTTATAGGATTAAAAAATTCAAAAAATGTGTTAAAATTGAGAAAATTGAAAAAAGAACTTCGTTGATCCTAGATGTATCCACTAGACGGAACTCCACTTATTCTATGTTGAATGTGGCCATAAACTTCGAACGTGCTTTTAATAGGCTTGCAAACAAATACCCCTTATTCAAATTTGAAATGGAATTGGGTGATGGGTGGCCTAGCGCAGAAGATTGGGGAGTTGTGAGACAATTTGTGGTATTCTTAAAGCATTTCTTCGACATTACGGTGAAGGTTTCGGGTACATCTTATGTGATATCGAATACTTTTTTTCATGAATTTCTTGATCTTGATGATGGTTTGAATGAATTGTTACATGGGAGTGACATTGGTATGAGACAAATGGCATTGAGGATGAGAGCAAAATTAGAGAAATATTAGGGGAATGTTGAGAAGATAAATAAATTGTTGTACATTGCGGTTGTTTTAGATCCTAGACATAAATTTACCTTTTTGGAATTTAGTTTTAATTCAATGTATGGGAGTGGGACTGAAATGGCAAATAAAATGATAAAATATGTGTGCGATGCCATTGAGGAATTGTTTAGATGTTATAGTCTCAAATATGCATCCCAAAGTGCAAAATCTAACATGTCTAGTGATGATTTTGATGGGCATGGTTGAGAATGGGCAAGGAGGAGGAGGATGGAAAAATTTATAGAACACATTACGGAAGTTCAAGGAGGGGATAATACCGAATTAGATAAGTATTTGAGTGAGCATGTTGATCAAACAACTTCAAAATATAATGTTTTGAGTTGGTGGAAAAATAATTCTCCTAGATTTCCCATTCTCTCTCAAATGGCTAGGGATGTATTGGCGGTTTCTATGTCAACCAATGTCCATAGAGGAGAACTTAGATTCACTTGAAACAATTGAGAAAGGTAATCCTTAATTTTAAATTATATAGCTTCCATCTATAATGTTTATATATTAATGACTTTCTTTAACTAATTTTATTTTATTTTTATCTTCTTAGAATTTGCCAAAGTTTTAGATATGGATGGCGGAATTTAATGGAGATATGGCAGTTGGCACGGGTAAGAATATTTTATTTATAAATGTTTGTTGTTAGGTTTAGATTGGTTTATATTGAAAATATTAAATATATATGTATTTTAAGTGTACAGTTGAATCCTTATTGTGGATTGATTGTATTAAATTCCCTTGTACATTTGAATCTTTATTGTGGACTGATTGGAAATATTATATTATTTTCTTATAAATCTAAGACTAAAGAAGATGAAGACATTGAATTTTGCTACCCAAAGTCAGGAAAAAAGATTATGGCACATGAGCACTTCCCATAATATATATTATAGATATAGATTTTTTATCATTACTATTAAATTCATGTGTTCATGTTTAAGACAATTTACATTTACTTAGGAAGTGTAGGACTTTTTACCTTTAAAATCTCATTTTTGCTTTGCAGTAATGGTGGATCATGCTTCCCTTGACATCTGAATGGTGGCTCAGAGCTGTTTTGTTGCTAACATAATGACACTGGCACGCTGCTGCTGAGTGCTGGCTGTTTTATTACTACTACAATATTGATGTTTTATTGTTTTGGTTTTGATGTTATCTCCTATTTTAGAGAAGTGTTGTTTTGTACAATATTTATGTTATGTAATATTTTGGAGAAGTTGTTTTATCATCTAGCTGTATTAATGTTATGTACTATTTTGGAGAAGCTATTTTATCATCTAGCTGTATTGATACTATGGTTAAGACTTAACAGGCTCGATCACTGCCTTGCAAGTTAAAGCATGAACAATTTATGTTTAATCTTATGGTTAATAGGCTCACAGCTCACTGCCTTGCAAATGTTTGTTTTGGTTTGCTTAATTGTGTGATGTGATTTGTGGGTGTCATGAATGGGTCAATTATTCACTGACCAGGTACATGAACAGGTACATACATGAATTGAGGGTGTTTATACATGAACAGGTACATGAATCATGAATTGGTCAATTGAGGGTGTTTATACATGAACAGATACATGAATGGGTTAATTTATTTCTTACATATAACCGGTACAAAACATGTATAAATCGGTACCGAACCGATAACAAACCGGGTAACCGGTTCGGGACACTGGTTTAATCAGTACCGGTATCGATACATGAAATTGGCTACTTTCGGTATTCGGTACGATTCGGTTTGGGCCGGTTCGATTTTTTACCGATGAACACCCCTACTTGAAACTTGATGTCTTTTCTACTCCTCACTCACGTAGAAACCCAAACCTATGGACTCTCCAAGGTCTTAGACTTGAAAACAGAATCATTTAATTCCACACACATTTTAGAAGAGTACCTACATCTACCATTATTTTAAAATGATTATTTTTGTGTTTTAAAATATGATTCTCAAATAAGCATATTAACACAATTTATTGCCCAGTTAATTGGGGAATGGTTAGTATGAAGTTAACTTTGGTCAATTGATTAATACAGTATCGATACGCAGGTCAGGAGGTGATCTATCCCTCTGTGTGTCAACACTGTATTAGTCAATTGATCAACTTACCGTTTACTTAACTTGATGGAAACCGAATTATGACTAAGATAATGCAGAATAAATTATCATTAGCCTTCAACAATGTTAAACTGATAAAATATAATAGACATCAAGTTTAACTGCAGTGGAACAAGCAATCCATTAAAAGAGTCAAGTAGAAAATAAACTCTACTATCTTTTATGATTTAAAAGATTTTTCAACATTGTGATCGCTGGGACTCAGCTTAATAAAATAATCCACATCATCGAATCACCCATGCACTACGGCCAAGGATATTCGTGTATTCATTAATGGTTATGATCATGCCAACAACTGTCCATCAATGCACTACGGGCCAATGAGGACTTTTACCACATCATTTGTAACATTACGGTCATGATTATACCGAATAATCCCTGGTCATAATCATACCAAGTCCATCTATGCACTACAGGCCACATATGACTTTCAACATTTTATAAACATGAGGATGATGACAATGATATAAGAATTCAATAAAACAAGTTCAAGAATTAATTTATCCAAGAATTAACAACGTCCAAATTGTCAACATGATACTGCTTTGTGGAGTAAAATTCAAGAATACTTAGAAGAATATTTTCATGAAAAGATATTGGATGAACCGTAATTATCAAGGATATTCCACTAATTTCATGGAGCATAGAAGTCAAAACTTAACCAACTGAGTATAATAAAGAATGGAATAACAAAAGAAATCACCCGGCATGTGATAGACCGCACAGACAGGTTATTCCAACAGAATAATAAATAATGGAACCAGATATTCTGATAGAATAATAAATAATTGAACCAGGTCGGGTGTAAAATACACAGACAGGATGTTCCAACAGAACAATAACAAGACAGAACCAGGTCCGGTGTAAAACACACAGACGTGATGTTCCAACAGAATAATAATAAAAACAGAACCATGTCCGGTGTAAAACACACAGACAGGATGTTCCAACAGAATAATAATAAAAACGAAACCAGGTCCGGTGTAAAACACACAGACAGGATGTTCCAACAGAATAATAGAAGAATGTCACCAAGTATAGGGTAGACCGCGTATACAGGTTATTCCAACAGAATAATAAGAAATGGAATAACAACAGTTCTCTTCATGAATAAGAAAGAATAACACCCCTTACCGTTTTAAAGAAGAGCTGAAATAAGGAAGTAATAAGTAGCAGAATACTCTTCTTCTCTCTCTCTATAGTTTCTCTCTCTAGAGTTCAGTGAATTCGTAAGAAATAATGAAGGAATGAGCTGCTATTTATAGAAAAATAGAATGCATAGTAACTAATTCATGAACGTTCCAGATTGATTACTTTAATCTGACGGTCCATATTTAAAGAAAAATCTTTTAAATAAAATATAATATATTCTATTTATAGAATAACTTTAATAAAGTATTTTATTTTATATAAAAAGATGTTTCTGTTTTATTACGTTAATAATACGAATAAAACAAAACGTCATTATCGCTAAATAATTCATATTATTAACTGACAATAATTGAATCAAACTGAGTGACTTCTCACATAAGCATTAATAATCAATACCGCGTGCTACTATGCAACCACACGTATTACTATACTTTTACTACCGAGTAGTTCAACAGTATCAATGGTAAAACTTCCGCCGTTATTTTTAATAAAATATTTTTGTCGTTTTCTCAATCCGACAATAATTCTGTTGTGGGGTCCACCAATGATTGTGCCGTTGTACGAATATTCCCTGTTAAAACGAATATTCCCCGACCAATCGAATATTATATAACAACTTGCGTACTTTGCAAAATTTATAAATATTACCCACAACTATAACATTATATCAAATTAACTCCATAATATTCAAAAATGATATTTATAGAAAATTCATCTTTATTTATAAAAGTTGGGGTCTTACAACCTCCCCTTCTTATGAAATTTGGCCCTCGAAATTAGGGTACGTACCTGGTATGTCGAAGAGGTAAGGATACCTTGATTTCATTTCAGATTCTAACTCCCAAGTCATTTCCTCAACATCGTGGTTTCTCCACAAAACTTTGACTTGAGGTATAACCTTGGAGCGTAGAATATGTTCCTTCTTATCCAAGATTTGAACAGGAACTTCTTCATACGTCAAATCTTCTGCTATTTCGTCCGGTTCTAACTCAATAATGTGGTTCGGGTCTTCCACATATTTGCGTAACATGGATATGTGAAAAACGTTATGAACACGAGACATACTTGGCAGTAAAGCGAGTCTATAAGCCACAGTTCCTACTCGATCGAGGATTAAAAATGGATCGATAAATCGAGGATTGAGCTTTCCTCTTTTTCCAAATCTCGTAACTCCTTTCCATGGAGCAACACGTAAGAACACATGATCTCCTACATCAAATTCCACGTCCTTTCGATGAATATCAGCATAACTCTTTTGTCGATCTTGTGAGGTTTTTATACGTTGTCGGATCGTTTGAATCTTTTCTGTAGTCATACGTACTAACTCCGGTCCCAACAACGTTGCTTCACCCACCTCATCCCAGCATACTGGAGAACGACATTTTCTTCTATACAATGCTTCGAATGGAGCCATGCCAATACTTGCTTGATAACTGTTGTTGTAGAAAAACTCCACCAATGGTAAGAACTTGTCCCAACTTCCCTTGAAGTTAAGGACACAGAGTCTTAATAAATCTTCTAGGGTTTGAATAGTCCTCTCTGATTGTCCGTCCGTCTGAGGATGATATGCCGAACTAAATCGTAAATCTGTGCCCATAGCTTTTTGTAAACTAACCCAAAATCGTGAAGTGAATCTTGTGTCTCGATCAGAAACTATGGATACTGGCATACCATGCAGTCTTACAATCTCGTTTATGTACATACGAGCAAGACGTTCAAGTGTATAAGTTTCTCGTATCGGTTAGAAATGAGCAGACTTGGTCAATCTATCAACAATGACCCAAATCGCATCTATACCTTGAGAAACCTTAGGAAGACCGGTAACGAAATCCATGGTAATGTGCTCCCACTTCCATTTTGGAATTTCAAGTGGTTGCAATGGACCTTTTGGTACTTGATGCTCCGCTTTGACTCGTTGACAAGTTAAACACCTTGAGATAAACAGCGCTATCTCTCTCTTCATATTGCTCCACCAAAATGTATGACGAAGATCATGATACATTTTGGTACTTCCAGGATGGATTGCAAACGGTGTGTTGTGCGCCTCCATCATGATTTCATACTTTAAATCAGGGTTGTTAGGAACACAAAGTCTGGAGTTGACTTGAAGTATTCCTTCTTCATCGATTCTTGTTTCCGGCATAACACCTTCTTGCACTTTCTTCCTCATACGCATCAGCTCCAGGTCTGTAGCTTGAGCAGCTTTAACTTTATCGATTAAAGTTGGTTTTACTCGTATATTCGCCATCATCACATGGGTCCCTGGAGTCTTTAACTCTATCTCCATCCTTTGCAAGTCACACAAAATGGGCCTTTGTATTGACAATATTGCACTCGTACTTGCATATGATCTTCTATTCAATGCGTCAGCTACCACGTTCGCTTTTCCAGGATGGTATTGAATGGTATGATCATAATCTTTCAACAGTTCAAGCCAACGTCGTTGTCGCATGTTGAGTTCCTTTTGAGTGAAAAAATATTTGAGGCTTTTATGATCTGTAAAGATCTCCACCTTCTCCCCATACAAGTAATGCCTCCAAATTTTAAGTGCAAAGACAACAGCTGCCAACTCTAGATCATGAGTAGGATAATTCCTCTCATATTCCTTGAGTTGTCTTGATGCATAGGCTATGACTTTTCCATGTTGCATGAGAACGCATCCCAACCCTTTGCTCGAAGCATCACTGTAGATGACAAATCCCTCCGAGCCAGATGGTATTGTTAGAACAGGTGCTGAAATGAGTCTCCTCTTGAGTTCTTAAAAACTCTTCTCACATTCTTTGCTCCAACCGAACTTTTTATCTTTCCGAGTCAGCTGAGTTAATGGAGTAGCGATTCGAGAAAATCCTTCCACGAATCTCCGATAATAACCAGCTAAACCAAGAAAGCTACGTACTTCGGTCACTGATTTAGGTTGCTCCCAGCTTTGAATAGCTTCAATCTTTGTCGGGTCAACCGATATTCCACGACTTGATACTACGTGCCCAAGGAATGCTACCTCCTCCAACCAGAACTCGCATTTCTTCAACTTGGCATAAAGCTTGTATTCACGAAGCTTTTGGAGTACCAGCCTCAAGTGTTGCTCATGATCTTCACAGCTTTTGGAATAAATAAGGATGTCATCAATAAAGACGACCACAAAGTGATCCAAATATTCCTTGAATACCCGATTCATCATATCCATGAAGGCCACAGGAGCATTAGTCAATCCAAAGGACATGACTAGGAATTCATAATGCCCGTACCGAGTTCTGAAAGCCGTCTTTGAAATATCCTCAGTTCTAACCTTCAGCTGATGATATCCAGAACGAAGATCGATCTTTGAAAAGAATTGTGCTCCTTGCAACTGGTCAAACATGTCATCAATACGTAGCAAAGGATACCTGATTTTGATGGTGACATGATTCAACTCCCGATAATCAATACAAAGTCGCATACTTCCATCTTTCTTCTTCACGAATAGCACAGGAGCACCCCAAGGAGAAGTACTAGGACGAATAAAGCCAATGTCTAACAATTCCTACAGTTGGATCTTTAACTCCTGAAGTTCAATAGGAGCCATTCGATATGGGGCTTTGGAAATGGGTTTTGTACCGGGTTCAAGGTCGATACAAAATTCAATTTCACGCTCTGGGGGTAGGCCAGGAAGTTCTTCAGGGAATACGTCAGGAAATTTATTAACAATAGAAATATCATTCAAAACTGACGTATTTTTGTTTAGATCCGTGACATGAGCTAAGAAAGCTTGACATCCGTTTTTCAATAAACGAATAGCTTTATGGCTTGAGATGACAGCGATTGATTTTAATGGTTTGGTTGCTTGAATTCGCATAATAGGTCGATTAGGAATATGAAAGCTAACAACCTTATGAAAACAATTAATTTTTGTATGATGAGTAGTTAACCAATCAATCCCTAGAATCACGTCAAATGCAAGTATTTTTAATGAAATCAGATCGACAGGTAATGTGTGGGTACCAACTTGAACCAAACAAGACTTATAAACCGTGGATGTAATGAAGGTTTCTCCCAATGAAGTTTCAACAGATAAATCAAAGTCTAATTTCTCCGGAGTCAAATTTAATCGATGAGCGCAAGTAGGAGAAATAAAAGAATGGGTAGAACCGGTACCAAATAAAGTATAGACTTCGTTAGAGTTTATGATAAGCTTACCCGTGATGACCTCATTCGGGTTCCTTGCTTTTTGGGAAGTCACAACAAACGCTCTCCCTTGCACTACCGGTTTTGACTTTTTTGGGACGGCCTTTGGTGTCTCCATCTTGGCTGAACTTGTTTTTGGTAAACGACAAAATCGAGCTAAATGACCTTCTCTTCCACAATTATAACATGCTTTAGACGGCATCGCGCAGTTTGGACTGATGTGCCCCTCCCCTCCGCATTTGAAACATATGATAGGTGGTCGTTCTCCTTCCTTAACAACGGGTGCTGGTGCTGACGTCTTTCCATCATTGTTGAATCTCCTCTTCTTGAAATGACCATTCTTATTGTTTTGGCCCTGATTACCACCGAAGTGGTTACCATTTCTGGCCTGTTGATTCCCTCCACGCTTGTTGTCACCGCTTCGATGACTGCTCTCACTGGTATTATCATTTTGCTGACTGCTCTCTTTTGGTTGCGTTGACTCGTTATCGCGCTCCACTAACTGAGCCCTATTCACAACATCTGAATACAAACACAGTTTATGAGAAATAAGATGTTGACGTATCTCAGGTTTCAAACCTCGCAAAAATATTCGCGTCATTCGCTCTTCATTATCCACCAAGTGGGACGCAAACCGGGACAACTCAGCAAATTTAGCCTCATACTGCGACACGGTCATATTATTCTGCTCCAATTTGATGAACTCCACCTCCTTCATGTGACGAACACTTTCGGGAAAGTATTTGTCATTGAACAGCTCTTGGAACTTCTCCCAAGACATCTTCAGTGCGGCAGGTTGAGTACGCTTAATCGATTCCCACCAGTAATCTGCCTCTCCTCGCAACATAAAGGCGGCAAAGGGAACCTTTTGCTCCTCAGAGCATCCCAAGACATCAAATATCTTGGTAATCTGCTTTATCCATGTTTCTGCTATAAGTGGTTTTGGCTCTCCCTTAAACTCTGGTGGTCCCAGCTCTTTGAACTGTTTAGCGGTGACCGTCTAAGAGTTTCCAGTGTTTCCACCTATATTTTGGACAGGAGCCGCTCTCGCCTGCTGTTGCATAAACTGCATAAAATTTCTGAACATTCCATCATTCATCATCTGGTCAGTGTTATTGTTTGCATGAGGATTGTCACCTTCCTGATGCACATTATCCTGATTATTGATATGTGGTGAATCAACAGTCGCCTGTGCTCCATTGCTATTCTCAACATTCTCAGATGCCATTTTCAGATACTGCCACAAAATAAAAATTAATTGATATGTCATATATTATCCTTATATTATGACCGACCAATTAAATACCATGCAAATAAACTTAGGTAGGTCATACTAGCGAAAGAATTCCCCGTCTCTCCCCTCCTAGTTCTATTCTCACATCTTAGCCAGGGATCATATCCCTAAGCTCTGATACCAACTGTGACGCCCCCAAAATTAGGTATACATCACCCATCTTGGGTCGTCAGATACATAGTACAGAATACAAATATAACTTACTAATACAACTGTCGTGTACAATACGACAAAACATAAACTGTGAGTTTGAATACAAATATTATCTTCTAGAGAGTATTCATACTCAAAAGGAGTCCTCATTACATTTATTAACACACTATTACATAGAATAGTGAGGACTACTAACTAATACTATCATTCGGACCATCACTCCGTTCCCCGACTTGCCCCAGCTACGTTCTCATTTCCTGAAGAGAACAGTGAAAGAAAGGGTGAGCTCAACTAGCCCAGTAAGAAATATTATGATTAAGATAATGCAGAATAAATTATCATTAGCCTTCAACAATGTTAAATTAAAAAAATATAATAGACATCAAGTTTAACTGCAGCGGAATAAGCAATCCATTAAAAGAGTCAAGTAGAAAATAAATTCTACAATCTTTTATGATTTAAAAGGTTTTTCAACATTGTGATCGCTGGGACTCAGCTTAATAAAATAATCCACATCATCGAATCACTCCTGCACTACGGCCAAGGATATTTGTGTATTCATTAATGGTTATGATCATACCAACAACTGTCCATCAATGCACTACGGGCCAATGAGGACTTTTACCACATCATTTGTAACATTACGGTCATGATTATACCGAATAATCCCTAGTCATAATCATACCAAGTCCATCTATGCACTACAGGCCACATATGACTTTCAATATTTTATAAACATGAGGATGATGACAATGATATAATAATTCAATAAAACAAGTTCAAGAATTAATTTATCAAGAATTAACAACGTCCAAATTGTCAACATGATACTGCTTTGTGGAGTAACATTCAAGAATACTTAGAAGAATATTTTCATGAAAAGATACTGGATAAACCGCAATTATCAAGGATATTCCACTAATTTCATGGAGTATAGAAGTCAAAACTTAACCAACTGAGTATAATAAAGAATGGAATAATAAAAGAAATCACCCGGCATGCAATAGACCGCACAGACAGGTTATTTCAACAGAATAATAAATAATGGAACCAGGTCCGGCGTAAACGCACAGACAGGATATTCCGACAGAATAATAAATAATGGAACCAGGTCCGGTGTAAAACACACAGACAGGATGTTCCAACAGAATAATAACAAGACAGAACTAGGTCCGGTGTAAAACACACAGACAGGATGTTCCAACAGAATAATAATAAAAACGGAACCAGGTCCGGTGTAAAACACACAGACAGGATGTTCCAACAGAATAATAATAAAAACGGAACCAGGTCCGGTGTAAAACACACAGACAGGATGTTCCAACAGAATAATAGAAGAATGTCACCAAGTATAGGGTAGACCGCGTATACAGGTTATTCCAACAGAATAATAAGAAATTGAATAACAACAGTTCTCTTCATGAATAAGAAAGAATAACACCCCTTACCATTTTAAAGAAGAGCTGAAATAAGGAAGTAGTTAAGTAGCAGAATACTCTTCTTCTCTCTCTCTATAGTTTCTCTTTATAGTTTCTCTCTCTAGAGTTCAGTGAATTCGTAAGAAATAATGAAGGAATGAGCTGCTATTTATAGAAAAATAGAATGCATAGTAACTAATTCATGAACGGTTCAGATTGATTACTTTAATCCGACGGTCCATATTTAAAGAAAAATCTTTTAAATAAAATATTATATATTCTATTTATAGAATAACTTTAATAAAGTATTTTGTTTTATATAAAAAGATGTTTCTGTTTTATTACGTTAATAATACAAATAAACCAAAATGTCATTATCGCTAAATAATTCATATTATTAACTGACAATAATTGAATCAAACGGAGTGACTTCTCACATAAGCATTAATAATCAATACCACATGCTACTCTGCAACCACACGTATTACTGTACTTTTATTACCGAGTAGTTCAACAGTATCAATGGTAAAACTTCCGCCGTTATTTTTAATAAAATATTTTTGTCGTTTTCTCAATCCGACAATAATTCCGTTGTGGGGTCCACCAATGATTGTGCCGTTGTACGAATATTCTCTGTTAAAACGAATATTCCCCGACCAATCGAATATTATATAACAACTTGCGTACTTTGCAAAATTTATAAATATTACCCACAACTATAACATTATATCAAATTAACTCCATAATATTCAAAAATGATATTTATAGAAAATTCATCTTTATTTATAAAAGTTGGGGTCTTACAGTCGGGATGACCAGTCTCAAGGAATAAATTTCTTTATATCACTTTCTTTTGAGATTAATATAGTTCTCAAATTTTCAAGATGACAAAAGTCCAAATTGCTAAGTATAAATGAGTTGTCAGAGCAGTGAAAATAGATCACTTGTTTATCACTCTCTTTGAAAAGGATAATGTATAAAACCCAATTAATATATAAAACAAGAACTAACTTAATCAAGCTCAAAATAAATAAATGCTAGCGATAGTGCTTTGTGCTTCAAGTGTTCAATGTGAATGTCTAAGCAGTTAATATTACAAGTATTGAACACAAACTAGGAAGTTAAAACCAAACACAAATATAGAAGATTAAAAGTGTTTATGAGCAAATATCAAAGTATGTGAATGAACTCTTCTTGCACTCTTTGCTCAATAATCTTCCTAACCCACTTAGAATCTAGCTTGAGAGATTTTGGAAGTTTATAGTGTAAGAGAATTTTCTTAGTTGCTATATTATAAAAGTTTAGTAAGAAGATAAAGATAATAAATGGTTAAGATTTAGTTTCTCAAATTTTGATCCAAGGACCATAAATTTTTTTTACCAAAAGTTTTCGAATATGCCCCTTACTAACCGATTTTTAGAGAAAATCAAAAGGGAATATTTCTAACTTTTGTACTTGATTTCTCTTCATGTTATGCCAACTAGGATATATATATATATATATATATATATATATATATATATATATATATATATATACTCACAATAGAAAATAATATTTTCACAAGAAAAATCGTCGTTATAGATCCTATAGCAACGTTTTTCACATTCTTTATACATTTATAGCGACACTTTTGTTGTGAAAATATCAAAAAGTGTTATGAAAATATTAGTTTCTATATAGTACTTTAATTTTTTTATTTAGAATGGTCACATTGTAAGACCCCGACTTTTAATTAATAAAACTTTATTTTTCTTTATATGTGTTTCTGAAACAGTAAGATGTTAAATTGATTAAAAAAAAAATCAAAGTTAAGGATGTTATGTGCAAATTACAAGAAAAAAAAAGAATGTCGACGGAAACGCCAAAAAATATTTCGTATTGTACGACAGCGCCGTAACAATCAATCATTGGTGGACCCTACAATAAAAAAATTGTCGGATACAAAAAATGACAAAATAACCATTAATAAAAGTTATCGGCAGAACTGTTACATTTAATTGTTATAATACCCGATAATAAAGGAACAGTAATACGCAATGTCACTACAGTATTCCACAGTATTGAACCAATAATTATCACAGTAACAAGGGTAATAATGGAAAGTTATGTATTTAAAAGTCGCAGGTACCAAAAAGTTAGATAGACTTAACAATACGTTAGGTAAATAACACTGTATACATAAATATTTGTGATATTAATACATTAAGTAAATAATACATAAAATAGACAAATATAATAATAATTATGAATAGTAAAGAAAATGTAATCTTGAAATGTGAAAGTTGTGCCAAAATTTATGTGTGGTTGATTAAAGGTAATCTTGAAATGTGAAAATTGTGATAAAATAATATATTGTAGATTAAAGATAATCTTAAAATGTGAAAAATGTGCTAAAGTTGATGTGTGGTAGATGTTGATTGAGTTTTGACTATCAAAAGGGGGGGAGGGTGTTTAACATAAAGTGTTGACACAATCTTCTTAACGATAGAAATATCATTCAAAACCGTGACCCTCATCCAAGACTTGGATAGCACGTCACATTGATACCTATCAACTTGTCATCGTTATTCACAATATCGCCTATAGAAAGTTTGGCTTCGGTGCATTCCACACAAAGAAGTCAACAACGAAAGGATCGGGCACTTTACTTATGGCTTGATATGACAATGATTGACTTTAGTGGTTTGGTTACTTTGAATTCGCATAACAGGTTGGTTAGGAGTATGAAAGTTAACAACTTTACAAAAAAAAGCATGATGAGTTGTTAACCAATCGATTCCTAAAATCACATCAAAGGCAAGTATTTTCAAAGAGATACGATCGACAGGTAACGTGAAAGTGTTGATTTGAACAAGATTTATAAATAGTGGAGGTAACGAAGGTTTCTCCCAACGGAATTTCAATAGATAAATCAAAGTCTAACTTCTCCGGAGTTAAGTTGAAACATTGAACACAACTAGGTGAAATAAAAGAGTGAGTAGAACCGGTATCTAACACGGTACAGACTTCACAAGAGTTTATGACTAACATACCCGTGATAATTTTATTCAGGTTCCTTGTCACGAAAAAAAAAACGCTCTCTCTTAAACTACCGATTTTGGCTTGTCTGGGACATCCTTTGGCATCACTATCCCAGCTGGACTTGACTTCACCATATGACAAAATATAGCTAGGTGACCTTCTCTTCCACAATTAAAACACGCTTTAGATTGCTGCGTACAGTTTGGACGAATGTGTCCCTCCTGTCCGCATTTGAAACATACGACCGGTGGTCATTCTTCTTCCTTTGAAACGGGTGCTAGTGTCGACGTCTTCACGTCATTGTTGAACCTTCTCTTCTTAAAATGTCCATTCTTATTATTTTGGCCATGATTACCACCGAAGTAGTTACCATTTCTGGCATGTTGATTCCCTCCTTGCTTATTGTCACCTCTTTGATGACTGTTATCACCGGTATTATCATTTTGTCGGCTGCTCTCTTTTGGTTGGGTTGACTCGTTATCGCGCTCTAATAACTGAGCCCTATTAATAACATCTGAATACAAACACAGTTTATGAGAGATAAGTTATTGACGTATCTCAGGTTTCGAATCTCTTAGAAATATTCGCGTTATTCTCTCCTCATTATCAACCAAATGGGATGCAAATCGGGACAACTCAGCAAACTTGGCTTCGTACTGCGACACGGTCATGTTGTTTTGCTCCAACTTGATAAATTCCACCTCCTTCATTTGACGAATGCTTTCGAAAAAGTATTTGTCATTGAACAGCTCTTGGAACTTCTTCCAAGACATCTTGAGTGCGTCAGGCTGGGTACGTTTTACAGATTCCCACCAGTGATCTACCTCTTCACGCAACATAGAGGTGGCAAAGGAAACCTTTTGCTCCTCAGAGCATCCCAAGACATCAAATATCTTGGTGATCTGCTTTAACCACGTCTCTGCCTTAAGTGGTTCTGGCTTTCTCAAAAACTCCGGTGGTCCCAGCTCCTTGAACTGCTTAGCGGTGACCAACCGTGGGTTGCCATTATTTTTACCTGCATTATGAACAGGAGCCGCCTTCGCCTGATGTTGCATGAATTCTAAAAAAACTCCTAAACTTACCGTCGTTCGTCAATTGATCAGTGTTGTTGTTTACAGGAGGATTATCACCATCCTGTTGCATATTGTCCTGATTATTGATCTGTGGAGACTCAACGGTCTCCTGTGATCCATTGCTTATCTCAACATTTTGAGATGCCATTTTTAAATACTGCAACAAAACAAGGGTTAATTAACATATCACATATTATCCCTATACTCTGACCGACCAATTAAATACTAAACAAACTTAGGTAGGTCATACTAGCGAAGGAACTACCCGTCTGTCCCCTCCTAGTTCTATTCTCACATCCTAGCCAGGGATCATATCCCTAAGCTCTGATACCAACTTATGTCAGCACCTCACCAGGGTACCTATCAGCTTGCCACCGCAGAACGGCGTCTCCTACGGAGAGTCTGGCTTCGGTACATCCCTCATCAACAGGAAGTCACTAGATAGAGGCTCGGGGCTCTTTACTTATGGCTCTGATACCAACTGTGACGCCCCCAAAAATATGTATACATCACCCATCTTGAGTCGCCAGATACATGGTACAGAATTCAAATACAACTTAATAATACAACTGTCGTGTACAATACGACAAAACATAAACTGTGAGCACTACAACAAAAAGGCTTATCAGCGACCGCACATCTGCGACTGCATATAGTCGCAGATGGGTATCAGTGACCGGATGCAGTCGCTAATAGTAGTCGCAGAAAATCTTGTCGCTAAAAAGACATCAGCGACCAACAATAGCGACCGCATTATTAGCGACCGCAATCAGCGACCTCAGCTGTCGCTATTCTGACTCATGCTGAGTCATGCGTCAGACGTGATGTGGTACACGTGTCAGCGACTGGTAATAGCGACCGCATGCGGTCGCTGAAGTAGACGAACCTTACTGGGTCGCTAATACTGTATCAGCGACCGCACGCGGTCGCTGACTTTGTTTTTTTTTTTAAATATTTTTCCTGTTTTATTGATTTCCCAAAAATAACCTGCTTTGTACCTGCTTTTTATCCCAACACACAGCAGTATATATAAGCATCCATCCATGATAACTACTATATGATAAACATCCATCCATACATACAGTCCAAAGAATGAATCTAAATCAACACAACACAATACAATCGTAAACATCCATATAATAGAATCGTAAACCAATACAGTCCAAAGATAAGTAGTTTAAAAGATTACAAGGCTTTAAAAATCTAAAAAACAAGTCTAACAAGGCTTTACAAATCTAACATGCATGACTGGTCTAGCTCTTCATGGATCATTCAAATTAGTACCCTGTAATTAACAAAAGAATAAAACATATATGTTACATGTGTTGATACTGCTATGACTTGGGGAAAGCTAAATAATAGACAATGTACGTAATGAAACATTAAAAGTACCTGGTCGCCACCCTGATGCTGTGATGCTGCTGCTTCCACCACTGCCTTTGCCAAGTCATCAGGATTCAGAGAATGCAGATGCCCGCCCAGTATAAGAAGAAGATCACGATTTTGACAGATCGCTCTCACACAGTCAGCAGGAGTATGATAGGCTGGATGACCTGATGACTGTGTAGACTGTGTAGACTGGGTAGCAGAGCTGCCTGTGCCACTGATGGTCGGGCGTCGTCTTTGTCCTTGACCTTTAACATAATTTTTCTTCACGACGGACGCCCTCTCCCACAATTCTTGATCAATCGCCGGACGCGGGGTGCCTTCAGGATAGCGCTCGTTCATTAAGCCCTTATAAGTGTCCTGTCAGAAGGTCAACAAATAAATAGTTAAAAATAAATACGAAATGCTAAAAAACATGACTATAATATATTTAAAGTTAACTTATTACCGCTATCTGAACAGCATCAGGCAGACCATCACGGGTGGCCACATACACATCTAACCAATTGATAGGTTGACCTTGAGACTCAGACTCCTACAGTTCATGTTCTCATATTAATATGTAAACATATGATATTTTAGCTACAAAACATGACTGTAAACATAAAGACAAATAACTAAGCCAATAAGCTTGTTATACATACGTACCCTAGCAGCAATATGTTGCAGCTGAGATATACTGCCTTTTGCCTTTTCGCCTTCAGATACACCTGAGGATCTGTTCGAGGCGGCAGTCTTACGTCTCTTGACCCAGCTCTCAGCTCTTCACTGCTCACACATCTGCACCCATATGGGATGTGCGCACCACCAGGGGCAATGCTCATGCATATACTGCTCACCCTGTCCTGGATGGTCAATCTCAGCATTGTGCAGGGCTTTCTGTCGTTCTTTGTTTAGATTATCTTTAGTCCGGACGGCGCACTTCTGCCAGAACAGTGCTTGAATAACTGATGCATGTGCGTCGTCCCATCTATACCGCTTCTGCAAATAAAACAACAATAATAATATTAAAACTACTATAATACCATAATCCAACATTACTAAACTATTAGTTGATTAACTATGTATTATCTATCAGAGTGATTAAATAAATATACCTGAAATTCAGCCCAAACTGCATCCTTATGGGCGAGAGGTGTGCTCGCCCATGTAATCACTGGCGTAGGCCAGTTCTGTAAGCATAATTGTGAAATGCACTTCACAATTTTACTATCTTGAAAATCACTACAATATACAATAATTTACATTAAAATATATTTATAACAATGGAAATATTAAACCCTTATATATACACGATGTTTAACTTACGTGCTTTCTGGAGGAGGACGGATCTGTATAAGAATGCGATCATCCGGATTAGCCGGGGCCTTCGGCACATGATTAGGGACCCGACCCAACCCGCGCTTTCGTGTAACAGGTTCAGAAGACATCTATAAATAAAAAAAATTAGGATGTTAGTATGAAATTATGAATGACAATTAATTGTATGAAATAGTTAACTACGATTACCATAAGTGAAAGGTACATAAACATGACTGCAAAATAGTTAACTACAACAACTATAAATGATATAGTTAAGGATATAGAGAACATTCCTATATAGAGAACATAAATGAAAGGTACATAATTATGAACTAAACATGAACATGAACATAAACATACATTTTGTACAATTAAAACTAAACATACATTTTAATGAAAATCGTTGTCTGATGAGTCAGAATCATTTTGTACAAGTATCGGAGATTCATAACCATCTTCAGATTCTGTGTCAGTGTCAGTCAATAACTCTTTCTCAATATCACTGTCATCCTGCACAATAACTGTCTCGGGATCCAATTCATCAGGTTCATCTCCACCCTCTAACTGGATTACATCATTGTTGTCCTCTATATTTATTATAGGAGGTCTCTGAAGCATTTCCTCTTGGTAGAAATCCCCGTCTATTACTTGGACACGACTACGCGCGGGAGTATGAATTACAACTTGCCAATCTGTAGGCGGTCTATCCCTTTTCCTAACTGGACTAGGAGTATAGTATACTTGTATTGTTTGAGTTGGTAATACAAACGGTTCGTTGGAGTACGCAGACCTATGGAGGTCAATATCGACGATTCCATGTCTGTCAACACGTATCCCTTTTTCTGAATCAAACCAATGGCACTTGAACAAGTGAATATGACCACCGTACGTGCCCTTGTACGACAACTTTACGATTTCCTCCAACTCCCCATAAAAGGCACGACCAAGCTCATTGTAACAATCTCCTTGGACACACACTCCAGAGTTCGTTGTTCTTTTACCGTGCTCATATGCCTTTGTGTGAAATTCACAACCATTTATTTTGTAACCATTGCGGGTGACTTGGTCCCTGTCTGGTCCCATAGCTAGGACTTGTACATTAGCCGGAATCGTTGATCCCTTAGTCAAAGCCTACAAAAACTCCATCTTATTAAATGAAGTCATAGTTAACATGGAGTATATATATATATATATATATTACGTGCTTAAAAATTAAACTTACTTTGTCCTTTAGCCAAAGTGCAAAGTTTTTATCCCGATTGATTTGAACATCTTTATCAGTTATGCCGGGATGCTTCACTTTTAACTCGTCATCGTACAATCTATACCATGTTATAAACATTAACATATTGGAATAAATTGTCAACTTAAAAGATAAATTATCAAGTTTACATGTGTACCTCACAAATTCGTCAATCTCCTCGCAATTGAGAAGAATGTAAGTATGTGCAGCATGTAATTCTTGCTCAGAGAGGAATATGCGCTTCCCTTTTCCATAAGCGCGGCCCGATAGACCAAATACAGATAGTCGACCATTTAGTTCAACATTTCCCCCATCATCATGTCTCGATACTCGATTGGCCTTTGTCAAGACTTCGTCCGGAAAATAGTCTGAGACAAACGTAGATATCTCATCGAAACTGTATGCCTCGCATATCGACCCCTCGATATAAGCTCTATTCTTAACCTTTCTCTTAAGGTTTCCCATCACCCTTTCGAAAGGGTACATCCATCTATATTGAACTGGACCCCCAACACGAGCTTCATAGGGAAGATGGATTTGCAAATGCTCCATGGAGTCAAAAAAACCAGGTGGGAATATTTTTTCCAGTTTACACGTGATCTCTATGATGTTCTTCTCAAGTACAGACATGTCCTTCTCATTTAATGATTTTGAACATAAGTCTTTGAAGAAACGACTAAGATCCGTCAAAGCATCCCATATTGGTTTATCAAGCAGATCCCGAAATGCTATAGGCATGAGCCTCTCCATGAACACATGACAGTCATGACTCTTCATCCCTTGCAATTTCCCACCCGTAACACACCTTGCAATGTTTGATGCATATCCATCTGGTAGTTTCAGAGACTTAACCCATGTGCATACATCTTCAACTTGCTTTTTGGACAATGTGTACTTTGCATGCGGTTTGACAATCTTACCATTAGGAGATTCGTAAAGTTCTAATCCGGGACGCTTACAAATATCTTTCATGTCCAAACGTGCCTTATCGTTATCTTTTGTCTTCCCCGTAACATTCATCACAGTGTTAAACACATTGTCAAACACATTCTTCTCAATATGCATCACATCTAGATTATGACGAATCAAATTTGTAGACCAATAAGGCAGTTCCCAAAAGATGCTTCTCCGAACCCAGTTATGAGATTCGCCAAACCCATTGATTATATTTGTGGCATCAACCTTACCAAATGGGATAACCGGCAATCTCATCACACGATCTCGCATCTCCGTTCCCGAAAATCGCGGTGCAGGTATATCATTGTCTACTTTCCCTTTCCTGAAGTGTTCTCTATTTCTTCGAAATGGGTGATCTACCGGTAAGAACCGACGATGACAGTCAAACCAACAAGGCTTTCGACCTTTTGATAGATTAAACGACTTTGTATGCTCCATACAATACGGACAAGCCAACTTCCCGTGTGTACTCCATCCAGCTAACATACCATAAGCTGGGAAGTCACTTATAGTCCACATAACCGCTGCCCTAAGGTTGAAATTTGTTTTCGTTGCAACATCCCAAGTCTGTACTCCATCCTCCCACAATACCTTCAACTCGTCTATAAGAGGTCTCAAGTAAACATCTAAGTTCTTTCCAGGACTCTTAGGACCAGGAACCAAGAGTGAAAGAAATAAGTATGGCTGTTTCATACACATCCAAGGTGGCAAGTTGTACGGAGTAACAATCACAGGCCAACATGAGTACGGAACAGCTGAGTGGCCAAACGGATTGAAACCATCGGTGGACAATCCAAGCCTCACATTTCTAGGTTCCAATGCAAATCCAGGATGTGCTAAGTTGAAATCTTTCCAAGCCTTCCTATCTGCGGGATGATTTAGTTCTCCATCTTTAGCTGGAGATTTCGCATGCCAACTCATATGTTCAGCTGTTCTTGAAGACATGTACAATCTTTTTAGCCGATGTGTTATTGGAAAATACCTTAGAATCTTAAACGGTATACTTGATTTTTTTGTAGTCACACCCTCTTTATTAGGCCTAAACCGATCATGACTGCAAAACGTGCACCTTGTCATCTGTTCATTTTCCTTATAAAACAACATGCAATCGTTGGGACATGCATCGATCTTTTGGTATCCAAGACCCAACTTCTTCACCATTTTCTTACAAAAGTAATAGTTACCAGGTAATTTCTCACCGTCAGGCAACATACTCTTAATGGCCTTCAAGAGCGACTCAAAACACTCATGGCTCATGTTGTGATCAGCCTTGATGTTAAGTAATGTCGCCACTGCAGACAATATAGTGTGTTTGGTGCAACCATGCCACAATGGCTCGCTACCCTCGTTTAACAACTTAAAGAATTCTTTGGCATCAGAATTCATAGGTTGTTCTCTGCCTTGCTCCCAATCAAAATCTGGCCATGCAATATCATGAACCATTTCATTCATACGATGAGTACTACTGCCAGAATTATGTACTTGTGTGATGCCACCATCTCTTCTCTGCCCATGTGCCCACCAGCATTCTTCGTAATTTCTCATGAACCCAGAAACAAGTAAATGATAGTTTATCATGTCTCTATCCATATAATTTACATTCTTACACTTCAAACATGGACATCGTATCTGCGACTTACCATTCATACATTCCGGGTGACTATACGCATACTCCAAAAATACTTGGCAACCAGCTCTAAATTCAGCTGTAGCACCTATCTGGGCACTTGACTTTCGTCGTGCCATCCAACTACGGTCTAAATAGAGGTCCATGATTGCACGGTACCTATGTTGACATGAATTTATTGTATTCCCTTGTTAGAGATTTACAATTCAGCTCAATCCCATTTATGATGCTTATAAATACATATAGATGTATATATACATATATAACATGAGTGTGCATCATATATGATTATTCGGGAATTGAACAAGGATACATGCCAAAACAAATTTACACCGCTTGAGATCGACTACCCAAAGGCATGGTATATTGTTATGGATCTTAAATTAGAGTATGGTCTTATGTCATCCTACATATTTTAACTAACACCAACCTAAAGCCAATAGATTCATAGGGGTAGAATACGAATCATTACATCATATATGGTCTGCATATGCTGCGTATATCAAGATTGCAGAAGAAGGCATACTATTAGTCCCTTAATGTGGGACTATTAGTCCTATTAGTCCCTTATATAGGATATATCTTGCTTTAAGTACGGTTCTAACGTATGTTTCAGTTTCAGTTTTCAAGCGCTGCGTGTACATTTGATTAGTTACTAAGCATTTGATTAGCTCGTTGTACTTTATAAATGTTCGCAACTACCCGACCAACAAAAAAATTTCGCCAGAGTCTCCCCTATAATATGGACTAGCCACATGCACGACGGCATGCATATATTGTCATTTCTAGGCACCCAAGACACAAACCAAGAGAAATATATAAATAATCATAACATTATCCCTACTTGGCAAGACTTGAAACTTTGTTTTTGTTAGGAATTGAAATTTAATGCAGATTACAAGTTGAACTAATAATTGATTATTTTTCATAGCAGTCAGTCAAACACTGCTCTTGCTATTACATGTAACATCACACCTTTATAATTGCTTCAGTTTCTTTTTTCATCATTATATCCCATCTAATTTTTGCTTCTGTATTTAGTTGTCAAGTTACTTATTGCTCATTAGTATTGTCAAGTGACTTATTGCTCATTAAGTTGAAATTCTTAGATTATTATTCTTTGAAGTCAGAAGGGAAAGAAATAAAATAGTTTGTCATTCTTTACTGCTGCTCACTCTTTGTAGTCACAGTTTTAGATATATCTCAGAAATTATGAATCCTACTATATCAATACATAAAATTAACCCACTACATCAATTTAGTTGCAATATATACTATTTTTCTTAAATTATTACCACTATTCAATAAAAAGATTCAACAAAAATCAGATTGATTACACACCCTACCTACAGTAGTCTGAATTACAAAAGAAAATGAAGGGGTCCCTACATCACAATGAACAATGCATATAAATATATACATGCATATGTAAAGAAGAAGCAAGACCAACACAGACATGGTCACAGTTGATTGCATCTTTCACAATACACGAGATTTTACTAGTATATCCACGACAATCTATCAAATCCAGCCCCCCTCCTCAATGTCAGTCATCACTGTCCAAGTACTTCTAACATATCATTAAATCAAACACTAGTATTTACAAGCTAACGAACTAGGTTAATACAATTGAACATACCTTTCAAAAGATTTGTAGGTAACGGTGGCGCCGGCGGCGACTGAGGTAGTGGTGGGTGGCGGCAGCGGTTTTCCCCTCTTCTCCCTCTTCTTTTCTCCCCCTTCTCGGTGGCGTCGGCGGCGGCTGAGGTAGTGGTGCACCTTGGCAGCGGTTTTCCCCTCTTCTCCCTCTTCTTTTCTCCCCCTTCTGCCTCTTCTCCCTCTTTTTTTCTTCTGTTCTGGTCGACAGTGACGAACTGATACTGGTTTATTGAAATACATTTGCGACCGCTATCAGCGACCGCATGCGGTCGCTGATTTTTAATGATGTGGAAGTATTCGCGACCGAATGCGGTCGCTGTTACTTATTGGTGGCAAATAAGCAGCGCGCCAACATTTCCAGCCAATTTTTTGGAGGCAAAAATGAGTCTGCGACCGAATAGCGACCGATATCGGTCGCTAACATAAACTAGCGACTAAATTCAAGTGCGGTCGCTAAAGGTGGTCGCTAAAAATCCTATCTGCGACCAAAAAAAGCGGTCGCTGATAAGATTGGTCGCTGTTAGAGCATTTTCTTGTAGTGGAGTTTGAATACAAATATTGTCTTCTAGAGAGTATCCATACTCAAAAGGAGTCCTCATTACAATTATTATCACACTATTACATAGAATAATGAGGACTACTAATGCTATCATCTGGTCCGTCACTCCGTTTCCCGACTCGTCCCAACTATATTCTCATTTCTTGAAGAGAACAGTAAAAGAAAGGGTGAGCTCAACTAGCCCAGTAAGAAATATTATGACTAAGATAATGCAGAATAAATTATCATTAGTCTTCAACAATGTTAAACTGATAAAATACAATAGACACCAAGTTTAACTGCAGCGGAACCAGCAATCCATTAAAAGAGTCAAGTAGAGAATAAAATCTACTATCTTTTATGATTTAAAAGGTTTTTCATGACTTTTATTGCTGGGACTCAGCTTAATAAATAATCCACATCATCGAATCACCCCTGCACTACGGCCAATGATATTCTTTAGTATTACGACCACGAATTATCCATGCACTACGGCTAAAGATAATCATGTTTTCATCAACGGTCCTGATCATGCCATAAAACAATTTATCTCTGCACTACGGCCAAAGAGAATCCATAGCCATAATTATACCAAAAACTGTCCATCAATGCACTACGGGCCAATGAGGACTTTTTTCACATTATTTGTAATATTACGGTCATGATTACACCGATCAATCCCTGGTCATAATCATACCAAGTCCATCTATGCACTACAGGCCATAGATGACTTTCAACAAAATATAAACATGAGGATGATGACAATGATATAAGAATTCAATAAAACAAGTTCAAGAATTAATTTATTCAGGAATTGATAACGTCCAAATTGTCAACATGATACTGCTTTGTAGAGTAAAATTCAAGAATGCTCAGAAGAATATTTACATGAAAAGATACTGGATGAAGCACAAATATCAAGGATATTCCACTAATTTCATGGAGTATTGAAGTCAAAGTTTTAACCAACTGAATATAATAAAGAATGGAATAACAAAAGAAATCACCATGCATGCGATAGATCGCACAGGCAGGTTATTCCAACAGAATAATGAATAACGGAACCAGGTCCGGCGTAAAGCACAGACAGGATGTTCCAACAGAATAATAAAAATGTAATAACAGAAGAATTTCACCAAGTATAGGGTAGCCCGCGTATACAGGTTATTCCAACAGAATAATAAAGAATGGAATAACAGAAGTTCTCTTCATGAATAAGAAAGAAAGAATACCCTTTACGAGTACAACAAATAATATCCCTTACCGTAAAAGAAACTTGATATCGGAGTAGTGAAGTAGCAGAATACTCTTCTTCTTTCTCTCTATAGTTTCAGTGAATTCGTAAAAAATAATGAAGGAATGAGCTTCTATTTATAGAAAAATGGACTGCATGGTAACTAACTCATGAACGGTTCATATTGATTTACTTTAATCTGACGGTCCATATTTAAAGCAAAATCTTTTAAATAAAATATAATATATTCTATTTATAATCTAATAAAACGAATGACTTTAAAAAAGATTTTACTATACAAATACTATGCAGGCACTATGCAAATACTATGCATAATAAAATATAATATATTCTAATTATTGTCTAATAAAATAAATAACTTTATAAAAGTATTTTATTTTATATAAAAAGATTTTACTATTAGCCTAATAAAACGAATAGCTTTATAAAAGTATTCTGTTTTAAATAAAAAGCTTTTCTGTTTTATTACATTAATAATACTAATAAAACAAAACTGAGTGACTTATCACGTAAGCCTCAATAATCAATACCGTATGCTACTATGCAACCACACGTATTACTGTACTTTTACTACCGAGTAGTTCAACAGTATTAACGGTAAAACTTCCGCCGTTATTTTCATAAAATATTTTTGTCGTTTTCTCAATCCGACAATAATTCTGTTGTGGGGTCCACCAATAATTGTACCATCGTACGAATATTTTCTGACAAAAATAATATTCCCCGACCAATCGAATATAATACAACAACTTGCATACTTTACAAAATTTATAAATACTACCCACAACTATAACATTATCTCAAATTCACACCATAATATTTAAAAAATATTTCAAAAAAATTAAATCTTTATTCATAAAATCTGGGATTTCACAGTTGGTAACATCACTTATAGCACAAAGATTGCTTAGATTAGTCCTTTCTCTAAAGTATTGTTACAAAAATACCCACACACATTAGAAAATATTTATAACTCTCCCTTTAAAAGATTCATTTTGAAAAGTTTCAACTGGAAGATTGTTTCAAAATGTTATTTTATTCGTTCAAAAATTATTTTGAAAGTTTATTCTATTTCATTTTATACATTAAACAAATTTATTTTTACAAATGTTATTAATATATTTTTGAAAATTTTACAAAATATGAGTTATTAGTGTACACCATAGAACTTATATAAAGTAATTACTAATTAAATCATAAATATACATTTAGGTTGATCTCCTACATAGGAAGCAAAATCTAGTCATGTGCTAGGTAAAAGATATCATTTTCTTCAGGCTCTTAAATTTAAACCTATTGTGGTAATAAATTATTATTTGTTTATACAACCTTAAAACGGTGAAAATTTATATATGAAATAACAATTCGTTAATTTTTTTTAATAGTTTGCGCTTTATCGAATATATTTTACCCTGAACATTCTTGTTGAATTCTAACCGTTATATTTGAAATGTGAACTTTTGGATTGTGATCATTTTGGACTTTGAACGTTACATTTGGGTTATGAACATTTTGACTTGAAATATCTATTTGAAATGTAAACATTTTAGACTGTTAAATATTCCTTGTACGTGAACCACACCGTTTAACTTCCTATCTATGAATCTTGGACAATACATTTGGACTTGAACTCATTCCGATATTCTAGACATCGTATTGACAATTTGAACATTATTAGATTTTGAATGAATTAAATTATTCCTTAAACATAAATAAATTACAGATTTCTAATATTCATGCATTATTTTATTATTCATATTATTTATGTTTATTCCTTGTTGTTTGTACTAACCATCAGGACTCAAGTTGTTGTGAATGTCTTTTGCCTGTGTGACAAAGACACGTGGTGAAAATTTTCTTTGACCTTGGTGCAAAGAAGAACTGTTGTTTGTCATGATCATGGTTATTGATTTTACAGTAAATGAAATCTTGATGATGAATTTTAAATTGGAGGATATAGTTGTGACGCCCCAAAAATAGGTATACATCACCCATTCCGAGTCGCCAAATACATGATACAGAAAAACAACTACAACTTCATTATTACAATTGTCGTGCAAAATACGAAAACACATATGCTGTGAGTTTAAATACAAATATTGTCTTCTAGACAGTATTCAAACTCAAATAAGTCTTCATTATAATTATTGATACACTATTTTATAAAATAGTGAGGACTGCTAAAACAACCGACTTGAAACATCACTCCATACCCCGACTAGTTCCCGCTATATTCTCGCCTCCTGAGAAGAAAAATGGAACAAAAAGGAAAAGGGTGAGCTCAACTAGCCCAGTAAAAGATATTATGACTAAGATAATATAGAACAAATTATCGTTAGCCTTCAACAAATCCGATAAAATATAATGGACAACAAGTTTTAGATTAATATTCGCAGCGAAAAATAACAATTCATTAGAAGAGTAAAGTAGAGAATGAAATCGACTATCATCTATGAATTTAAAAGTTCATTATCAATATTTTATCCCTGTAACATCAATCAATATACATCTTGAATCAAATATTCATCTTTGTACTACGGGCTAAAGATATTCATTTGTATCACCAGTTGGTTATGTTCATCTCAACACCTGTTCATCTTTGCACTACGGGCCAAAGATATTCATCAGGTAATCATTTATCTTTGCACTACAGGCCAAAGATATTTAGTCATATAATCATTTAGGACTGAGGATGACGAAAAATATTGTAAAGAAACGAATCCAGTGAGATAAAATGATAAAGATTAGGGATTCGTAATTTAGATAATCCAAGTTCAAAAATTCTCCATAATAAACCATAGTGGAGTGAAATTCAAGAATGAAGATCAAAATATGGATACAATCAAAGATAGTAACCATAATAGACATCTTGAACAAAGAAATTTTTTTTTTCTGTGAATAGTGATGTATACGTGAATAGTAACCCCGACACGAAAAGGTAGAAATTTCACAAGAAAACCCATACTTCGTGAATAGTATCGTATACGTGAATAGTAACCTCGACATAAAAAGGTAAAAATTTCACAATAAAATTCATACCAATATTTCGGCATAATGATATTGAAAGAAATAATATCATTTACGAAGAAAATAACATCCCTTACCTCAAAAGAATAGTACTTCTGGCTGAAATACCGGATATAACGCTGAAGGAAACTTGCACTGAATAGTAACTTTCACATTAGCTAAATACTCACAAAAAATATGCTCTATAATATAGAGAGAGAAAACTTATGATTCTGGTGTGATTTTTAATTCTAACCAAGCACCCTTTTTATAGAAAAATGCTTAGAACGCCAAAGTAGACTAAATTAATAAAATAATATTTTCCAAAATTTTCAAGCACTCCACCTTTGATCAAATTTTAGCACACCACAGTGGGGCCCACCAAAACTCAAATTTTTACACAACAACCAAAAATGGGGCCCACATATTTTTAATAAAAATATTTATTTTTGAAATTTCAATAATTCATAATACATAGCTCTTTTATCAGAAAAATTCGAATCTCATATACATTCCATAGGAAATTTAATTCTCTACAACTTTGTAGAAGAAAGTTTTTCCAAATTCTAAACAGAAAATGTTCGAAATCCACATACGGATGATTTTAAACACCTCCACTTTGACAAAATACTGATAAAACACCCTCATTCTGATAAAATACTGATAAAACACCTCTGCATTAATTCTTCCATTTATATCCACATAAAATAAATATTTTCTTATCATATAAATCAATAATTAATTATTCACAAATAATATTACAGAATCATAATTATGACAACCAATTCGTTTCCAGGAAAGAAGGGGATTTTCGATAAGAATTTCTCCTTACTGGCGCGCAATTAGGTGACTAAACCCCTTTCCTAGACATAACTTCCTTAGACATTGCCAATAATACAATCTAATAATATTATTCAAATAATATGAATTATTGATCTGATAATGAGATATACTGTGCAGTGACAATTATTGAACAACAATAATATAAAATATCAGCGTAGCAATTATTAAATTAATAAAATAAAATATTGAACAGTAATTAATGTAAAAATTATTGAGTAGTGCCTTCTTACGTAAGAATCAATAATTCAAAAATACTGTGCAATACCGTGTGCTACTGTGCAACCACTCATATTACTGTATTTTAACCACCGGGTATTCCAACAGTGTTAACGTTAACAACTATGTCGTTATTTGTAAAAATTCAAACTTATCGTTTTCTTCATCCGACCGTTTTTCGTTATGGGGCCCAAAAATGGTTGCGCCGTCGTACGAATATTCCCTAACAGCAAGAATATTCCCCGACAACAATGAATATTTTATAACCACTTGCTTATTTTGTAAAATTTGCACATTCACCCATAACCAAAGCATTATATCAAATTAACACCTTATTATTCAAAATAATAATTAGAGAAAATTCGATTTTATTTATAAAAAGTTGGGGTCTTACAACCTCCCCTCCTTATGAAATTTCGTCCTCGAAATTGACGTACGTACTTGGTGTTTCGAAAAGGTGAGGATACCTCGTTTTCATTTCCAATTCCAACTCCCAGGTCATTTCCTCAATAGCGTGGTTCCTCCACAAAACTTTGACTTGTGGTATAGCCTTTGTGCGTAGGACATGATTCTTCATATCCAAGATATTGACAGGTACCTCTTCGTACGTTAAATATTCGGCTATCTCGTCTGGTTCTAACTCAATAATGTGGTTCGGGTCTTTCATATATTTACGAAGTACAGATATGTATAAAATATTATGAACACGAGATATGCTTGGAGGTAATGCGAGTCTATAGGCCACATTTCCTATTCGGTCAAGAATCTCAAATGGACCAACAAATCGTGGATTGAGTTTTCCTCTCTTTCTGAATTTTGTATCTCCCTTCCATGGAGCAACACGTAACAATACATGATCCCCAATATTAAATTCTACGTCCCTTCGATGTAGATCCATATAACTCTTTTGTCGATCTTGTGTCGTTTGTATACGTTGTCGGATCATTTGGATCTTTTCCGTAGTTATGCGTACCAGCTCTGGTCCCAACAACGTTACTTCTCCCACCTCATCCCAACATACTAGAGAGCGACACTTGCGCCCATACAATGCTTCGAATGGAGCCACACCTATACTTGCCTGATAACTATTGTTGTAGGAGAATTCCACCAATGGTAGGTATTCATCTCAACTCCCTTTGAAATGTAGGACACAGAGTCTTAATAGATCTTCAAGAATTTGAATAGTCCTTTCTGATTGTCCGTCCGTTTGAGGATGGTATGCCGAACTGAATCGTAAGTTCGTGCCCATAACTTTCTACAAGCTAACCCAAAATCGTGAAGTGAATCTTGGGTCACGATTCGAAACTATGGATACTGGCATGCCATTCAATCTCACAATCTCATTCACGTACATACGAGCAAGATGTTCAAGGGAATATGTGACGCCCCCAAAATAGGTATACATCACCCATTCTGAGTCGCCAAATACATGGTACAGAAAAATAACTATAACTTTATTAATACAATTATCGTACAAAATACGACAACACATACTGTGAGTTTAAATACAATATTGTCTTCTAGACAATATCCACACCTAAATAAAGTTCTCATTACAATTATTGATACACTATTTTACAAAATAGTGAGGACTACTAAAATCGCTATCTTGAACCATCACTCCATATCCCAGCTAGTCCCTGCTAAATAATCACCTCCTGAGAAGAAAAATAGAACAAAAAGGAAAAGGGTGAGCACAACTAGCCCAGTAAAGAATATTATGATTAAGATAATATACAACAAATTATCATTAGTCTTCAACAGGGAAAAATCTAATAAAATATAATAGACAACAAGTTTTAGATCAACAACTGCAGCGGAAACAACAATTTATTAGAAGAGTCAAGTAGAGAATGAGTTCTACTATCTTCTAAGATTTAAAAGTCCATGATCAATATTTTATTTCTGTAACATCAATCAATATACATCTTTAATAAAATATTCATCTTTGCACTACAGGCCAAAGATATTCATTTGTATCACCAGTAGGTCATGTTCATCTCAACACCTGTTCATCTTTGCACCACGGGCCAAAAAATTTCATCAGATAATAATTCATCTTTGCACTACAGGCCAAAGATATTTAGTAACATCATCATTTAATACTGAGGATGATGAAAAATATTTTAAAGAAAATGAATCCAATGAGACAGAAGGACAAATAGTAGGGATTCATATAACAGTTTATCCAAGATCAATAATACTTCATAATAACCAATTGTGAAACAGAATTTAAAAATAAAGATCAAAACATGGATACAATTAAAGATAGTAACCATAAAAGACATCTGGGACGAAAAAGGAAAATTTTATTTTTTCAGTGAATAGTGTCGTATTCGTAAATAGTGCCGTCGTGAATAGTGTCGTATACGTGAATAGTAACCCCGACACAAAAAGTTTCAAATTTATAAAAAGTTCAAACCAATATTTTGGCATAATGATATCGAAAGAAATAATATCATTTACGAAGAAAATAACATCCCTTACCTCAAAAAATTAATACTTCTGATCGGAATATCGAATGTAAAGCCGAAGGAAGCTTGTACTGAATAATAACTCTCAAAGTATCTAAATACTCACTAAAATACGCTCGACAATATAGAGAGAAAGAAAACTTGTTTCTGATGTGATTTTTAATTCTAACCTAAGCGCCTATTTATAGGAAAATGCTAAAACGCCAAATGAGACTAAAATAATAAAATATTATTATTATTTCTTTTCTTCCTACGCATGCTTCTTGACCATAATTAGCACCTCAATTTTGAAAAAATATAGCAGCCCATGTGCATTCAACACCAACCAAAAAGTGGGTCCCACCCGTAATTTAATAAAAATTATTTTATTTTTCGAAACTTTAGTAATTCATAGAAAATAGTCCGTTTATCAGAAAAATATGAATTTTATGTCCATTCCACACGAAATCGAATTCTCTACAACTTTGTAGCTTTAAGTTTTTTTAAATTCCAGACAGAAAATATCCGAAATCCACAAACGGATGATTTTCAGCACCTCATAAATTTCATAACAAATCATTCGTTCATTTTTAACGGTTCAAAATTGGTGGATATATACTCAACTTATATATGTATAAAATATCTAAAAATTACAACAATCCAACGGTCGAATTAAAATTATAACTCACGCAATAGAGCTTTAAAAACACCGATTTGATCTTTTAATACCTCCAATCCGACAAAATACTTGATAAAATACCTCAACATCAATTCTTTCATTAATAACCACACAAATAAATCAATCATTTATATCCACATCAAATAAATATTTCCTTATCAATAATTAATTATTCACAAATAATATTACAGAATCACAATTATGACAACCAGGCCGTTCCCAAGAAAGAGGGGGCTTTTTAATAAGGATTTCTCCTTACTGGCGCGCAATTAGATGACCAAACCTCTCCTTAGACAGAACTTTCTAGACATTGCCAATAATGCTATCAAATAATATTATTCAAATAATATGAATTATTGATCTAATAATGGAAAATACTGTGCAGTGACAATTATTGAAACAACAATAATATAAAATATCAACGTAGCAATTATTGAATCAATAAAATAAAATATTAAACAGTAATTACTGTAACAATTATTAAGTAGTGCCTTCTTACGTAAGAATCAATAATTGGTGCAATACCGTGTGCTACTGTATTTTAACCACCGGGTATTACAACAGTATTAACGGTAACAACTATGATGTTATTTATAAATAACTTATACTTGTTGTTTTCTTCATCCAATCGCTTTTCGTTATGGGGCCCACACAAGGCTGCGCCGTCGTACGAATATTCCCCTACAGAAAGAATATTCCACGACCAAACGAATATTTCCCGACAACAATGAATATTTTATAACCGCTTGCTTATTTAAAAAAAATTTGCACATTTTACCCATAACCAAAGCATTATATCAAATTAACACCTTATTATTCAAGATAATAATTAGAGAAAATTTGATTTTATTTATAATAAGTTGGGGTCTTACAGTCTCCCCTCCTTATGAAATTTCGTCCTCGAAAAGGTGAGGATACCTCGCTTTCATTTCTAATTCTAACTCCCAGGTCATTTCTTTAATAGCATGATTTCTCCACAAAACCTTAACTTGTGGTATAACATTCGTGCGTAGGACATGCTCTTTCCTATCCAAGATCTTAACAGGTACCTCCTCGTACGTTAAATCTTCGGCTATCTCGTCTGGTTCTAACTTAATAATGTGGTTCGGGTCTTTAACATATTTACGAAGCATATATATGTGAAAAATATGATGAACACGTGACATGTTTGGAGGTAATGCGAGTCTATAGGCCACATTTCCTGTTCCCAAATCTCAAATGGACCAACAAATCGTGAATTGAGTTTTCCTCTATTCCCAAATCTTGTAACTCCCTTCTATGGTGCAACACGTAACAATACATGATTCCCAATATTAAATTCCACGTCTTTTCGATGAAGATCAGCATAACTCTTTTGTCGATCTTGTGAGGTTTGAATATGTTGTCGAATCATTTGGATCTTTTCTGTGGTCATGCGTACTAATTCTGGTCCCAACAATGTTGCTTCTCCCACCTCGTCCCAGCATACTAGAAAATGATACTTTCGTCCATACAAGGCTTCAAATGGAGCCATACCTATACTTGCATGATAACTGTTGTTGTAGGAGAATTCCACCAGTGGTAAGTAATTATCCCAACTTCCTTTAAAATCTAGAACACAGAGTCTTAATAGATCTTCAAGGGTTTGAATAGTCCTTTCTGATTGTCCGTCCGTTTAAGGATGGTATGCTGAATTGAATCATAAATCTGTGCCCATAGCTTTCTGCAAGCTAACCCAAAATCGTGAAGTGAATCTCAGGTCACGATCTGAAACTATGGATACTGGCATGTCATGCAATCTCACAATCTCATTCACGTACATACGAGCAAGGCGTTCAAGGGAATAAGTCTCACGTATCAGTAAGAAATGAGCAGACTTGGTTAATCTATCAACAATAACCCAAATCGCATCTATACCTTGAGAAACCTTGAGAAAACCTGTAACGAAATCCATGATAATGTGTTCCCACATCCATTTCGGAATCTCAAGTGGTTGCAATGGACCCTTTGGCACTTGATGCTCGGCCTTTACTCGTTGACAAATTAAACACCTCGAGATAAACTCCGCGATCTCTCTCTTTATATTGTTCCACCAAAATGTATGTCGTCGAAGATCATGATACATTTTGGTACTCCCAGGATGGATTGCAAATGGTGTGTTGTGTGCCTCCATCATGATCTTGTGCTTCAAATCAGAGTCGTTAGGAACACAAAGTCTGGAGTTGACTCTAAGTATTCCTTCTTCATCGATTCTTGCTTCTAGAATAGCACCTTCTTGCACTTTCTTCTTCATACGCATCAGCTTCAGGTCCGTAGATTGAGCAACTTTAACTTTATCGATTAAAGTCGGTTCTACTCGTATATTTGATATCATCACGTGGGTACTTGGAGCCTTTACCACTATCTCCATCCTTTGCAAGTCATACAAAATGGGTCTTTGCTTTGACAATATCGCACTAGTACCCGCATATGATCTTTTACTTAATGCATCAGCTACTATGTTCAATTTTCCAGGATGATATTGGATGGTATGGTCGTAATCTTTCAACAGCTCGAGCCAACGTCATTGTCGCATGTTGAGTTCCTTTTAGGTGAAGAAATATTTGAGGCTTTTATGATCCGTATAGATCTCCACTTTCTCCCCATACAGGTAGTTTCTTCATATCTTCAATGCGAAAACGACTGCTGCCAACTCAAGATCATGAGTAGGATAATTCCTCTCATATTCTTTGAGTTGTCACGAGGCATAGGCTATGACTTTCCCATGTTGCACGAGAACACATCTTAACCCTTTGCCTGAAGCATCGCTGTAGATAACAAATCTATCTGAACCAGATGGTATTGTCAGAATAGGTGCTGAAATGAGTCTCCTCTTGAGCTCTTGGAAATTCTTTTCGCATTCCTCGCTCCATACGAATTTTGTATCTTTTCGAGTATCCTGAGTTAACGGAGTAGCGATTCAAGAAAATCCTTCCATAAATCTCTGATAATAACAAGCTAAGCCCAGAAAACTATGTATTTCGGTCATCGACTTTGGTTGTTCCCAACTTTGGATTGCTTCAATTTTTGCAGGGTCAACAGATGCTCCATGTTTTGACACCACGTGCCCAAGGAATGCTACTTCCTCAAGCCAGAACTCGCATTTTTTTAACTTGGCATATAGCTTGTTATCACGAAGCCTTTGGAGTACTAGCTTCAAATGGTGCTCATGATCTTTACGGCTTTTAGAATAGATAAGGATGTCATCGATAAAGACAACAACGAACTGATCCAAATATTCCTTGAATACCCGGTTCATCATATCCATGAAAGCAGCAGGAGCATTAGTCAATCCAAAAGACATGACTAAGAATTCATAATGCCCGTACCGAGTTCTGAAGGCAGTCTTTGGAATATCCTCAGTTTTAATCTTCAGCTGATGATATCCAGAACGAAGATCGATCTTTGAAAAGAATTGTGCTCCTTGCAACTGGTCGAAAAGGTCATCAATGTGAGGTAGCGGATACCTATTCTTGATGGTGACATAGTTCAATTCTTGATAGTCAATACAAAGTCGCATACTCCTGTCTTTCTTCTTTACGAATTAAACAGGAGCACCCCAAGGAGATGTACTAGGACGAATGAAACTGATGTCTAACAACTCCTGTAATTGGACTTTTAACTCCTGAAGTTCAATAGGAGCCATTCGATATGAGATTTTAGAAATGGGCTTTGTACCGGGTTCAAGGTCAATAAAGAATTTAACTTCACGTTCTGGGGGTAGACCGGAAAGTTCTTCAGGAAATACGTCAGGAAATTCACTAACAACAGAAATTTTATTCAAATCTGACGTGTCTTTATTCAAATCCATAACATGGGCTAAGAAATCTTAACATCCGTTTTTCAATAAACGAATAGCTTTATGGCTGGATATGACAGTGATTGATTTTAGTGGTTTAGTTGCTTGAATTTGTATAATAGGTTAGTTAGGAATATGAAAACTAACAACCTTACGAAAGCAATCAATTTTGGCATGATGAGTAGTTAACCAATCAATCCCTAAAATCACATCAAAAGCAAGTATCTTTAAAGAAATAAGATCAACAGGTAATGTGATGGTGCCAACTTGGATTAAGCAAGATTTATAAACTATAGATGTAACGAAGGTTTCACCCAACGGAGTTTCAACAGATAAGTCAAAGTTCAATTTCTCTGGGGTTAAGTTCAAATGTTGAGCACAAGTAGGAGAGATAAAAGAATGGGTAGAACCGGTATCTAGTAAAGTATAAACTTCGAAAGAATTTAAGATTAGCTTACCAGTGACCACTTTGTTCGGGTTTCTCGCGTTTTGGCCAGTCACGACAAACACTCTTCCAGGAACCGCTGATTTCGACTTATCCGATACAGCTTTTGGAGTCACCATCCCTGATGAACTTGGTTTTGCTACAAAACACTCTCGAGCTATATGACCCTCCTTTCCATAGTTATAACATACCTTGGACTGTTGTGGGCAGTTTGGGCTGATATGTCCCTCTTTCCCGCATTTGTAACAAACGACCGGTGCTCGTTCTCCTCCCCTAGAAACAGTTGATGTTTGTGCTGTCGTCTTCACATTATCATTGTTGTACCTTCTCTTCTTGAAACCTCCTCCCGACTAGCTTCTTCTATTTTCACGGCCACGATTACCACCAGAGTGATTACCGCTTTTGTCTGTATTCCTTCCTCCCCACTGGTTATCATTGCTCTGATGACTGCTATCACTGGTCTGACCCTAGTTTTTATCCCTCGGTTGAATATACTCATTATCTCGCTCTAATAATTGAGTCCTGTTTACAACATCTGAATATAAAGAAAATTTATGAGAGATAAGATATTGCCTAATCTCGGGTTTTAGACCTCTCAAGAACATCCTTGTCATACGTTCCTCGTTCTCCACCAAATGAGGTGTAAACCTGGACAACTCCGCGAACTTCGCCTCATACTGGGACACTGTCATGTTATTTTGTTCCAGTCTAATAAACTCTACCTCCTTCATATGACGAATACTTTTAGGAAAGTACTTGTCATTAAACAGTTTCTGAAACGTTTCCCAAGACATGTTGAGTGCAGTTGGATGGGTACGTTTCACAGATTCTCACCAGTAATCTGCCTCATTACGGAACATAAAAGTGGCGAATGGAACCTTCTGTTCCTCCGTGCATCCCAAGACATCGAATATCTTGGCAATTTACTTGACCCACGTCTCCGCCATAATCGGATCTGGCTTTCCCCAGAATTCTGGTGGTCCCAACTATTTAAACTGCTTGGCCGTGACAAATAGCGCGTTGCTATCATTTCCACCCGTATTCTGCACACAAGTCTCCCTCGTCTGATTTTTCATGAACTGCAAAAAGCTCCTAAACATTCCATCATTCATAGTTGGCTCGGTAACGTTGTTTACAAGAGGAATATTGTCTTCCTATTGCACGTTCTCCTAGTTTGTGACTAAAGGTTGTTCCACAGTCTCACATACTCCATTGTTAACGTTCTCGACTGCCATTCTTAAATACTGCCATAAAACAAGGGTTAATTAAACAAATTAACATATCACATAATATCCTTATATTATGACCGACCAACAAATAAGCTTAGGTAGGACATATTAACGAAGGATTTACTTTTCTCTCCCCTCCTAGTTCTATTCCCCGATCTTCGCCAGAGACCATATCCCTAAGCTCTAATACCAACTGTGATGCCCCTAAAATAGGTATACATCACCCATTCTGAGTCGTCAAATACATGGTACAGAAAAACAACTATAACTTTATTAATACAATTGTCGTTCAAAATACGACAACACATACTGTGAGTTTAAATACAATATTGTCTTCTAGACAATATCCACACCCAAATAAAGTCCTCATTACAATTATTGATGCACTATTTTACAAAATAGTGAGGACTACTAAAACCGCTATCTTGAACCATCACTCCATACCCCAACTAGTCCCTGCTAAATTCTCACCTCCTGAGAAGAAAAATGGAATAAAAAGGAAAATGGTGAGCTTAACTAGCCCAGTAAATAATATTATGACTAAGATAATATACAACAAATTATCATTAGTCTTCAACAGGGAAAAATTTGATAAAATATAATAGACAACAAGTTTTAAATCAACAACTACAGCGGAAACAACAATTCATTAGAAGAGTCAAGTAGAGAATGAGTTCTACTATCTTCTAAGATTTAAAAGTTCATCATCAATATTTTATCCATGTAACATCAATCAATATACATCTTTAATCAAATATTCATCTTTACACTACAGGCCAAATATATTCATTGTATCACCAGTAGGTCATGTTCATCTTTGCACTACGGGCCAAAGATATTCATTAGATAATAATTCATCTTTGCACTACAGGCCGAAGATATTTAGTAACATCATCATTTAAGACTGAGAATGATGAAAAATATTTTAAAGAAAACGAATCTAGTGAGACAGAAGGACAAATAGTAGGGATTCTTATAACAGTTTATCCAACATCAATAATACTTCATAATAACTAATTGTGAAGCAGAATTCAAAAATAAAGATCAAACATGGATACAATCAAAGATAGTAACCATAAAAGACATCTGGGACGAGAAAGGAAAATTTTATTTTTTTGGTGAATAGTGCCATATACGTGAATAGTAACTCTAACACAAAAAGTTCTAAATTTGATAAAAAGTTCAAACTAATATTTTGGCATAATTATATCGAAAGAAATAATATCATTTACGAAGAAAATAACATCCCTTACCTCAAAATATCAGTACTTCTGATCGAAATATCGGATGTAAAGCCGAAGGAAGCTTGTACTGAATAACAACTTTTAAAGTATCTAAATACTCACTAAAATATGCTCGATAATATAGAGAGAAAGAAAACTTATTTCTGGTGTGATTTTCAATTCTAACCTAAGCGCCTATTTATAGAAAAATGCTAGAACGCCAAATGAGACTAAAATAATAAAATATTATTATTATTTCTTTTCTTCCTACGCATGCTTCTTGACCAAAATCAGCACCTCAATTCTAAAAAAATATAGCAGCCCATGTGCATTCAACACCAACTAAAAAGTGGGTCCCACCCGTAATTTAATAAAAATTATTTTATTTTTCGAAACTTTAGTAATTCATAGAAAATAGCCCGTTTATCAGAAAAATACGAATTTTATGTCCATTCCACACGAAATTGAATTCTCTACAACTTTGTATCTTTAAGTTTTTTCGAATTTTAGACAGATAATATCCGAAATCCACAAACGGATGATTTTGAACACCTCATAAAATTTATAACAAATCATTCGTTTATTTTTTAACGGTTAAAAATTTGTGAATATATACTCAACTTATATATGTATAACATATCCAAAAATTATAACAATCCAACGGTCGGATTAAAATTATAACTCACGCAATAGAGCTTTAAAAACACCGATTTGATCTTTTAATACCTCCAATCCGACAAAATACTTGATAAAACACCTCAACATCAATTCTTTCATTAATAACCACATAAATAAATTCATCATTTATATTCACATCAAATAAATATTTCCTTATCAATAATTAATTATTCACAAATAATATTACAGAATCACAATTATGACAATTAGGCCGTTCCTAGGAAAGAGGGGGCTTTTTAATAAGGATTTCTCCTTACTGGCGCGCAATTAGATGACCAAACCTCTCCTTAGTCAGAACTTTTTAAACATTACCAATAATGCTATCTAATAATATTATTCAAATAATATGAATTATTAATCTGATAATGGAAAATACTGTGCAGCGACAATTATTGAAACAACAATAATATAAAATATCAACGTAGCAATTATTGAATCAATAAAATAAAATATTAAACAGTAATTATGTAACAATTATTAAGTAGTGCCTTCTTACATAAGAATAAATAATTGGTGCAATACCGTGTGCTACTGTGTTTTAACCACCGGGTATTCCAACAGTATTAACGGTAACAACTATGCCGTTATTTATAAATAACTTATACTTATCATTTTCTTCATCCAATCGCTTTTCGTTATGGGGCCCACATAAGGCTGCGCCGTCGTACTAATATTTCCCGACAGAAAGAATATTCCATGACCAAACGAATATTCCCCGACAACAATGAATATTTTATAACCACTTGCTTATTTAAAAAAAAATTGCACATTTTACCCATAATCAAAGTATTATATCAAATTAACACTTTATTATTCAAGATAATAATTAGAGAAAATTCGATTTTATTTATAATAAGTTGGGGTCTAACAGAATAAGTCTCCCGTATCGGCAAGAAATGAGCAGACTTAGTTAATCTATCAATAATAACTCAAATCGCGTCTATGCCTTGAGAAACCTTCGGAAGACCCGTAACGAAATCCATTGTAATGTGTTCCCACTTCCATTTCGAAATCTCAAGTGGTTGCAATGGACCCTTTGGCACTTGATGCTCCGCCTTTACACATTGACAAGTTAAACACCTTGAGATAAACTCCGCGATCTCTTTCTTCATATTGTTTCACCAAAATATATGTCGAAGATCGTGATACATTTTGGTACTCCCAGGATGGATTACAAACGGTGTGTTGTATGCCTCCATCATGATTCTATGTTTCAAGTCAGAATCGTTAGGAATGCAAAGTTTGGAGTTGACTCGAAGTATTCCTTCCTCATCGATTCTTGCTTCTGCAATAACACCTTCTTGTACTTTTTTCTTCATACGTATCATCTCTAGGTCTGTGGCTTGAGCAACTTTAACTTCATCGATTAAAGTCGGTTCTACTCGTATGTTTGATATCCTCACGTGGGTACTTAGAGCCTTTAACTCTATCTCTATCCTTTGTAAGTCGTACAAAATTGGTCTTTGTGTTGACATTATCGCACTCATACCCGCATATGATCTTCTACTTAACGCGTCAGCTACCACGTTCGCTTTTCCAGAATGATATTGAATGGTATGGTCGTAATGTTTCAATAGCTCGAGCCAACGTCATTGCCGCATGTTGAGTTCCTTTTGGGTGAAGAAATATTTAAGGCTCTTATAATCTGCAAAGATCTCCACTTTCTCCTCATACAGGTAGTGTCTCCAGATCTTCAACGCGAAAACGACTGTTGCCAACTCCAGATCATGAGTAGGATAATTTCTCTCATATTCTTTGAGCTGTCGCGAGGCATAGGCTATGACTTTCCCATGTTGCATGAGAACACATCCTAACCCTTTGCTTGAAGCATCGCTGTAGATAACAAATCCATCCGAACCAGATGGTATTGTCAGAACAGGTGCCAAAATGAGTCTCCTCTTGAGTTCTTGAAAACTCTTCTCACAATCCTCGCTCCAACTGAATTTTGTATCTTTTCGAGTCAACTGAGTTAGCGGAGTAGCGATTCGAGAAAATCCTTCCACGAATCTCTGATAATAACCAGCTAAGCCCAAAAAGCTACGTACTTCGATCACCAACTTCGGTTGCTCTCAATTTTGTATGGCTTCAATCTTCGTCGGCTCAACAGATACTCCATGTTTTGACACCACGTGCCCAAGGAATGCTACTTCCTCAAGCCAAAACTCGCATTTCTTCAGCTTGTTATCACGAAGCCTTTGAAGGACCAGCTTCAAATGGCGCTTATAATATTCACGACTTTTGGAATAGATGAGGATGTCATCAATAAAGACGACAACGAACTGATCCAAATATTCATTGAACACACGGTTCATCATATCCATGAAAGCAGCAGGAGCATTAGTCAATCCAAAAGACAGGACTAAGAATTCATAATGCCCGTACGTACCGAGTTTTGAAGGCAATCTTTGGAATATCCTTAGTTTTAATCTTCAGCTGAAGATATCCAGAACGAAGATCGATTTTTGAAAAGAATTGTGCTCCTTGCAACTGGTCGAACAGGTCATCAATGCGAGGTAGCGGATACCTATTCTTGATGGTGACATGGTTCAATTCTCGGTAGTCAATACAAAGTCGCATACTCCCGTCTTTCTTCTTTACAAATAAAACAGGAGCACCCCAAGGAGATGTACTAGGACAAATGAAACCGATGTCTAACAACTCCTGTAGTTAGACCTTTAACTCTTGAAGTTCAATAGGAGTCATTCGATACGGGGTTTTAGAAATGAGTTTTGTACCCGGTTCAAGGTCAATAAAGAATTCAACTTCACGTTCTGGGGGTAGACCGGGAATTTCTTCAGGAAATACGTCAGGAAATTCACTAACAATAGAAATATTATTCAAATCTGATGTATTTTTGTTCAAGTCCATGACATGGGCTAAGAAAGCTTGACATCTATTTTTCAATAAACGAATAGCTTTATGGATTGATATGACAGTGATTAACTTTAGTGGTTTGGTTACTTGAATTCGCATAACAGGTTGGTCAGGAATATGAAAACTAACAACTTTACGAAAACAATCAATTTTGGCATGATGAGTGGTTAACCAATCAATCCCTAAAATCACATCAAATGCAAGTATCTTTAAAGAGATAAGATCAACAGATAATGTGATGGTGCCAACTTGGATCAAGCAAGATTTATAAACAATAGATGTAATGAAAGTTTCTCTTAACGGAGTCTCAACAGATAAGTTAAAGTCTAATTTCTCCGGAGTCAAGTTCAAACGTTGAGCACAAGTAGGAGAGATAAAAGAATGGGTAGAACCGGTATCTAATAAGGTATAAACTTCGCAAGAGTTTATGATTAGCTTACCCGTGATCACCTCGTTCAGGTTCCTCACGTTTTGGGCAGTCACGACAAACGCTCTTCTAGGAACCACCGACTTTGACTTGTCCGGGACAACATTTGGAGTCACCATTCCTGCCGGACTTGGTTTCACTACAGGATAATCTCTAGTTATATGACCTACATTTCCACAGTTATAACATACATTGGATTATTGTGAGCAGTTTGGGCTGATGTGTCCCTCTTTCCTGTATTTATAATGTGATAACCTGAGATTTCGAATAATCAAAATTTTATGAATAATTTTTTTTAATTAATATTAATATTGATTATTAATTTTGTGACAAGTTTCTGTGATACGAGTCTCGAGAAGCTCAATTTGTGTATTGACTAATAAATTTAGAGTAGAGTTGTGCTTAACATGATTAGAAACCCTAACCCTAAGTCTGGATAGGGATTCGATAGAAAATATAATTAAAATAATTATATTAATAAGTACGTGTTTGTACTGTTTAGAATTTTGATCAATGATTGATCGGATAAGATTTGAAATTAATAAACTCTAATAAGAGATTAGAAATCCTAATCTCAAATTTAAAAAACCTAACGTATAGTTAGAAACCCTAATTGCATGCCGGGAAATCCTAACTTTAAATTCGGGAATCCTAAACCCTAATTAGGAAACCCTAATGTGTTTATTAAATTGTAATATGATTAGAAAACCCTAATTATATTTTAGTTACCTTAATTTTTATTTTACAAACCCTAATTATAATTTAGAAATTTTAATTTTTCTAATTAAAACCCTAATTAGAAAATAATCCTAGAAGCTAAAGTTTAAAACCTAAGGGTTAAACCGTAAGGGTTAAAACCCTAATTTGGTCAATGTCAAGAATGCCCTTAAAAATTTCAAGAGTTAAGACCAAAATGCCCTTTTTATATTTTTAAGTAGTTAACTTGTAAATTTTCCAAGACCTTTAGTTGGTGACCAACTAAATTGACTTTGTGGCTTAAGAAATCTCAGCAAATCAGTCCATTAATGCCAGCAAACTAGCCAACACATCAGATCATTCAATGAATCAAAGTAATATAAATAGATTTGGAGAGAGAAAGTTCACCAAAATTACAAAATTTCTATCCAACTCTCAACAACTCTCTCTCTATACCAAAGCTCCAAAAATATCAAGTAGATCAGTCACTTTATCAGCCCTTAGATCACCCAATAACATATTGGAGATCAAAGATCAAAATCTAGAACATAAAGGTATAAACCCTAAGTTTCATTTTGATCTTGTATGCTTAGTCAAATTTCGTGTTTATGTGTTTAGATCTTAGCTAGATGATGTTTAATGATGATCTATGTTAATATAACATAGATCCATAGCATCAAAATGCTTTAAAATCGAGTTTTTTCAAAACTGTCAAGAACACGATTTGTGGTCTGACAAGCTAATGTCAGGAGCCACAGATTCGTGTCTGTTTTTTATTTTTCTTGTTTGATCTTTTGGATTGGTAGCCTGATATATTGTCTTTAATCTGGAAGTGGTATTACATCCATTAGATATCTAGATCGTGAGTTATTAACGGTCAAAACCCGTTGACCGGGCATGACCGGGCCAATTCTGGGTAACACAGAAAGGCAAAATCAGCGTCTGACAACTTTTTGTAACGCTTAGATCTGTCAGGTAGTATGTGTATTGTTGATTTGGTTGTAACCAGGTTGTAGTGTGTTGTATGTACTATTGACCTATGCCTTAAAACTCCTTAAACAACAAATATGTTGGATGTATGAGATGGTCAAAGTAGCCATCCGAGCCTGATAATAGTTTCTGGAAAACCCAAAAACAGTAAAAACGATGTTTCTGACAGGGTTTGACCTGTTCGAATCTTGCGAATGTTATGAAGTTAGACTAGGTTGGTGTTATAGTGTTGTTGTATGACATGAGAACTATAGTTTTGAACTTTTAGACCACATAATCGATGACTAGAACATTACATTAATCGATCCCCGAGAAGGACCCCCGAAGCTGGCTGGGTTTCTAGGTTATCCAGAAAACCCAGGTGGCGTCTGACAGAAGGTTTAGAGGCTCAAATCTCATTGTTGAGATGTTGTATGACCAAGGTGTTAGTTGGTAATTGTAGTGTTACATAAACACTACAAGATCCAGGTTCTAACAAGCCCAGAACCATGATGAGCTGAAATTTAAGGTCGGTCAAGCGTAACCCCTTGAGCACTGAGCTGTTAGTGTTCTTGAGGCTTAAGAACACCAACAGCGACGCTTAGTGTCGCTAAAGGGCTACAGCGATGGTTTAATTATTTTATTTTCTGAATATTCCGGAAAATGCTTTAAAATAGAAAATAAATTATAAAAACTACCAACACAGGTTTTTAAAAATCATTTTAAATTTTAAAAAATAATTTTTAATTATTTGGGATATTTTTCATTAATAATATTAATTATTTGAATAAAAATGATATTTAATTTATTTAATTAGTATATTAAATAAATTAGAGGAAAATAATTTAATATTATGAAAAATTATTTAAAATAAGAATAATGTATTTAAAAATATTTTGAGTTATAAAATGTAACTTTTAATATTTTTGGAGAATTTTTATTAATAATTTAATAATAATTATATTAGATTTATTTAATTATTAAATTAAATAAATAAGATAAAAATAATTTTATTGATTTAAAAATTATTTTAAATAAGAATAAAGTGTTAGAAAATATTTGGAATTATAAAATATAATTTTCAATATTTTTAGAGAATTCTCATTAAAAAATTCATATTAATGATAATAGATTTATTTAATTAATATATTAAATAAATGAATTAAAAATGATTTTATTGATTTAAAAATTATTTAAAAATGAGAAAAATGATTTTAAAATATTTTAAGTCCTAATTAATGACTTTTAATATTTTGATAATAATTTTATTAATATTTAAATATTAATGGTGATGATTTAAAAATAATTTTAATTATTTTAAAAATCATTTAGGTGGAATATTGTTGATTTAAAAATATTTTGAGTTATGGATAATAACTTTAATATTTTGACAAGTATAACATTAAAATTTTTATATTATTAAATATTAATGATGATAAGATTATTTGATAATTAAATCATTTAAAAATGATTTAAGTGTTTAAAAAATTATTATAAATTATAATAATTGCTTATAAATTATTAAAAGCTTTCGAAAAATATTATAAATAATATTTGACTTATGTAAAATAATATTAAAGCTTAGAGACCGAATTTAATTGACAATAAATGTGTTAATTATCAGATAGGGTGACCAGAACACCGAGATGAGACCGAAGTCCAACCAGACTGAACTAGTTAGACTTGATAAGTGTTTATTTAGGTTATAAACACTGATGTGGCTATATGGTAATGTGTATAGGAGAAGATTGACTGTGAATTACAGTGTTGTGTTGTAAGACCCCAACTTATTATAAATAAAATTAAATTTCCTCTATTTATTATTTTGAAATAGTAAGGGTTGATTTGATTAATGTGGTTAGTTATGGGTAAAATGAGCAAATATTTTAAATAAGCAAGTGGTTATAAAATATTCATTATTGTCGGAGAATATTCGTTTGGTCGTGAAATATTCTTACTGTCGGGGAATATTCGTGCGACGGCGCAGCCTTGTGTGGGCCCCATAACGAAAAGCGATTGGATGAAGAAAACGACAAGTATAAGTTGTTTATAAATAACGGCGTAGTTGTTATCGTTAATATTGTTGGAATACCCGGTGGTTAAAACACAGTAATACGCATTGTTGCACAATAGCACTTGGTATTGTACCAATTATTAATTCTTACGTAAAAAGGTACTACTCAATAATTGTTACAGTAATTACCGTTAAGTATTTTATTTTATTGATTCAATAATTGTTGCGTTGATATTTTATATTACTGTTGTCTTAATAATTGTCACTACACAGTATTTTTCATTATCGAAGCAATAATTTATATTATCTGAATAATATTATTAGATAACATTATTGGTAATGTCTAGAAAGTTCTGTCTAAGGAGAGATTTGGTCACCTAATTGCGCGCTAGTAAGGAAAAATTCTTATTGGAAAGCCCCCTCTTTCCTGGGAACTGACTGGTTGCCAGTATTGTAATTTTATAATATTATTTGTGAATAATTAATTATTAATTTATATGATGAGAAAAATATTCATTTTATGTGGATATAGATGGAGAAAATTTTTGAAGTGACAATTGTTGAAAATTGATATTTTATCTTTTCTGATAAAATAATATTTTATTATATTATTATATTATAATAATGCTGATATTTTTACAATGAATGTGGGATATATGAGTATATGAGGAGAAAGAGTATTTTTATTACAAAAGTTATTTAAAACATGTTAAACATGTCTGTGGGCCCATTTCTTGACTGAAATTTAATTATAGCTTGTTAAATCGCCCGTTTGTGGATTTCGATCAATTTCTGTTTGGAATTTAGAAAAACTTAAACTTACAAAGTTGTAGAGAATATAATTTCCTACGTAAAACACATAAGGTTCGAATTTTTCTGATAAAAGGGCTATTTATTATGAATTATTGAAGTTCCGAAGTTTCGAAATAATTAATTTTTGGAAGTTTTAAATATTTATATTTAGAAAAACGTTTTTATTATTGTTGGTGGGCTCACTTGTTGTCAAACATGCTGAAATTGGTGATTCAAAGGTTGGCGTAGAAAATTTGATATATATAATAATATTTTATTAAATTTTCTGCTTTGGTGTTCTAAGTATTTTCCTATAAATAGGGTGCTTAGGTTAATATTAAAAATCACACCAAAAACTAAAAATTTCTCTCTCTATATTATCGAGTGTATTCTTGTGAGTATTTTGATATTTTGAGTGTTGGTATACGGTGCAAGTTCCCTTCAGCACTATATCCGGTATTCCAGCTAGAAGACTGTCTTTTTGAGGTAAGGGATGTTATTTTCTTCTTAAATGATATTATTTTCTTCATTATTATTATGCCGAAATATTGATCTGAATTTTTATCAAATTTGAAACTTTTTGTGGCACTATTCACGTATACGGCGCACTATTCACGAATACGACACTATTAACCGAAAAAAATTAAATCTTCGCTTTTGTCCAAGTTATCTACTATGGATACTAGCTTTGATTGTATCCATGTTTTGGTCTTCATTCTTGAATTTTACTCCACTATGATTATTTACTAAGTATTTTTGAACTTGGATTGTTTAAAGTACGAATCCTTAATAATTGTTCTTTTGTTTCACTGGATTCGTTTTCTTTAAAATATTTTTTATCATCCTCAGTCCTAAATGATGACACAAATGAATATCTTTGGCCTGTAGTGCAAAGATTAATGATTTTATGATGAATATCTTTGTCCCGTAGTGCAAAGATGAACAGGTGTTGAGATGAACATGACCAACTGATGAATATCTTTGGCCTATAGTGCAAAGATGAACATTTGATTCCAGATAAATATTGATTGATGTTACAGGGATAAAATAATGACGATGAACTTTTAAATTCACATATAGAAGATAGTAGATTTTATTCTCAACTTTACTCTTCTAATGAATTATTATTTCCGCTGCGAATATTGATTTAAAATTTGTTGTCTATTGTATTCTATTAAATTTTTTCCTGTTGAGGACTAACGATAATTTGTTCTATATTATCTTAGTCAGAATATTCTTTACTGGGCTAGTTGAGCTCACCCTTTTTTTTGTTCCATTTTTCTTCTCAGGAGGCGAGAATATAGCGAGTACTAGTCGGGGTATGGAATGAAGGTTTTAGAATGTCGTTTTAGTAGTCCTCACCATTTTTGTAAAATAAAGTATCAATAATTGTAACGAGGACTTATTTGAGTGTGGATATTGTCTAAATGACAATATTTGTATTTAAACACACAGTTTTTATGTTGTATTAATAAAGTTGTACTTGTAAGACCCCAACTTTTATAAATAAAGATGAATTTTCTATAAATATCATTTTTGAATATTATGGAGTTAATTTGATATAATGTTATAGTTGTGGGTAATATTTATAAATTTTGCAAAGTACGCAAGTTGTTATACAATATTCGATTAGTCGGGGAATATTCGTTTTAACAGGGAATATTCGTACAACGAAACAATCATTGGTGGACCCCACAACGGAATTATTGTCGGATTGAGAAAACGACAAAATTATCTTTCTATAAAAATAACGGCTGAGGTGTTACCATTAAAACCGTTAAAACTGTTGAACTACCCGGTAGTAAAAGTACAATAATACGCGTGGTTGTATAGTAGCACACGGTATTGATTATTGATGCTTACGTGAGAAGTCACTCAGCTATACTCAATTATTGTTACAGTAATTGCTGCATCATATCTCTTAAATTATTATCATAGTATCATCTGTATAATATGTTATATTATTAAATCAATAATTGAGACGTTGTGGTAAGTTTGGTTATTTTTATGGGGGGGCCATATGTCATCATCTAAGAGTCTCTTCGTCAATAGTAATTATCTTCGTCAATAGTATTTACCTTGGTCAATAGTAATTACCGTCGTCAATAATATTTACCTTGGTCAATAGTATTTACCTTGGTCAATAGTAATTATCGTCGTCAATAGTATTTACCTTGGTCAATAGTATTTACCTTGGTCAATAGTAATTACCTTCGTCAATAGTATTTACCTTGGTCAATAGTAATTACTTTCGTCAATAGTAGTTGTCCCTTCAATATTACCAAGAGTCATTTGACCATTCGTTAAGACCAAGAGTCATTTGACCCTTCGTTAAGACCAAGAGCCACCCTCAGTTTTTCTATAAATAGAGGCCTAGGGCTTCATTATTTTTCACGAATTCATTCAAGCTATAGAGAGAGAAAGTATAGAGAGAATAAGAGAGAGAGAATAAAAGTATTCTGCTACTTCACTTTTCTAATATCCAGTTCTTTTAAGGTAAGGGGTGTTATTCTTTCTTATTCATGAAGAGAACTGTTGTTATTTTATTATTTATTATTCTGTTGGAATAACCTGTATACGCGGTCTACCCTATACTTGGTGACATTCTTCTGTTATTCTGTTGGAACATCCTGTCTGTGTGTTTTACATCGGACTTGGTTCCGTCTTGTTATTATTTTGTTGGAACATCCTGTCTGTGTATTTTACGCCGGACCTGGTTCCATTATTTATTATTCAATCAGAATATCCTGTCTGTGCGTTTACGCCGGACCTGGTTCCATTATTTATTATTATGTTGGAATAACCTGTCTGTGCGGTCTATCGCATGCATGGTGATTTTTTTTGTTATTACATTCTTTATTATACTCAGTTGGCTAAGTTTTGACTTCTATACTCCATAAAATTTGTGGAATATCCTTGATAATTGCGTTTCATCCAGTATCTTTTTATGAAAATATTTTTCTAAGTATTCTTGAATTTTACTCCACAAAGCAGTATCATGTTGACAATTTGGACGTTGTTAATTCTTGGATAAATTAATTTTTGAACTTGCTTTATTGAATTCTTATATCATTGTCATCATCCTCATGTTTATAAAATGTTGAAAGTCATATGTGGCCTGTAGTGCATAGATGGACTTGGTATGATTATGACCAGAGATTATTCGGTATAATCATGACCGTAATGTTACAAATGATGTGGTAAAAGTCCTCATTGGCCCGTAGTGCATTGATGGACAGTTGTTGGCATGATCATGACCATTAATGAATACACGAATATCCTTGGCCGTAGTGCATGGGTGATTTGACGATGTGAATTATTTTATTAAGCTGAGTCCCAGCGATCACATTGTTGAAAAACCTTTTAAAGCATAAAAGATAGTAGAGTTTATTTTCTACTTGACTCTTTTAATGGATTGCTTGTTCCGCTGCAGTTAAACTTGATGTCTATTATATTTTATCAGTTTAACATTATTGAAGGCTAATGATAATTTATTCTGCATTATCTTAGTCATAATATTTCTTACTGGGCTAGTTGAGCTCACCCTTTCTTTCACTGTTCTCTTCAGGAAATGAGAACGTAGCTGGGGCAAGTCGGGGAACGGAGTGATGGTCCGAATGATAGTATTAGTTAGTAGTCCTCACTATTCTATGTAATGGTGTGTTAATAAATGTATTGAGGACTCCTTTTGAGTATGAATACTCTATAGAAGATAATATTTGTATTCAAACTCACAGTTTATGTTTTGTCGTATTGTACATGACAGTTGTATTAGTAAGTTGTATTTGTATTTTGTACTATGTATTTGACGACCCAAGATGGGTGATGTATACCTAATTTTGGGGGCGTCACAGTTGGTATCAGAGCTTAGGGATATGATCCCTGGCTAAGATGTGAGAATAGAACTAGGAGGGGAGAGACGGGGAATTCCTTCGCTAGTATGACCTACCTAAGTTTATTTGCATGGTATTTAATTAGTCGGTCATAATATAAGGATAATATATGACATATCAATTAACTTTTATTTTGTGGCAGTATCTGAAAATGGCATCTGAAAATGTTGAGAATAGCAATGGAGCACAGGCGACTATTGATTCACCACATATCAATAATCAGGATAATGTTCATCAGGAAGGTGACAATCCTCATGCAAACAACAACACTGACCAGATGATGAATGATCAAATGTTCAGAGGCTTTATGCAATTCATGCAACAACAGGTGAAAGCGGCTCCTGTCCACAACGTAGGTGGAAATACTGGAAACTCTCTGGCGGTCACCGCTAAACAGTTTAAGGAGCTGGGACCACCGGAGTTTAAGGGAGAACCCAAACCACTTGTAGCTAAAACATGGATAAAGCAGATCACCAAGATATTTGATGTCTTGGGTTGCTCCGAGGAGCAAAAGGTTCCCTTTGCCACCTTTATGTTGCGAGGAGAGGCAGATTACTGGTGGGAATCGATAAAGTGTACTCAACCTGCCGCACTGAAGATGTCCTGGGAGAAGTTCCAAGAGCTGTTTAACGACAAATACTTTTCCGAGAGTATTTGTCACATGAAGGAGGTGGAGTTCATCAAATTAGAGCAGAATAATATGACCGTGTCGCAGTACGAGGCAAAATTTACGGAGTTATCCCGGTTTGCGTCCCACCTGGTGGATAATGAAGAAAGAATGACGCGGATGTTTTTAAGAGGTTTGAAGCCGGAGATACGTCAACATCTTGTTTCTCATAAACTGTGTTTGTATTCAGATGTTGTAAATAGGGCTCAGTTGGTGGAGCGCGATAACGAGACAACGCAACCAAAAGAGAGCAGCCGACAAAATGATAATACCAGTGAAAGCAGTCATCGAAGCGGTGACAACAAGCATGAAGGGAATCAACAGGACAGAAATGGTAACCACTTCGGTGGTAATCAGGGCCAAAATAATAAGAATAGGCATTTCAAGAAGAGGAGATTCAACAATGATGGAAAGACGTCAGCACCAGCACCTGTCGTTAAGGAAGGAGAACGACCACCTATCATATGTTTTAAATGCGGAGGGGAGGGGCACATCAGTCCAAACTGCGCGATGCCGTCCAAAGCATGTTATAATTGTGGAAGAGAATGTTATTTAGCCCGATTTTGTCGTTTACCGAAGACAAATTCAGCTAGGATGGATGCACCAAAGGCCGTCCCAGAAAAGTCAAAACCGGTTGTGCAAGAGAGAGCGTTTGTTGTGAACTCCCAGAGAGCAAGGAACCCAAATGAGGTCATCACGGGTAAGCTTATCATAAACTCTAACGAAGTCTATACTTTATTTGATACCGGTTCTACCCATTCTTTTATTTCTCCTACTTGCGCTCATCGATTAAATTTGATTCCGGAGAAATTAGACTTTGACTTATCTGTGGAAACTTCGTTGGGAGAAACCTTCATTACCTCCACTGTTTATAAGTCTTGTTTGGTTCAAATCGGTACCCACACATTACCTGTCGATCTTATTTCATTAAAAATACTTGCATTTGACGTGATTCTAGGGATTGATTGGTTAACTACTCATCATGCAAAAATTGATTGTTTTTGTAAGGTTGTTAGCTTTCATATTCCTAATCGACCTATTATGCGAATTCAAGCAACCAAACCATTAAAATCAATCGCTGTCATCTCAAGCCATAAAGCTATTCGTTTATTGAAAAACGGATGTCAAGCTTTCTTAGCTCATGTCACAGATCTAAACAAAAATACGTCAGTTTTGAATGATATTTCTATTGTTAATAAATTCCCTGACGTATTCCCTGAAGAACTTCCTGGCCTACCCCCAGAGTGTGAAATTAAATTTTGTATCGACCTTGAACCCGGTACAAAACCCATTTCTAAAGCCCCATATCGAATGGCTCCTATTGAACTTCAGGAGTTAAAGATCCAACTGCAGGAATTGTTAGACATTGGCTTTATTCGTCCTAGTACTTCTCCTTGGGGTGCTCCTGTTCTATTCGTGAAGAAGAAAGATGGAAGTATGCGACTTTGTATTGATTATCGGGAGTTGAATCATGTCACCATCAAAAATAGGTACCCATTGCCACGTATTGATGACCTGTTTGACCAGTTGCAAGGAGCACAATTCTTTTCAAAGATCGATCTTCGTTCTGGATATCATCAGCTGAAGGTTAGAACTGAGGATATTCCAAAGACGGCTTTTAGAACTCGGTACGTGCATTATGAATTCCTAGTCATGTCTTTTGGATTGACTAATGCTCCTGTTGCCTTCATGAATATGATGAACCGGGTATTCAAGAAATATTTGGATCACTTTGTGGTCGTCTTTATTGATGACATCCTTATTTATTCCAAAAGCCGTGAAGATCATGAGCAACACTTGAGGCTGGTACTCCAAAAGCTTCGTGAATACAAGCTTTATGCCAAGTTGAAGAAATGCGAGTTCTGGCTGGAGGAGGTAGCATTCCTTGGGCACGTAGTATCAAGTCGTGGAATATCAGTTGACCCGGCAAAGATTGAAGCTATTCAAAGCTGGGAGCAACCTAAATCAGTGACCGAGGTACGTAGCTTTCTTGGTTTAGCTGGTAATTATCGGAGATTCGTGGAAGGATTTTCTCGAATCGCTACTCCATTAACTCAGCTGACTCGGAAAGATACAAAGTTTGGTTGGAGCGAAGAATGTGAGCAGAGTTTTCAAGAACTCAAGAGGAGACTCATTTCAGCACCTGTTCTAACAATACCATCTGGCTCGGAGGGATTTGTCATCTACAGTGATGCTTCGAGCAAAGGGTTGGGATGCGTTCTCATGCAACATGGAGAAGTCATAGCCTATGCATCAAGATAACTCAAGGAATATGAGAGGAATTATCCTACTCATGATCTAGAGTTGGCAGCTGTTGTCTTTGCACTTAAAATTTGGAGCATTACTTGTATGGGGAGAAAGTGGAGATCTTTACGGATCATAAAAGCCTCAAATATTTCTTCACTCTAAAGGAACTCAACATGCGACAACAACGTTGGCTTGAACTGTTGAAAGATTATGATCATACCATTCAATACCATCCAGGAAAAGCGAACGTGGTAGTTGACGCATTGAGTAGAAGATCATATGCGGGTACAAGTGCAATATTAACAACGCAAAGGCTCATTTTGAGTGACTTGCAAAGGATGGAGATAGAGTTAAAGACTCCAGGGACCCATGTGATGATGGCGAATATACAAGTAGAACCGACTTTAATCGATAAGGTTAAAGTTGCTCAAGCTACAGACCTGGAGCTGATGCGTATGAGGAAGAAAGTGCAAGAAGGTGCTATGCCGGAAGCAAGAATCGATGAAGAAGGAATATTTTGAGTCAACTCCAGACTTTGTGTTCCTAACAACAACCCTGATTTAAAGTATGAAATCCTGATGGAGGCGCACAACACACGCCTTTTGCAATCCATCCTGGAAGTACCAAAATGTATCATGATCTTCGTCATACATTTTGGTGGAGCAATATGAAGAGAGAGATAGCGTTGTTTATCTCATGGTGTCTAACTTGTCAACGAGTCAAAGCAGAGCATCAAGTACCAAAAGGTCCATTGCAACCACTTGAAATTCCAGAATGGAAGTGGAGCCACATTATCATGGATTTCGTTACCCGGTCTTCCTAGGGTTTCTCAAGTATTGATGATTTTGGGTCATTGTTGATAGATTGACCAAGTCTGCTCATTCTTACCGATACGAGAAACTTATACACTTGAACGTCTTGCTCGTATGTACATAAACGAGATTGTAAGACTGCATGGTATGCCAGTATCCATAATTTCTGATCGAGACCCAAGATTCACTTCACCGATTTTGGTTAGTTACAAAAAGCTATGGGCACGAGTTACGATTTAGTTCAGCATATCATCCTCAGACGGACGGACAATCAGAGAGGACTATTCAAACTCTTGAAGATCTATTAAGACTCTGTGTGTCTTTGACTTCAAGGAAAGTTGGGACAAGTTCTTACCATGGTGGAGTTTTCCTACAACAACAGTTATCAAGCAAGTATTGGCATTGCTCCATTCGAAGCATTGTATGGAAGAAAATGTCGTTCTCCCAGTATGCTGGGATAAGGTGGGCGAAGCAACGTTGTTGGACCGGAGTTGGTACGTATGACTACAGAAAAGATTCAAACGATCCGACAACGTATAAAAAACCTCACAAGATCGACAAAAGAGTTATGCTGATCTTCATCGAAAGGATGTGGAATTTGATGTAGGAGATCATGTGTTCTTACGTGTTGCTCCATGGAAAGGAGTTACGAGATTTGGAAAGAGAGGAAAGCTCAATCCTCGATTCATCGGTCCATTTTTAATCCTCGATCGAGTAAGAACGGTGGCTTATAGACTCGCTTTACAGCCAAGTATGTCTCGTGTTCATAACGTTTTTCACATATCCATGTTACGAAAATATGTGGAAGACCCGAACCACATTATTGAGTTAGAATCGGACGAAATAGCGGAGGATTTGACGTATGAAGAAGTTCCTGTTCAAATCTTGGATAAGAAGGAACATATTCTACGCTCCAAGGTTATACCTCAAGTCAAAGTTTTGTGGAGAAACCACGATGTTGAGGAAATGACTTGGGAGTTAGAATCTGAAATAAAATCAAGGTATCCTTACCTCTTCGACATACCAGGTACGTACCCTAATTTCGAGGGCAAAATTTCATAAGAAAGGGAGGTTGTAAGACCCCAACTTTTATAAATAAATGATGAATTTTTCTATAAATATCATTTTTGAATATTATGGAGTTAATTTGATATAATATTATATGTTGTGGGTAATATTTATAAATTTTGCAAAGTACGCAAGTTGTTATACAATATTCGATTGGTCGGGGAATATATTCGTTTTAAAACAGGGAATATTCGTACAACGGCACAATCATTGGTGGACCCCACAACAGAATTATTGTCGGATTGAGAAAACGACAAAATCTCTTTCTATAAAAATAACAGCTGAGTGGTACCGTTAAAACCGTTAAAAACTGTTGAACTACCCGGTAGTAAAAGTAA
>CM029016.1:10001742-10246760 GCA_016801055.1 Panax notoginseng
TCAGCGACTGGTAATAGCGACCGCATGCGGTCGCTGAAGTAGACGAACCTTACTGGGTCGCTAATACTGTATCAGCGACCGCACGCGGTCGCTGACTTTTTTTTTTTTTTAAATATTTTTCCTGTTTTATTGATTTCCCAAAAATAACCTGCTTTGTACCTGCTTTTTATCCCAACACACAGCAGTATATATAAGCATCCATCCATGATAACTACTATATGATAAACATCCATCCATACATACAGTCCAAAGAATGAATCTAAATCAACACAACACAATACAATCGTAAACATCCATATAATAGAATCGTAAACCAATACAGTCCAAAGATAAGTAGTTTAAAAGATTACAAGGCTTTAAAAATCTAAAAAACAAGTCTAACAAGGCTTTACAAATCTAACATGCATGACTGGTCTAGCTCTTCATGGATCATTCAAATTAGTACCCTGTAATTAACAAAAGAATAAAACATATATGTTACATGTGTTGATACTGCTATGACTTGGGAAAGCTAAATAATAGACAATGTACGTAATGAAACATTAAAAGTACCTGGTCGCCACCCTGATGCTGTGATGCTGCTGCTTCCACCACTGCCTTTGCCAAGTCATCAGGATTCAGAGAATGCAGATGCCCGCCCAGTATAAGAAGAAGATCACGATTTTGACAGATCGCTCTCACACAGTCAGCAGGAGTATGATAGGCTGGATGACCTGATGACTGTGTAGACTGTGTAGACTGGGTAGCAGAGCTGCCTGTGCCACTGATGGTCGGGCGTCGTCTTTGTCCTTGACCTTTAACATAATTTTTCTTCACGACGGACGCCCTCTCCCACAATTCTTGATCAATCGCCGGACGCGGGGTGCCTTCAGGATAGCGCTCGTTCATTAAGCCCTTATAAGTGTCCTGTCAGAAGGTCAACAAATAAATAGTTAAAAATAAATACGAAATGCTAAAAAACATGACTATAATATATTTAAAGTTAACTTATTACCGCTATCTGAACAGCATCAGGCAGACCATCACGGGTGGCCACATACACATCTAACCAATTGATAGGTTGACCTTGAGACTCAGACTCCTACAGTTCATGTTCTCATATTAATATGTAAACATATGATATTTTAGCTACAAAACATGACTGTAAACATAAAGACAAATAACTAAGCCAATAAGCTTGTTATACATACGTACCCTAGCAGCAATATGTTGCAGCTGAGATATACTGCCTTTTGCCTTTTCGCCTTCAGATACACCTGAGGATCTGTTCGAGGCGGCAGTCTTACGTCTCTTGACCCAGCTCTCAGCTCTCCACTGCTCACACATCTGCACCCATATGGGATGTGCGCACCACCAGGGGCAATGCTCATGCATATACTGCTCACCCTGTCCTGGATGGTCAATCTCAGCATTGTGCAGGGCTTTCTGTCGTTCTTTGTTTAGATTATCTTTAGTCCGGACGGCGCACTTCTGCCAGAACAGTGCTTGAATAACTGATGCATGTGCGTCGTCCCATCTATACCGCTTCTGCAAATAAAACAACAATAATAATATTAAAACTACTATAATACCATAATCCAACATTACTAAACTATTAGTTGATTAACTATGTATTATCTATCAGAGTGATTAAATAAATATACCTGAAATTCAGCCCAAACTGCATCCTTATGGGCGAGAGGTGTGCTCGCCCATGTAATCACTGGCGTAGGCCAGTTCTGTAAGCATAATTGTGAAATGCACTTCACAATTTTACTATCTTGAAAATCACTACAATATACAATAATTTACATTAAAATATATTTATAACAATGGAAATATTAAACCCTTATATATACACGATGTTTAACTTACGTGCTTTCTGGAGGAGGACGGATCTGTATAAGAATGCGATCATCCGGATTAGCCGGGGCCTTCGGCACATGATTAGGGCCCCGACCCAACCCGCGCTTTCGTGCAACAGGTTCAGAAGACATCTATAAATAAAAAAAATTAGGATGTTAGTATGAAATTATGAATGACAATTAATTGTATGAAATAGTTAACTACGATTACCATAAGTGAAAGGTACATAAACATGACTGCAAAATAGTTAACTACAACAACTATAAATGATATAGTTAAGGATATAGAGAACATTCCTATATAGAGAACATAAATGAAAGGTACATAATTATGAACTAAACATGAACATGAACATAAACATACATTTTGTACAATTAAAACTAAACATACATTTTAATGAAAATCGTTGTCTGATGAGTCAGAATCATTTTGTACAAGTATCGGAGATTCATAACCATCTTCAGATTCTGTGTCAGTGTCAGTCAATAACTCTTTCTCAATATCACTGTCATCCTGCACAATAACTGTCTCGGGATCCAATTCATCAGGTTCATCTCCACCCTCTAACTGGATTACATCATTGTTGTCCTCTATATTTATTATAGGAGGTCTCTGAAGCATTTCCTCTTGGTAGAAATCCCCGTCTATTACTTGGACACGACTACGCGCGGGAGTATGAATTACAACTTGCCAATCTGTAGGCGGTCTATCCCTTTTCCTAACTGGACTAGGAGTATAGTATACTTGTATTGTTTGAGTTGGTAATACAAACGGTTCGTTGGAGTACGCAGACCTATGGAGGTCAATATCGACGATTCCATGTCTGTCAACACGTATCCCTTTTTCTGAATCAAACCAATGGCACTTGAACAAGTGAATATGACCACCGTACGTGCCCTTGTACGACAACTCTACGATTTCCTCCAACTCCCCATAAAAGGCACGACCAAGCTCATTGTAACAATCTCCTTGGACACACACTCCAGAGTTCGTTGTTCTTTTACCGTGCTCATATGCCTTTGTGTGAAATTCACAACCATTTATTTTGTAACCATTGCGGGTGACTTGGTCCCTGTCTGGTCCCATAGCTAGGACTTGTACATTAGCCGGAATCGTTGATCCCTTAGTCAAAGCCTACAAAAACTCCATCTTATTAAATGAAGTCATAGTTAACATGGAGTATATATATATATATATATATTACGTGCTTAAAAATTAAACTTACTTTGTCCTTTAGCCAAAGTGCAAAGTTTTTATCCCGATTGATTTGAACATCTTTATCAGTTATGCCGGGATGCTTCACTTTTAACTCGTCATCGTACAATCTATACCATGTTATAAACATTAACATATTGGAATAAATTGTCAACTTAAAAGATAAATTATCAAGTTTACATGTGTACCTCACAAATTCGTCAATCTCCTCGCAATTGAGAAGAATGTAAGTATGTGCAGCATGTAATTCTTGCTCAGAGAGGAATATGCGCTTCCCTTTTCCATAAGCGCGGCCCGATAGACCAAATACAGATAGTCGACCATTTAGTTCAACATTTCCCCCATCATCATGTCTCGATACTCGATTGGCCTTTGTCAAGACTTCGTCCGAAAATAGTCTGAGACAAACGTAGATATCTCATCGAAACTGTATGCCTCGCATATCGACCCCTCGATATAAGCTCTATTCTTAACCTTTCTCTTAAGGTTTCCCATCACCCTTTCGAAAGGGTACATCCATCTATATTGAACTGGACCCCCAACACGAGCTTCATAGGGAAGATGGATTTGCAAATGCTCCATGGAGTCAAAAAAACCAGGTGGGAATATTTTTTCCAGTTTACACGTGATCTCTATGATGTTCTTCTCAAGTACAGACATGTCCTTCTCATTTAATGATTTTGAACATAAGTCTTTGAAGAAACGACTAAGATCCGTCAAAGCATCCCATATTGGTTTATCAAGCAGATCCCGAAATGCTATAGGCATGAGCCTCTCCATGAACACATGACAGTCATGACTCTTCATCCCTTGCAATTTCCCACCCGTAACACACCTTGCAATGTTTGATGCATATCCATCTGGTAGTTTCAGAGACTTAACCCATGTGCATACATCTTCAACTTGCTTTTTGGACAATGTGTACTTTGCATGCGGTTTGACAATCTTACCATTAGGAGATTCGTAAAGTTCTAATCCGGGACGCTTACAAATATCTTTCATGTCCAAACGTGCCTTATCGTTATCTTTTGTCTTCCCCGTAACATTCATCACAGTGTTAAACACATTGTCAAACACATTCTTCTCAATATGCATCACATCTAGATTATGACGAATCAAATTTGTAGACCAATAAGGCAGTTCCCAAAAGATGCTTCTCCGAACCCAGTTATGAGATTCGCCAAACCCATTGATTATATTTGTGGCATCAACCTTACCAAATGGGATAACCGGCAATCTCATCACACGATCTCGCATCTCCGTTCCCGAAAATCGCGGTGCAGGTATATCATTGTCTACTTTCCCTTTCCTGAAGTGTTCTCTATTTCTTCGAAATGGGTGATCTACCGGTAAGAACCGACGATGACAGTCAAACCAACAAGGCTTTCGACCTTTTGATAGATTAAACGACTTTGTATGCTCCATACAATACGGACAAGCCAACTTCCCGTGTGTACTCCATCCAGCTAACATACCATAAGCTGGGAAGTCACTTATAGTCCACATAACCGCTGCCCTAAGGTTGAAATTTGTTTTCGTTGCAACATCCCAAGTCTGTACTCCATCCTCCCACAATACCTTCAACTCGTCTATAAGAGGTCTCAAGTAAACATCTAAGTTCTTTCCAGGACTCTTAGGACCAGGAACCAAGAGTGAAAGAAATAAGTATGGCTGTTTCATACACATCCAAGGTGGCAAGTTGTACGGAGTAACAATCACAGGCCAACATGAGTACGGAACAGCTGAGTGGCCAAACGGATTGAAACCATCGGTGGACAATCCAAGCCTCACATTTCTAGGTTCCAATGCAAATCCAGGATGTGCTAAGTTGAAATCTTTCCAAGCCTTCCCATCTGCGGGATGATTTAGTTCTCCATCTTTAGCTGGAGATTTCGCATGCCAACTCATATGTTCAGCTGTTCTTGAAGACATGTACAATCTTTTTAGCCGATGTGTTATTGGAAAATACCTTAGAATCTTAAACGGTATACTTGATTTTTTTGTAGTCACACCCTCTTTATTAGGCCTAAACCGATCATGACTGCAAAACGTGCACCTTGTCATCTGTTCATTTTCCTTATAAAACAACATGCAATCGTTGGGACATGCATCGATCTTTTGGTATCCAAGACCCAACTTCTTCACCATTTTCTTACAAAAGTAATAGTTACCAGGTAATTTCTCACCGTCAGGCAACATACTCTTAATGGCCTTCAAGAGCGACTCAAAACACTCATGGCTCATGTTGTGATCAGCCTTGATGTTAAGTAATGTCGCCACTGCAGACAATATAGTGTGTTTGGTGCAACCATGCCACAATGGCTCGCTACCCTCGTTTAACAACTTAAAGAATTCTTTGGCATCAGAATTCATAGGTTGTTCTCTGCCTTGCTCCCAATCAAAATCTGGCCATGCAATATCATGAACCATTTCATTCATACGATGAGTACTACTGCCAGAATTATGTACTTGTGTGATGCCACCATCTCTTCTCTGCCCATGTGCCCACCAGCATTCTTCGTAATTTCTCATGAACCCAGAAACAAGTAAATGATAGTTTATCATGTCTCTATCCATATAATTTACATTCTTACACTTCAAACATGGACATCGTATCTGCGACTTACCATTCATACATTCCGGGTGACTATACGCATACTCCAAAAATACTTGGCAACCAGCTCTAAATTCAGCTGTAGCACCTATCTGGGCACTTGACTTTCGTCGTGCCATCCAACTACGGTCTAAATAGAGGTCCATGATTGCACGGTACCTATGTTGACATGAATTTATTGTATTCCCTTGTTAGAGATTTACAATTCAGCTCAATCCCATTTATGATGCTTATAAATACATATAGATGTATATATACATATATAACATGAGTGTGCATCATATATGATTATTCGGGAATTGAACAAGGATACATGCCAAAACAAATTTACACCGCTTGAGATCGACTACCCAAAGGCATGGTATATTGTTATGGATCTTAAATTAGAGTATGGTCTTATGTCATCCTACATATTTTAACTAACACCAACCTAAAGCCAATAGATTCATAGGGGTAGAATACGAATCATTACATCATATATGGTCTGCATATGCTGCGTATATCAAGATTGCAGAAGAAGGCATACTATTAGTCCCTTAATGTGGGACTATTAGTCCTATTAGTCCCTTATATAGGATATATCTTGCTTTAAGTACGGTTCTAACGTATGTTTCAGTTTCAGTTTTCAAGCGCTGCGTGTACATTTGATTAGTTACTAAGCATTTGATTAGCTCGTTGTACTTTATAAATGTTCGCAACTACCCGACCAACAAAAAAATTTCGCCAGAGTCTCCCCTATAATATGGACTAGCCACATGCACGACGGCATGCATATATTGTCATTTCTAGGCACCCAAGACACAAACCAAGAGAAATATATAAATAATCATAACATTATCCCTACTTGGCAAGACTTGAAACTTTGTTTTTGTTAGGAATTGAAATTTAATGCAGATTACAAGTTGAACTAATAATTGATTATTTTTCATAGCAGTCAGTCAAACACTGCTCTTGCTATTACATGTAACATCACACCTTTATAATTGCTTCAGTTTCTTTTTTCATCATTATATCCCATCTAATTTTTGCTTCTGTATTTAGTTGTCAAGTTACTTATTGCTCATTAGTATTGTCAAGTGACTTATTGCTCATTAAGTTGAAATTCTTAGATTATTATTCTTTGAAGTCAGAAGGGAAAGAAATAAAATAGTTTGTCATTCTTTACTGCTGCTCACTCTTTGTAGTCACAGTTTTAGATATATCTCAGAAATTATGAATCCTACTATATCAATACATAAAATTAACCCACTACATCAATTTAGTTGCAATATATACTATTTTTCTTAAATTATTACCACTATTCAATAAAAAGATTCAACAAAAATCAGATTGATTACACACCCTACCTACAGTAGTCTGAATTACAAAAGAAAATGAAGGGGTCCCTACATCACAATGAACAATGCATATAAATATATACATGCATATGTAAAGAAGAAGCAAGACCAACACAGACATGGTCACAGTTGATTGCATCTTTCACAATACACGAGATTTTACTAGTATATCCACGACAATCTATCAAATCCAGCCCCCCTCCTCAATGTCAGTCATCACTGTCCAAGTACTTCTAACATATCATTAAATCAAACACTAGTATTTACAAGCTAACGAACTAGGTTAATACAATTGAACATACCTTTCAAAAGATTTGTAGGTAACGGTGGCGCCGGCGGCGACTGAGGTAGTGGTGGGTGGCGGCAGCGGTTTTCCCCTCTTCTCCCTCTTCTTTTCTCCCCCTTCTCGGTGGCGTCGGCGGCGGCTGAGGTAGTGGTGCACCTTGGCAGCGGTTTTCCCCTCTTCTCCCTCTTCTTTTCTCCCCCTTCTGCCTCTTCTCCCTCTTTTTTTCTTCTGTTCTGGTCGACAGTGACGAACTGATACTGGTTTATTGAAATACATTTGCGACCGCTATCAGCGACCGCATGCGGTCGCTGATTTTTAATGATGTGGAAGTATTCGCGACCGAATGCGGTCGCTGTTACTTATTGGTGGCAAATAAGCAGCGCGCCAACATTTCCAGCCAATTTTTTGGAGGCAAAAATGAGTCTGCGACCGAATAGCGACCGATATCGGTCGCTAACATAAACTAGCGACTAAATTCAAGTGCGGTCGCTAAAGGTGGTCGCTAAAAATCCTATCTGCGACCAAAAAAAGCGGTCGCTGATAAGATTGGTCGCTGTTAGAGCATTTTCTTGTAGTGGAGTTTGAATACAAATATTGTCTTCTAGAGAGTATCCATACTCAAAAGGAGTCCTCATTACAATTATTATCACACTATTACATAGAATAATGAGGACTACTAATGCTATCATCTGGTCCGTCACTCCGTTTCCCGACTCGTCCCAACTATATTCTCATTTCTTGAAGAGAACAGTAAAAGAAAGGGTGAGCTCAACTAGCCCAGTAAGAAATATTATGACTAAGATAATGCAGAATAAATTATCATTAGTCTTCAACAATGTTAAACTGATAAAATACAATAGACACCAAGTTTAACTGCAGCGGAACCAGCAATCCATTAAAAGAGTCAAGTAGAGAATAAAATCTACTATCTTTTATGATTTAAAAGGTTTTTCATGACTTTTATTGCTGGGACTCAGCTTAATAAATAATCCACATCATCGAATCACCCCTGCACTACGGCCAATGATATTCTTTAGTATTACGACCACGAATTATCCATGCACTACGGCTAAAGATAATCATGTTTTCATCAACGGTCCTGATCATGCCATAAAACAATTTATCTCTGCACTACGGCCAAAGAGAATCCATAGCCATAATTATACCAAAAACTGTCCATCAATGCACTACGGGCCAATGAGGACTTTTTTCACATTATTTGTAATATTACGGTCATGATTACACCGATCAATCCCTGGTCATAATCATACCAAGTCCATCTATGCACTACAGGCCATAGATGACTTTCAACAAAATATAAACATGAGGATGATGACAATGATATAAGAATTCAATAAAACAAGTTCAAGAATTAATTTATTCAGGAATTGATAACGTCCAAATTGTCAACATGATACTGCTTTGTAGAGTAAAATTCAAGAATGCTCAGAAGAATATTTACATGAAAAGATACTGGATGAAGCACAAATATCAAGGATATTCCACTAATTTCATGGAGTATTGAAGTCAAAGTTTTAACCAACTGAATATAATAAAGAATGGAATAACAAAAGAAATCACCATGCATGCGATAGATCGCACAGGCAGGTTATTCCAACAGAATAATGAATAACGGAACCAGGTCCGGCGTAAAGCACAGACAGGATGTTCCAACAGAATAATAAAAATGTAATAACAGAAGAATTTCACCAAGTATAGGGTAGCCCGCGTATACAGGTTATTCCAACAGAATAATAAAGAATGGAATAACAGAAGTTCTCTTCATGAATAAGAAAGAAAGAATACCCTTTACGAGTACAACAAATAATATCCCTTACCGTAAAAGAAACTTGATATCGGAGTAGTGAAGTAGCAGAATACTCTTCTTCTTTCTCTCTATAGTTTCAGTGAATTCGTAAAAAATAATGAAGGAATGAGCTTCTATTTATAGAAAAATGGACTGCATGGTAACTAACTCATGAACGGTTCATATTGATTTACTTTAATCTGACGGTCCATATTTAAAGCAAAATCTTTTAAATAAAATATAATATATTCTATTTATAATCTAATAAAACGAATGACTTTAAAAAAGATTTTACTATACAAATACTATGCAGGCACTATGCAAATACTATGCATAATAAAATATAATATATTCTAATTATTGTCTAATAAAATAAATAACTTTATAAAAGTATTTTATTTTATATAAAAAGATTTTACTATTAGCCTAATAAAACGAATAGCTTTATAAAAGTATTCTGTTTTAAATAAAAAGCTTTTCTGTTTTATTACATTAATAATACTAATAAAATAAAACTGAGTGACTTATCACGTAAGCCTCAATAATCAATACCGTATGCTACTATGCAACCACACGTATTACTGTACTTTTACTACCGAGTAGTTCAACAGTATTAACGGTAAAACTTCCGCCGTTATTTTCATAAAATATTTTTGTCGTTTTCTCAATCCGACAATAATTCTGTTGTGGGGTCCACCAATAATTGTACCATCGTACGAATATTTTCTGACAAAAATAATATTCCCCGACCAATCGAATATAATACAACAACTTGCATACTTTACAAAATTTATAAATACTACCCACAACTATAACATTATCTCAAATTCACACCATAATATTTAAAAAATATTTCAAAAAAATTAAATCTTTATTCATAAAATCTGGGATTTCACAGTTGGTAACATCACTTATAGCACAAAGATTGCTTAGATTAGTCCTTTCTCTAAAGTATTGTTACAAAAATACCCACACACATTAGAAAATATTTATAACTCTCCCTTTAAAAGATTCATTTTGAAAAGTTTCAACTGGAAGATTGTTTCAAAATGTTATTTTATTCGTTCAAAAATTATTTTGAAAGTTTATTCTATTTCATTTTATACATTAAACAAATTTATTTTTACAAATGTTATTAATATATTTTTGAAAATTTTACAAAATATGAGTTATTAGTGTACACCATAGAACTTATATAAAGTAATTACTAATTAAATCATAAATATACATTTAGGTTGATCTCCTACATAGGAAGCAAAATCTAGTCATGTGCTAGGTAAAAGATATCATTTTCTTCAGGCTCTTAAATTTAAACCTATTGTGGTAATAAATTATTATTTGTTTATACAACCTTAAAACGGTGAAAATTTATATATGAAATAACAATTCGTTAATTTTTTTTAATAGTTTGCGCTTTATCGAATATATTTTACCCTGAACATTCTTGTTGAATTCTAACCGTTATATTTGAAATGTGAACTTTTGGATTGTGATCATTTTGGACTTTGAACGTTACATTTGGGTTATGAACATTTTGACTTGAAATATCTATTTGAAATGTAAACATTTTAGACTGTTAAATATTCCTTGTACGTGAACCACACCGTTTAACTTCCTATCTATGAATCTTGGACAATACATTTGGACTTGAACTCATTCCGATATTCTAGACATCGTATTGACAATTTGAACATTATTAGATTTTGAATGAATTAAATTATTCCTTAAACATAAATAAATTACAGATTTCTAATATTCATGCATTATTTTATTATTCATATTATTTATGTTTATTCCTTGTTGTTTGTACTAACCATCAGGACTCAAGTTGTTGTGAATGTCTTTTGCCTGTGTGACAAAGACACGTGGTGAAAATTTTCTTTGACCTTGGTGCAAAGAAGAACTGTTGTTTGTCATGATCATGGTTATTGATTTTACAGTAAATGAAATCTTGATGATGAATTTTAAATTGGAGGATATAGTTGTGACGCCCCAAAAATAGGTATACATCACCCATTCCGAGTCGCCAAATACATGATACAGAAAAACAACTACAACTTCATTATTACAATTGTCGTGCAAAATACGAAAACACATATGCTGTGAGTTTAAATACAAATATTGTCTTCTAGACAGTATTCAAACTCAAATAAGTCTTCATTATAATTATTGATACACTATTTTATAAAATAGTGAGGACTGCTAAAACAACCGACTTGAAACATCACTCCATACCCCGACTAGTTCCCGCTATATTCTCGCCTCCTGAGAAGAAAAATGGAACAAAAAGGAAAAGGGTGAGCTCAACTAGCCCAGTAAAAGATATTATGACTAAGATAATATAGAACAAATTATCGTTAGCCTTCAACAAATCCGATAAAATATAATGGACAACAAGTTTTAGATTAATATTCGCAGCGAAAAATAACAATTCATTAGAAGAGTTAAGTAGAGAATGAAATCGACTATCATCTATGAATTTAAAAGTTCATTATCAATATTTTATCCCTGTAACATCAATCAATATACATCTTGAATCAAATATTCATCTTTGCACTACGGGCTAAAGATATTCATTTGTATCACCAGTTGGTTATGTTCATCTCAACACCTGTTCATCTTTGCACTACGGGCCAAAGATATTCATCAGGTAATCATTTATCTTTGCACTACAGGCCAAAGATATTTAGTCATATAATCATTTAGGACTGAGGATGACGAAAAATATTGTAAAGAAACGAATCCAGTGAGATAAAATGATAAAGATTAGGGATTCGTAATTTAGATAATCCAAGTTCAAAAATTCTCCATAATAAACCATAGTGGAGTGAAATTCAAGAATGAAGATCAAAATATGGATACAATCAAAGATAGTAACCATAATAGACATCTTGAACAAAGAAATTTTTTTTTTCTGTGAATAGTGATGTATACGTGAATAGTAACCCCGACACGAAAAGGTAGAAATTTCACAAGAAAACCCATACTTCGTGAATAGTATCGTATACGTGAATAGTAACCTCGACATGAAAAGGTAAAAATTTCACAATAAAATTCATACCAATATTTCGGCATAATGATATTGAAAGAAATAATATCATTTACGAAGAAAATAACATCCCTTACCTCAAAAGAATAGTACTTCTGGCTGAAATACCGGATATAACGCTGAAGGAAACTTGCACTGAATAGTAACTTTCACATTAGCTAAATACTCACAAAAAATATGCTCTATAATATAGAGAGAGAAAACTTATGATTCTGGTGTGATTTTTAATTCTAACCAAGCACCCTTTTTATAGAAAAATGCTTAGAACGCCAAAGTAGACTAAATTAATAAAATAATATTTTCCAAAATTTTCAAGCACGCCACCTTTGATCAAATTTTAGCACACCACAGTGGGGCCCACCAAAACTCAAATTTTTACACAACAACCAAAAATGGGGCCCACATATTTTTAATAAAAATATTTATTTTTGAAATTTCAATAATTCATAATACATAGCTCTTTTATCAGAAAAATTCGAATCTCATATACATTCCATAGGAAATTTAATTCTCTACAACTTTGTAGAAGAAAGTTTTTCCAAATTCTAAACAGAAAATGTTCGAAATCCACATACGGATGATTTTAAACACCTCCACTTTGACAAAATACTGATAAAACACCCTCATTCTGATAAAATACTGATAAAACACCTCTGCATTAATTCTTCCATTTATATCCACATAAAATAAATATTTTCTTATCATATAAATCAATAATTAATTATTCACAAATAATATTACAGAATCATAATTATGACAACCAATTCGTTTCCAGGAAAGAAGGGGATTTTCGATAAGAATTTCTCCTTACTGGCGCGCAATTAGGTGACTAAACCCCTTTCCTAGACATAACTTCCTTAGACATTGCCAATAATACAATCTAATAATATTATTCAAATAATATGAATTATTGATCTGATAATGAGATATACTGTGCAGTGACAATTATTGAACAACAATAATATAAAATATCAGCGTAGCAATTATTAAATTAATAAAATAAAATATTGAACAGTAATTAATGTAAAAATTATTGAGTAGTGCCTTCTTACGTAAGAATCAATAATTCAAAAATACTGTGCAATACCGTGTGCTACTGTGCAACCACTCATATTACTGTATTTTAACCACCGGGTATTCCAACAGTGTTAACGGTAACAACTATGTCGTTATTTGTAAAAATTCAAACTTATCGTTTTCTTCATCCGACCGTTTTTCGTTATGGGGCCCAAAAATGGTTGCGCCGTCGTACGAATATTCCCTAACAGCAAGAATATTCCACGACCAAATGAATATTCCCCGACAACAATGAATATTTTATAACCACTTGCTTATTTTGTAAAATTTACACATTCACCTATAACCAAAGCATTATATCAAATTAACACCTTATTATTCAAAATAATAATTAGAGAAAATTCGATTTTATTTATAAAAAGTTGGGGTCTTACAACCTCCCCTCCTTATGAAATTTCGTCCTCGAAATTGACGTACGTACTTGGTGTTTCGAAAAGGTGAGGATACCTCGTTTTCATTTCCAATTCCAACTCCCAGGTCATTTCCTCAATAGCGTGGTTCCTCCACAAAACTTTGACTTGTGGTATAGCCTTTGTGCGTAGGACATGATTCTTCATATCCAAGATATTGACATGTACCTCTTCGTACGTTAAATATTCGGCTATCTCGTCTGGTTCTAACTCAATAATGTGGTTCGGGTCTTTCATATATTTACGAAGTACAGATATGTATAAAATATTATGAACACGAGATATGCTTGGAGGTAATGCGAGTCTATAGGCCACATTTCCTATTCGGTCAAGAATCTCAAATGGACCAACAAATCGTGGATTGAGTTTTCCTCTCTTTCTGAATTTTGTATCTCCCTTCCATGGAGCAACACGTAACAATACATGATCCCCAATATTAAATTCTACGTCCCTTCGATGTAGATCCATATAACTCTTTTGTCGATCTTGTGTCGTTTGTATACGTTGTCGGATCATTTGGATCTTTTCCGTAGTTATGCGTACCAGCTCTGGTCCCAACAACGTTACTTCTCCCACCTCATCCCAACATACTAGAGAGCGACACTTGCGCCCATACAATGCTTCGAATGGAGCCACACCTATACTTGCCTGATAACTATTGTTGTAGGAGAATTCCACCAATGGTAGGTATTCATCTCAACTCCCTTTGAAATGTAGGACACAGAGTCTTAATAGATCTTCAAGAATTTGAATAGTCCTTTCTGATTGTCCGTCCGTTTGAGGATGGTATGCCGAACTGAATCGTAAGTTCGTGCCCATAACTTTCTACAAGCTAACCCAAAATCGTGAAGTGAATCTTGGGTCACGATTCGAAACTATGGATACTGGCATGCCATTCAATCTCACAATCTCATTCACGTACATACGAGCAAGATGTTCAAGGGAATATGTGACGCCCCCAAAATAGGTATACATCACCCATTCTGAGTCGCCAAATACATGGTACAGAAAAATAACTATAACTTTATTAATACAATTATCGTACAAAATACGACAACACATACTGTGAGTTTAAATACAATATTGTCTTCTAGACAATATCCACACCTAAATAAAGTTCTCATTACAATTATTGATACACTATTTTACAAAATAGTGAGGACTACTAAAATCGCTATCTTGAACCATCACTCCATATCCCAGCTAGTCCCTGCTAAATAATCACCTCCTGAGAAGAAAAATAGAACAAAAAGGAAAAGGGTGAGCTCAACTAGCCCAGTAAAGAATATTATGATTAAGATAATATACAACAAATTATCATTAGTCTTCAACAGGGAAAAATCTAATAAAATATAATAGACAACAAGTTTTAGATCAACAACTGCAGCGGAAACAACAATTTATTAGAAGAGTCAAGTAGAGAATGAGTTCTACTATCTTCTAAGATTTAAAAGTCCATGATCAATATTTTATTTCTGTAACATCAATCAATATACATCTTTAATAAAATATTCATCTTTGCACTACAGGCCAAAGATATTCATTTGTATCACCAGTAGGTCATGTTCATCTCAACACCTGTTCATCTTTGCACCACGGGCCAAAAAATTTCATCAGATAATAATTCATCTTTGCACTACAGGCCAAAGATATTTAGTAACATCATCATTTAATACTGAGGATGATGAAAAATATTTTAAAGAAAATGAATCCAATGAGACAGAAGGACAAATAGTAGGGATTCATATAACAGTTTATCCAAGATCAATAATACTTCATAATAACCAATTGTGAAACAGAATTTAAAAATAAAGATCAAAACATGGATACAATTAAAGATAGTAACCATAAAAGACATCTGGGACGAAAAAGGAAAATTTTATTTTTTCAGTGAATAGTGTCGTATTCGTAAATAGTGCCGTCGTGAATAGTGTCGTATACGTGAATAGTAACCCCGACACAAAAAGTTTCAAATTTATAAAAAGTTCAAACCAATATTTTGGCATAATGATATCGAAAGAAATAATATCATTTACGAAGAAAATAACATCCCTTACCTCAAAAAATTAATACTTCTGATCGGAATATCGAATGTAAAGCCGAAGGAAGCTTGTACTGAATAATAACTCTCAAAGTATCTAAATACTCACTAAAATACGCTCGACAATATAGAGAGAAAGAAAACTTGTTTCTGATGTGATTTTTAATTCTAACCTAAGCGCCTATTTATAGGAAAATGCTAAAACGCCAAATGAGACTAAAATAATAAAATATTATTATTATTTCTTTTCTTCCTACGCATGCTTCTTGACCATAATTAGCACCTCAATTTTGAAAAAATATAGCAGCCCATGTGCATTCAACACCAACCAAAAAGTGGGTCCCACCCGTAATTTAATAAAAATTATTTTATTTTTCGAAACTTTAGTAATTCATAGAAAATAGTCCGTTTATCAGAAAAATATGAATTTTATGTCCATTCCACACGAAATCGAATTCTCTACAACTTTGTAGCTTTAAGTTTTTTTAAATTCCAGACAGAAAATATCCGAAATCCACAAACGGATGATTTTCAGCACCTCATAAATTTCATAACAAATCATTCGTTCATTTTTAACGGTTCAAAATTGGTGGATATATACTCAACTTATATATGTATAAAATATCTAAAAATTACAACAATCCAACGGTCGAATTAAAATTATAACTCACGCAATAGAGCTTTAAAAACACCGATTTGATCTTTTAATACCTCCAATCCGACAAAATACTTGATAAAATACCTCAACATCAATTCTTTCATTAATAACCACACAAATAAATCTATCATTTATATCCACATCAAATAAATATTTCCTTATCAATAATTAATTATTCACAAATAATATTACAGAATCACAATTATGACAACCAGGCCGTTCCCAAGAAAGAGGGGGCTTTTTAATAAGGATTTCTCCTTACTGGCGCGCAATTAGATGACCAAACCTCTCCTTAGACAGAACTTTCTAGACATTGCCAATAATGCTATCAAATAATATTATTCAAATAATATGAATTATTGATCTAATAATGGAAAATACTGTGCAGTGACAATTATTGAAACAACAATAATATAAAATATCAACGTAGCAATTATTGAATCAATAAAATAAAATATTAAACAGTAATTACTGTAACAATTATTAAGTAGTGCCTTCTTACGTAAGAATCAATAATTGGTGCAATACCGTGTGCTACTGTATTTTAACCACCGGGTATTACAACAGTATTAACGGTAACAACTATGATGTTATTTATAAATAACTTATACTTGTTGTTTTCTTCATCCAATCGCTTTTCGTTATGGGGCCCACACAAGGCTGCGCCGTCGTACGAATATTCCCCTACAGAAAGAATATTCCACGACCAAACGAATATTTCCCGACAACAATGAATATTTTATAACCGCTTGCTTATTTAAAAAAAATTTGCACATTTTACCCATAACCAAAGCATTATATCAAATTAACACCTTATTATTCAAGATAATAATTAGAGAAAATTTAATTTTATTTATAATAAGTTGGGGTCTTACAGTCTCCCCTCCTTATGAAATTTCGTCATCGAAAAGGTGAGGATACCTCGCTTTCATTTCTAATTCTAACTCCCAGGTCATTTCTTTAATAGCATGATTTCTCCACAAAACCTTAACTTGTGGTATAACATTCGTGCGTAGGACATGCTCTTTCCTATCCAAGATCTTAACAGGTACCTCCTCGTACGTTAAATCTTCGGCTATCTCGTCTGGTTCTAACTTAATAATGTGGTTCGGGTCTTTAACATATTTACGAAGCATATATATGTGAAAAATATGATGAACACGTGACATGTTTGGAGGTAATGCGAGTCTATAGGCCACATTTCCTGTTCCCAAATCTCAAATGGACCAACAAATCGTGAATTGAGTTTTCCTCTATTCCCAAATCTTGTAACTCCCTTCTATGGTGCAACACGTAACAATACATGATTCCCAATATTAAATTCCACGTCTTTTCGATGAAGATCAGCATAACTCTTTTGTCGATCTTGTGAGGTTTGAATATGTTGTCGAATCATTTGGATCTTTTCTGTGGTCATGCGTACTAATTCTGGTCCCAACAATGTTGCTTCTCCCACCTCGTCCCAGCATACTAGAAAATGATACTTTCGTCCATACAAGGCTTCAAATGGAGCCATACCTATACTTGCATGATAACTGTTGTTGTAGGAGAATTCCACCAGTGGTAAGTAATTATCCCAACTTCCTTTAAAATCTAGAACACAGAGTCTTAATAGATCTTCAAGGGTTTGAATAGTCCTTTCTGATTGTCCGTCCGTTTAAGGATGGTATGCTGAATTGAATCATAAATCTGTGCCCATAGCTTTCTGCAAGCTAACCCAAAATCGTGAAGTGAATCTCAGGTCACGATCTGAAACTATGGATACTGGCATGTCATGCAATCTCACAATCTCATTCACGTACATACGAGCAAGGCGTTCAAGGGAATAAGTCTCACGTATCAGTAAGAAATGAGCAGACTTGGTTAATCTATCAACAATAACCCAAATCGCATCTATACCTTGAGAAACCTTGAGAAAACCTGTAACGAAATCCATGATAATGTGTTCCCACATCCATTTCGGAATCTCAAGTGGTTGCAATGGACCCTTTGGCACTTGATGCTCGGCCTTTACTCGTTGACAAATTAAACACCTCGAGATAAACTCCGCGATCTCTCTCTTTATATTGTTCCACCAAAATGTATGTCGTCGAAGATCATGATACATTTTGGTACTCCCAGGATGGATTGCAAATGGTGTGTTGTGTGCCTCCATCATGATCTTGTGCTTCAAATCAGAGTCGTTAGGAACACAAAGTCTGGAGTTGACTCTAAGTATTCCTTCTTCATCGATTCTTGCTTCTAGAATAGCACCTTCTTGCACTTTCTTCTTCATACGCATCAGCTTCAGGTCCGTAGATTGAGCAACTTTAACTTTATCGATTAAAGTCGGTTCTACTCGTATATTTGATATCATCACGTGGGTACTTGGAGCCTTTACCACTATCTCCATCCTTTGCAAGTCATACAAAATGGGTCTTTGCTTTGACAATATCGCACTAGTACCCGCATATGATCTTTTACTTAATGCATCAGCTACTATGTTCAATTTTCCAGGATGATATTGGATGGTATGGTCGTAATCTTTCAACAGCTCGAGCCAACGTCATTGTCGCATGTTGAGTTCCTTTTAGGTGAAGAAATATTTGAGGCTTTTATGATCCGTATAGATCTCCACTTTCTCCCCATACAGGTAGTTTCTTCATATCTTCAATGCGAAAACGACTGCTGCCAACTCAAGATCATGAGTAGGATAATTCCTCTCATATTCTTTGAGTTGTCACGAGGCATAGGCTATGACTTTCCCATGTTGCACGAGAACACATCTTAACCCTTTGCCTGAAGCATCGCTGTAGATAACAAATCTATCTGAACCAGATGGTATTGTCAGAATAGGTGCTGAAATGAGTCTCCTCTTGAGCTCTTGGAAATTCTTTTCGCATTCCTCGCTCCATACGAATTTTGTATCTTTTCGAGTATGCTGAGTTAACGGAGTAGCGATTCAAGAAAATCCTTCCATAAATCTCTGATAATAACAAGCTAAGCCCAGAAAACTATGTATTTCGGTCATCGACTTTGGTTGTTCCCAACTTTGGATTGCTTCAATTTTTGCAGGGTCAACAGATGCTCCATGTTTTGACACCACGTGCCCAAGGAATGCTACTTCCTCAAGCCAGAACTCGCATTTTTTTAACTTGGCATATAGCTTGTTATCACGAAGCCTTTGGAGTACTAGCTTCAAATGGTGCTCATGATCTTTACGGCTTTTAGAATAGATAAGGATGTCATCGATAAAGACAACAACGAACTGATCCAAATATTCCTTGAATACCCGGTTCATCATATCCATGAAAGCAGCAGGAGCATTAGTCAATCCAAAAGACATGACTAAGAATTCATAATGCCCGTACCGAGTTCTGAAGGCAGTCTTTGGAATATCCTCAGTTTTAATCTTCAGCTGATGATATCCAGAACGAAGATCGATCTTTGAAAAGAATTGTGCTCCTTGCAACTGGTCGAAAAGGTCATCAATGTGAGGTAGCGGATACCTATTCTTGATGGTGACATAGTTCAATTCTTGATAGTCAATACAAAGTCGCATACTCCTGTCTTTCTTCTTTACGAATTAAACAGGAGCACCCCAAGGAGATGTACTAGGACGAATGAAACTGATGTCTAACAACTCCTGTAATTGGACTTTTAACTCCTGAAGTTCAATAGGAGCCATTCGATATGAGATTTTAGAAATGGGCTTTGTACCGGGTTCAAGGTCAATAAAGAATTTAACTTCACGTTCTGGGGGTAGACCGGAAAGTTCTTCAGGAAATACGTCAGGAAATTCACTAACAACAGAAATTTTATTCAAATCTGACGTGTCTTTATTCAAATCCATAACATGGGCTAAGAAATCTTAACATCCGTTTTTCAATAAACGAATAGCTTTATGGCTGGATATGACAGTGATTGATTTTAGTGGTTTAGTTGCTTGAATTTGTATAATAGGTTAGTTAGGAATATGAAAACTAACAACCTTACGAAAGCAATCAATTTTGGCATGATGAGTAGTTAACCAATCAATCCCTAAAATCACATCAAAAGCAAGTATCTTTAAAGAAATAAGATCAACAGGTAATGTGATGGTGCCAACTTGGATTAAGCAAGATTTATAAACTATAGATGTAACGAAGGTTTCACCCAACGGAGTTTCAACAGATAAGTCAAAGTTCAATTTCTCTGGGGTTAAGTTCAAATGTTGAGCACAAGTAGGAGAGATAAAAGAATGGGTAGAACCGGTATCTAGTAAAGTATAAACTTCGAAAGAATTTAAGATTAGCTTACCAGTGACCACTTTGTTCGGGTTTCTCGCGTTTTGGCCAGTCACGACAAACACTCTTCCAGGAACCGCTGATTTCGACTTATCCGAGACAGCTTTTGGAGTCACCATCCCTGATGAACTTGGTTTTGCCACAAAACACTCTCGAGCTATATGACCCTCCTTTCCATAGTTATAACATACCTTGGACTGTTGTGGGCAGTTTGGGCTGATATGTCCCTCTTTCCCGCATTTGTAACAAACGACCGGTGCTCGTTCTCCTCCCCTAGAAACAGTTGATGTTTGTGCTGTCGTCTTCACATTATCATTGTTGTACATTCCCTTCTTGAAATCTCCTCCCGACTAGCTTCTTCTATTTTCACGGCCACGATTACCACCAGAGTGATTACCGCTTTTGTCTGTATTCCTTCCTCCCCGCTGGTTATCATTGCTCTGATGACTGCTATCACTGGTCTGACCCTAGTTGTTGTCCCTCGGTTGAATATACTCATTATCTCGCTCTAATAATTGAGTCCTGTTTACAACATCTGAATATAAAGAAAATTTATGAGAGATAAGATATTGCCTAATCTCGGGTTTTAGACCTCTCAAGAACATCCTTGTCATACGTTCCTCGTTCTCCACCAAATGAGGTGTAAACCTGGACAACTCCGCGAACTTCGCCTCATACTGGGACACTGTCATGTTATTTTGTTCCAGTCTAATAAACTCTACCTCCTTCATATGACGAATACTTTTAGGAAAGTACTTGTCATTAAACAGTTTCTGAAACGTTTCCCAAGACATGTTGAGTGCAGTTGGATGGGTACGTTTCATAGATTCTCACTAGTAATCTGCCTCATTACGGAACATAAAAGTGGCGAATGGAACCTTCTGTTCCTCCGTGCATCCCAAGACATCGAATATCTTGGCAATTTACTTGACCCACGTCTCCGCCATAATCGGATCTGGCTTTCCCCAGAATTCTGGTGGTCCCAACTATTTAAACTGCTTGGCCGTGACAAATAGCGCGTTGCTATCATTTCCACCCGTATTCTGCACACAAGTCTCCCTCGTCTGATTTTTCATGAACTGCAAAAAGCTCCTAAACATTCCATCATTCATAGTTGGCTCGGTAACGTTGTTTACAAGAGGAATATTGTCTTCCTATTGCACGTTCTCCTAGTTTGTGACTAAAGGTTGTTCCACAGTCTCACATACTCCATTGTTAACGTTCTCGACTGCCATTCTTAAATACTGCCATAAAACAAGGGTTAATTAAACAAATTAACATATCACATAATATCCTTATATTATGACCGACCAACAAATAAGCTTAGGTAGGACATATTAACGAAGGATTTACTTTTCTCTCCCCTCCTAGTTCTATTCCCCGATCTTCGCCAGAGACCATATCCCTAAGCTCTAATACCAACTGTGATGCCCCTAAAATAGGTATACATCACCCATTCTGAGTCGTCAAATACATGGTACAGAAAAACAACTATAACTTTATTAATACAATTGTCGTTCAAAATACGACAACACATACTGTGAGTTTAAATACAATATTGTCTTCTAGACAATATCCACACCCAAATAAAGTCCTCATTACAATTATTGATGCACTATTTTACAAAATAGTGAGGACTACTAAAACCGCTATCTTGAACCATCACTCCATACCCCGGCTAGTCCCTGCTAAATTCTCACCTCCTGAGAAGAAAAATGGAATAAAAAGGAAAAGGGTGAGCTTAACTAGCTCAGTAAATAATATTATGACTAAGATAATATACAACAAATTATCATTAGTCTTCAACAGGGAAAAATTTGATAAAATATAATAGACAACAAGTTTTAAATCAACAACTGCAGCGGAAACAACAATTCATTAGAAGAGTCAAGTAGAGAATGAGTTCTACTATCTTCTAAGATTTAAAAGTTCATCATCAATATTTTATCCCTGTAACATCAATCAATATACATCTTTAATCAAATATTCATCTTTACACTACAGGCCAAATATATTCATTGTATCACTAGTAGGTCATGTTCATCTCAACATCTGTTCATCTTTGCACTACGGGCCAAAGATATTCATTAGATAATAATTCATCTTTGCACTACAGGCCGAAGATATTTAGTAACATCATCATTTAAGACTGAGAATGATGAAAAATATTTTAAAGAAAACGAATCTAGTGAGACAGAAGGACAAATAGTAGGGATTCTTATAACAGTTTATCCAACATCAATAATACTTCATAATAACTAATTGTGAAGCAGAATTCAAAAATAAAGATCAAACATGAATACAATCAAAGATAGTAACCATAAAAGACATCTGGGACGAGAAAAGAAAATTTTATTTTTTTGGTGAATAGTGCCATATACGTGAATAGTAACTCTAACACAAAAAGTTCTAAATTTGATAAAAAGTTCAAACTAATATTTTGGCATAATTATATCGAAAGAAATAATATCATTTACGAAGAAAATAACATCCCTTACCTCAAAATATCAGTACTTCTGATCGGAATATCGGATGTAAAGCCGAAGGAAGCTTGTACTGAATAATAACTTTCAAAGTATCTAAATACTCACTAAAATATGCTCGATAATATAGAGAGAAAGAAAACTTGTTTCTGGTGTGATTTTCAATTCTAACCTAAGCGCCTATTTATAGGAAAATGCTAGAACGCCAAATGAGACTAAAATAATAAAATATTATTATTATTTCTTTTCTTCCTACGCATGCTTCTTGACCAAAATCAGCACCTCAATTCTAAAAAAATATAGCAGCCCATGTGCATTCAACACCAACTAAAAAGTGGGTCCCACCCGTAATTTAATAAAAATTATTTTATTTTTCGAAACTTTAGTAATTCATAGAAAATAGCCCGTTTATCAGAAAAATACGAATTTTATGTCCATTCCACACGAAATTGAATTCTCTACAACTTTGTATCTTTAAGTTTTTTTGAATTTTAGACAGATAATATCCGAAATCCACAAACGGATGATTTTGAACACCTCATAAAATTTATAACAAATCATTCGTTTATTTTTTAACAGTTAAAAATTTGTGAATATATACTCAACTTATATATGTATAACATATCCAAAAATTATAACAATCCAACTGTCGGATTAAAATTATAACTCACGCAATAGAGCTTTAAAAACACCGATTTGATCTTTTAATACCTCCAATCCGACAAAATACTTGATAAAACACCTCAACATCAATTCTTTCATTAATAACCACATAAATAAATTCATCATTTATATTCACATCAAATAAATATTTCCTTATCAATAATTAATTATTCACAAATAATATTACAGAATTATGTAACAATTATTAAGTAGTGCCTTCTTACATAAGAATAAATAATTTGTGCAATACCGTGTGCTACTGTGTTTTAACCACCGGGTATTCCAACAGTATTAACGGTAACAACTATGCCGTTATTTATAAACAACTTATACTTATCATTTTCTTCATCCAATCGCTTTTCGTTATGGGGCCCACATAAGGCTGCGCCGTCGTACTAATATTTCCCGACAGAAAGAATATTCCATGACCAAACGAATATTCCCCGACAACAATGAATATTTTATAACCACTTGCTTATTTAAAAAAAATTGCACATTTTACCCATAATCAATGTATTATATCAAATTAACACTTTATTATTCAAGATAATAATTAGAGAAAATTCGATTTTATTTATAATAAGTTGGGGTCTAACAGAATAAGTCTCCCGTATCGGCAAGAAATGAGCAGACTTAGTTAATCTATCAATAATAACTCAAATCGCGTCTATGCCTTGAGAAACCTTCGGAAGACCCGTAACGAAATCCATTGTAATGTGTTCCCACTTCCATTTCGAAATCTCAAGTGGTTGCAATGGACCCTTTGGCACTTGATGCTCCGCCTTTACACATTGACAAGTTAAACATCTTGAGATAAACTCCGCGATCTCTTTCTTCATATTATTTCACCAAAATGTATGTCGAAGATCGTGATACATTTTGGTACTCCCAGGATGGATTACAAACGGTGTGTTGTATGCCTCCATCATGATTCTATGTTTCAAGTCAGAATCGTTAGGAATGCAAAGTTTGGAGTTGACTCGAAGTATTCCTTCCTCATCGATTCTTGCTTCTGCAATAACACCTTCTTGTACTTTTTTCTTCATACGTATCATCTCTGGGTCTGTGGCTTGAGAAACTTTAACTTCATCGATTAAAGTCGGTTCTACTCGTATGTTTGATATCCTCACGTGGGTACTTGGAGCCTTTAACTCTATCTCTATCCTTTGTAAGTCGTACAAAATTGGTCTTTGTGTTGACATTATCGCACTCATACCCGCATATGATCTTCTACTTAACGCGTCAGCTACCACGTTCGCTTTTCCAGAATGATATTGAATGGTATGGTCGTAATGTTTCAATAGCTCGAGCCAACGTCATTGCCGCATGTTGAGTTCCTTTTGGGTGAAGAAATATTTAAGGCTCTTATAATCTGCAAAGATCTCCACTTTCTCCTCATACAGGTAGTGTCTCCAGATCTTCAACGCGAAAACGACTGTTGCCAACTCCAGATCATGAGTAGGATAATTTCTCTCATATTCTTTGAGCTGTCGCGAGGCATAGGCTATGACTTTCCCATGTTGCATGAGAACACATCCTAACCCTTTGCTTGAAGCATCGCTGTAGATAACAAATCCATCCGAACCAGATGGTATTGTCAGAACAGGTGCCAAAATGAGTCTCCTCTTGAGTTCTTGAAAACTCTTCTCACAATCCTCGCTCCAACTGAATTTTGTATCTTTTCGAGTCAACTGAGTTAGCGGAGTAGCGATTCGAGAAAATCCTTCCACGAATCTCTGATAATAACCAGCTAAGCCCAAAAAGCTACGTACTTCGATCACCAACTTCGGTTGCTCTCAATTTTGTATGGCTTCAATCTTCGTCGGCTCAACAGATACTCCATGTTTTGACACCACGTGCCCAAGGAATGCTACTTCCTCAAGCCAAAACTCGCATTTCTTCAGCTTGTTATCACGAAGCCTTTGAAGGACCAGCTTCAAATGGCGCTTATAATATTCACGACTTTTGGAATAGATGAGGATGTCATCAATAAAGACGACAACGAACTGATCCAAATATTCATTGAACACACGGTTCATCATATCCATGAAAGCAGCAGGAGCATTAGTCAATCCAAAAGACAGGACTAAGAATTCATAATGCCCGTACGTACCGAGTTTTGAAGGCAATCTTTGGAATATCCTTAGTTTTAATCTTCAGCTGAAGATATCCAGAACGAAGATCGATTTTTGAAAAGAATTGTGCTCCTTGCAACTGGTCGAACAGGTCATCAATGCGAGGTAGCGGATACCTATTCTTGATGGTGACATGGTTCAATTCTCGGTAGTCAATACAAAGTCGCATACTCCCGTCTTTCTTCTTTACAAATAAAACAGGAGCACCCCAAGGAGATGTACTAGGACAAATGAAACCGATGTCTAACAACTCCTGTAGTTAGACCTTTAACTCTTGAAGTTCAATAGGAGTCATTCGATACGGGGTTTTAGAAATGAGTTTTGTACCCGGTTCAAGGTCAATAAAGAATTCAACTTCACGTTCTGGGGGTAGACCGGGAAGTTCTTCAGGAAATACGTCAGGAAATTCACTAACAATAGAAATATTATTCAAATCTGATGTATTTTTGTTCAAGTCCATGACATGGGCTAAGAAAGCTTGACATCTATTTTTCAATAAACGAATAGCTTTATGGATTGATATGACAGTGATTAACTTTAGTGGTTTGGTTACTTGAATTCGCATAACAGGTTGGTCAGGAATATGAAAACTAACAACTTTACGAAAACAATCAATTTTGGCATGATGAGTGGTTAACCAATCAATCCCTAAAATCACAACAAATACAAGTATCTTTAAAGAGATAAGATCAAAGATAATGTGATGGTGCCAACTTGGATCAAGCAAGATTTATAAACAATAGATGTAATGAAAGTTTCTCCTAACGGAGTCTCAACAGATAAGTTAAAGTCTAATTTCTCCGGAGTCAAGTTCAAACGTTGAGCACAAGCAGGAGAGATAAAAGAATGGGTAGAACCGGTATCTAATAAGGTATAAACTTCGCAAGAGTTTATGATTAGCTTACCCGTGATCACCTCGTTCAGGTTCCTCGCGTTTTGGGCAGTCACGACAAACGCTCTTCCAGGAACCACCGACTTTGACTTGTCCGGGACAACATTTGGAGTCACCATTCCTGCCGGACTTGGTTTCACTACAGGATAATCTCTAGTTATATGACCTTCATTTCCACAGTTATAACATACATTGGATTATTGTGAGCAGTTTGGGCTGATGTGTCCCTCTTTCCTGTATTTATAATGTGATAACCTGAGATTTCGAATAATCAAAATTTTATGAATAATTTTTTTTAATTAATATTAATATTGATTATTAATTTTGTGACAAGTTTCTGTGATACGAGTCTCGAGAAGCTCAATTTGTGTATTGACTAATAAATTTAGAGTAGAGTTGTGCTTAACATGATTAGAAACCCTAACCCTAAGTCTGGATAGGGATTCGATAGAAAATATAATTAAAATAATTATATTAATAAGTACGTGTTTGTACTGTTTAGAATTTTGATCAATGATTGATCAGATAAGATTTCAAATTAATAAACTCTAATAAGAGATTAGAAATCCTAATCTCAAATTTAAAAAACCTAACGTATAGTTAGAAACCCTAATTGCATGCCGGGAAACCCTAACTTTAAATCCGAGAATCCTAAACCCTAATTAGGAAACCCTAATGTGTTTATTAAATTGTAATATGATTAGAAAACCCTAATTATATTTTAGTTACCTTAATTTTTATTTTACAAACCCTAATTATAATTTAAAAATTTTAATTTTTCTAATTAAAACCCTAATTAGAAAATAATCCTAGAAGCTAAAGTTTAAAACCTAAGGGTTAAACCGTAAGGGTTAAAACCCTAAGGGTTTGGTCAATGTCAAGAATGCCCTTAAAAATTTTAAGAGTTAAGACCAAAATGCCCTTTTTATATTTTTAAGTAGTTAACTTGTAAATTTTCCAAGACCTTTAGTTGGTGACCAACTAAATTGACTTTGTGGCTTAAGAAATCTCAGCAAATCAGTCCATTAATGCCAGCAAACTAGCCAACACATCAGATCATTCAATGAATCAAAGTAATATAAATAGATTTGGAGAGAGAAAGTTCACCAAAATTACAAAATTTCTATCCAACTCTCAACAACTCTCTCTCTATACCAAAGCTCCAAAAATATCAAGTAGATCAGTCACTTTATCAGCCCTTAGATCACCCAATAACATATTGGAGATCAAAGATCAAAATCTAGAACATAAAGGTATAAACCCTAAGTTTCATTTTGATCTTGTATGCTTAGTCAAATTTTGTGTTTATGTATTTAGATCTTAGCTAGATGATGTTTAATGATGATCTATGTTAATATAACATAGATCCATAGCATCAAAATGCTTTAAAATCGAGTTTTTCCAAAACTGTCAAGAACACGATTTGTGGTCTGACAAGCTAATGTCAAGAGCCACATATTCGTGTCTGTTATTTATTTTTCTTGTTTGATCTTTTGGATTGGTAGCCTGATATATTGTCTTTAATCTGGAAGTGGTATTACAGCCATTAGATATCTAGATCGTGAGTTATTAACGGTCAAAACCCGTTGACCGGGCATGACCGGGCCAATTCTGGGTAACACAGAAAGGCAAAATCAGCGTCTGACAACTTTTTGTAATGCTTAGATCTGTCAGGTAGTATGTGTATTGTTGATTTGGTTGTAACCAGGTTGTATTGTGTTATATGTACTATAGACCTATGCCTTAAAACTCCTTAAACAACAAATATGTTGGATGTATGAGATGGTCAAAGTAGCCATCCGAGCCTGATATTTAGTTTCTGGAAAACCCAAAAACAGTAAAAACGATGTTTCTGACAGGGTTTGACTTGTTCGAATCTTGCGAATGTTATGAAGTTAGACTAGGTTGGTCTTATAGTGTTGTTGTATGACATGAGAACTATAGTTTTGAACTTTTAGACCACATAATCGATGACTAGAACATTACATTAATCGATCCCCGAGAAGGACCCCCGAAGCTGGCTGGGTTTCTAGGTTATCCAGAAAACCCAGGTGGCGTCTGACAGAAGGTTTAGAGGCTCAAATCTCATTGTTGAGATGTTGTATGACCAAGGTGTTAGTTGGTAATTGTAGTGTTACATAAACACTACAAGATCCAGGTTCTAACAAGCCCAGAATCATGATGAGCTGAAATTTAAGGCCGGTCAAACGTAACCCCTTGAGCACTGAGCTATTAGTGTTCTTGAGGCTCAAGAACACCAACAGCGACGCTTAGTGTCGCTAAAGGGCTACAGCGATGGTTTAATTATTTTATTTTCTGAATATTTCGGAAAATGCTTTAAAATAGAAAATAAATTATAAAAACTACCAACACAGGTTTTAAAAATCATTTTAAATTTTAAAAAATAATTTTTAATTATTTGGGATATTTTTCATTAATAATATTAATTATTTGAATAAAAATGATATTTAATTTATTTAATTAGTATATTAAATAAATTAGAGGAAAATAATTTAATATTATGAAAAATCATTTAAAATAAGAATAATGTATTTAAAAATATTTTGAGTTATAAAATGTAACTTTTAATATTTTTGGAGAATTTTCATTAATAATTTAATAATAATTATATTAGATTTATTTAATTATTAAATTAAATAAATAAGATAAAAATGATTTTATTGATTCAAAAATTATTTTAAATAAGAATAAAGTGTTAGAAAATATTTTGAATTATAAAATATAATTTTCAATATTTTTAGAGAATTCTCATTAAAAAATTCATATTAATGATATTAGATTTATTTAATTAATATATTAAATAAATGAATTAAAAATGATTTTATTGATTTAAAAATTATTTAAAAATGAGAAAAATGATTTTAAAATATTTTAAGTCCTAATTAATGACTTTTAATATTTTGATAATAATTTTATTAATATTTAAATATTAATGGTGATGATTTAAAAATAATTTTAATTATTTTAAAAATCATTTAGGTGGAATATTGTTGATTTAAAAATATTTTGAGTTATGGATAATAACTTTAATATTTTGACAAGTATATCATTAAAATTTTTATATTATTAAATATTAATGATGATAAGATTATTTGATAATTAAATCATTTAAAAATAATTTAAGTGTTTGAAAAATTATTATAAATTATAATAATTGCTTATAAATTATTAAAAGCTTTCGAAAAATATTATAAATGATATTTGACTTATGTAAAATAATATTAAAGCTTAGAGACCGAATTTAATTGACAATAAATGTGTTAATTATCAGATAGGGTGACCAGAACACCGAGATGAGACCGAAGTCCAACCAGACTGAACTAGTTAGACTTGATAAGTGTTTATTTAGGTTATAAACACTGATGTGGCTATATGGTAATGTGTATAGGAGAAGATTGACTGTGAATTACAGTGTTGTGTTGTAAGACCCTAACTTATTATAAATAAAATTAAATTTCCTCTATTTATTATTTTGAAATAGTAAGGGTTGATTTGATTAATGTGGTTAGTTATGGGTAAAATGAGCAAATATTTTAAATAAGCAAGTGGTTATAAAATATTCATTATTGTCAGAGAATATTCGTTTGGTCGTGAAATATTCTTACTGTCGGGGAATATTCGTACGACGGCGCAGCCTTGTGTGGGCCGCATAACGGAAAGCGATTGGATGAAGAAAACAACAAGTATAAGTTGTTTATAAATAACGGCGTAGTTGTTATCGTTAATATTGTTGGAATACCCGGTGGTTAAAACACAGTAATACGCATTGTTGCACAGTAGCACATGGTATTGTACCCATTATTGATTCTTACGTAAAAAGGCACTACTCAATAATTGTTACAGTAATTACCGTTAAGTATTTTATTTTATTGATTCAATAATTATTGCGTTGATATTTTATATTACTGTTGTCTCAATAATTGTCACTATATAGTATTTTTCATTATCGAAGCAATAATTTATATTATCTGAATAATATTATTAGATAACATTATTGGTAATGTCTAGAAAGTTCTGTCTAAGGAGAGATTTGGTCACCTAATTGCGCGCTAGTAAGGAAAAATTCTTATTGGAAAGCCCCCTCTTTCCTGGGAACTGCCTGGTTGTCAGTATTGTAATTTTATAATATTATTTGTGAATAATTAATTATTAATTTATATGATGAGAAAAATATTCATTTTATGTGGATATAGATGGAGAAAATTTTTGAAGTGACAATTGTTGAAAATCGATATTTTATCTTTTCTGATAAAATAATATTTTATTATATTATTATATTATAATAATACTGATATTTTTACAATGAATGTGGGATATATGAGTATATGAGGAGAAAGAGTATTTTTATTGCAAAAGTTGTTTAAAACATGTTAAACATGTTTGTGGGCCCATTTCTTGACTGAAATTTAATTATAGCTTGTTAAATCGCCCGTTTGTGGATTTCGATCAATTTCTATTTAGAATTTGGAAAAACTTAAACTTACAAAGTTGTAGAGAATGTAATTTCCTATGTAAAACACATAAGGTTCGAATTTTTCTGATAAAAGGGCTATTTATTATGAATTATTGAAGTTCCGAAGTTTCGAAATAATTGATTTTTGGAAGTTTTAAATATTTATATTTAGAAAAACGTTTTTATTATTGTTGGTGGGCTCACTTGTTGTCAAACATGCTGAAATTGGTGATTCAAAGGTTGGCGTAGAAAATTTGATATATATAATAATATTTTATTAAATTTTCTGCTTTGGTGTTCTAAGTATTTTTTTATAAATAGGGTGCTTAGGTTAATATTAAAAATCACACCAAAAACTAAAAATTTCTCTCTCTATATTATCGAGTGTATTCTTGTGAGTATTTTGATATTTTGAGTGTTGGGATACGGTGCAAGTTTCCTTCAGCACTATATCCGGTATTCCAGCTAGAAGACTGTCTTTTTGAGGTAAGGGATGTTATTTTCTTCTTAAATGATATTATTTTCTTCATTATCATTATGCCGAAATATTGATCTGAATTTTTATCAAATTTGAAACTTTTTGTGGCACTATTCACGTATACGGCGCACTATTCACGAATACGGCACTATTAACCGAAAAAAATTAAATCTTCGCTTTTGTCCAAGTTATCTACTATGGATACTATCTTTGATTGTATCCATATTTTGGTCTTCATTCTTGAATTTTACTCCACTATGATTATTTACTAAGTATTTTTGAACTTGGATTGTTTAAAGTACGAATCCTTAATAATTGTTCTTTTGTTTCACTGGATTCGTTTTCTTTAAAATATTTTTTATCATCCTCAGTCCTAAATGATGACACAAATGAATATATTTGGCCTGTAGTGCAAAGATTAATGATTTTATGATGAATATCTTTGTCCCGTAGTGCAAAAATGAACAGGTGTTGAGATGAACATGACCAACTGATGAATATCTTTGGCCTACAGTGCAAAGATGAACATTTGATTCCAGATAAATATTGATTGATGTTACAGGGATAAAATAATGACGATGAACTTTTAAATTCACATATAGAAGATAGTAGATTTTATTCTCTACTTTACTCTTCTAATGAATTATTATTTCCGCTGCGAATATTGATTTAAAATTTATTGTCTATTGTATTCTATTAAAATTTTCCCTGTTGAGGACTAACGATAATTTGTTCTATATTATCTTAGTCATAATATTCTTTACTGGGCTAGTTGAGCTCATCCTTTTTTTTTGTTCCATTTTTCTTCTCAGGAGGCGAGAATATAGCGAGTACTAGTCGGGATATGGAATAAAAGTTTTAGAATGTCGTTTTAGTAGTCACCATTTTTGTAAAATAAAGTATCAATAATTGTAACGAGGACTTATTTGAGTGTGGATATTGTCTAAATGACAATATTTATATTTAAACACACAGTTTTTATGTTGTATTAATAAAGTTGTACTTGTAAGACGCCAACTTTTATAAATAAAGATGAATTTTCTATAAATATCATTTTTGAATATTATGGAGTTAATTTGATATAATATTATAGTTGTGGGTAATATTTATAAATTTTGTAAAGTACGCAAGTTGTTATATAATATTCGATTAGTCGGGGAATTTTCGTTTTAACAGGAAATATTCGTACAACGGCACAATCATTGGTGGACCCCACAACGAAATTATTGTCGGATTGAGAAAACGACAAAATTATCTTTCTATAAAAATAACGGCTGAGGTGTTACCGTTAAAACCGTTAAAACTGTTGAACTACCCGGTAGTAAAAGTACAATAATACGCGTGGTTGCATAGTAGCACACGGTATTGATTATTGATGCTTACGTGAGAAGTCACTCAGCTATACTCAATTATTGTTACAGTAATTGCTGCATCATATCTCTTAAATTATTGTCATAGTATCATCTGTATAATATGTTATATTATTAAATCAATAATTGAGACGTTGTGGTAAGTTTGGTTATTTTTATTGGGGGGGGGGGCCATATGTCATCATCTAAGAGTCTCTTCATCAATAGTAATTACCTTCGTCAATAGTATTTACCTTGGTCAATAGTATTTACCTTGGTCAATAGTAATTACCGTCGTCAATAATATTTACCTTGGTCAATAGTATTTACCTTGGTCAATAGTAATTATCGTCGTCAATAGTATTTACCTTGGTCAATAGTAATTACCTTCGTCAATAGTATTTACCTTGGTCAATAGTAATTACTTTCGTCAATAGTAGTTGTCCCTTCAATATTACCAAGAGTCATTTGACCCTTCGTTAAGACCAAGAGTCATTTGACCCTTCGTTAAGACCAAGAGCCACCCTCAGTTTTTCTATAAATAGAGGCCTAGGGCTTCATTATTTTTCACGAATTCATTCAAGCTATAGAGAGAGAAAGTATAGAGAGAATAAGAGAGAGAGAATAAAAGTATTCTGCTACTTCACTTTTCCAATATCCAGTTCTTTTAAGGTAAGGGGTGTTATTCTTTCTTATTCATGAAGAGAACTGTTGTTATTTCATTATTTATTATTCTGTTGGAATAACCTGTATACGCGGTCTACCCTATACTTGGTGACATTCTTCTGTTATTCTGTTGGAACATCCTGTCTGTGTGTTTTACACCGGACCTGGTTCCGTCTTGTTATTATTCTGTTGGAACATCCTGTCTGTGTGTTTTACGCCGGACCTGGTTCCATTATTTATTATTCTATCGGAATATCCTGTCTGTGCGTTTACGCCGGACCTGGTTCCATTATTTATTATTATGTTGGAATAACCTGTCTGTGCGGTCTATCGCATGCATGGTGATTTTTTTTGTTATTACATTCTTTATTATACTCAGTTGGCTAAGTTTTGACTTCTATACTCCATAAAATTTGTGGAATATCCTTGATAATTGCGTTTCATCCAGTATCTTTTTATGAAAATATTTTTCTAAGTATTCTTGAATTTTACTCCACAAAGCAGTATCATGTTGACAATTTGGACGTTGTTAATTCTTGGATAAATTAATTTTTGAACTTGTTTTATTGAATTCTTATATCATTGTCATCATCCTCATGTTTATAAAATGTTGAAAGTCATATGTGGCCTGTAGTGCATAGATGGACTTGGTATGATTATGACCAGGGATTATTCGGTATAATCATGACCGTAATGTTACAAATGATGTGGTAAAAGTCCTCATTGGCCCGTAGTGCATTGATGGACAGTTGTTGGCATGATCATGACCATTAATGAATACACGAATATCCTTGGCCGTAGTGCATGGGTGATTCGATGATGTGGATTATTTTATTAAGCTGAGTCCCAGCGATCACAGTGTTGAAAAACCTTTTAAATCATAAAAGATAGTAGAGTTTATTTTCTACTTGACTCTTTTAATGGATTGCTTGTTCCGCTGCAGTTAAACTTGATGTCTATTATATTTTATCAGTTTAACATTGTTGAAGGCTAATGATAATTTATTCTGCATTATCTTAGTCATAATATTTCTTACTGGGCTAGTTGAGCTCACCCTTTCTTTCACTGTTCTCTTCAGGAAATGAGAACGTAGCTGGGGCAAGTCGGGGAACGGAGTGATGGTCCGAATGATAGTATTAGTTAGTAGTCCTCACTATTCTATGTAATGGTGTGTTAATAAATGTAATGAGGACTCCTTTTGAGTATGAATACTCTCTAGAAGATAATATTTGTATTCAAACTCACAGTTTATGTTTTGTCGTATTGTACACGACAGTTGTATTAGTAAGTTGTATTTGTATTTTGTACTATGTATCTGACGACCCAAGATGGGTGATGTATACCTAATTTTGGGGGCGTCACAGTTGGTATCAGAGCTTAGGGATATGATCCCTGGCTAAGATGTGAGAATAGAACTAGGAGGGGAGAGACGGGGAATTCCTTCGCTAGTATGACCTACCTAAGTTTATTTGCATGGTATTTAATTGGTCGGTCATAATATAAGGATAATATATGACATATCAATTAACTTTTATTTTGTGGCAGTATCTGAAAATGGCATCTGAGAATGTTGAGAATAGCAATGGAGCACAGGCGACTATTGATTCACCACATATCAATAATCAGGATAATGTTCATCAGGAAGGTGACAATCCTCATGCAAACAACAACACTGACCAGATGATGAATGATCAAATGTTCAGAGGCTTTATGCAATTCATGCAACAACAGGTGAAAGCGGCTCCTGTCCACAACGTAGGTGGAAATACTGGAAACTCTCAGGCGGTCACCGCTAAACAGTTTAAGGAGCTGGGACCACCGGAGTTTAAGGGAGAACCCAAACCACTTGTAGCTGAAACATGGATAAAGCAGATCACCAAGATATTTGATGTCTTGGGTTGCTCCGAGGAGCAAAAGGTTCCCTTTGCCGCCTTTATGTTGCGAGGAGAGGCAGATTACTGGTGGGAATCGATAAAGCGTACTCAACCTGCCGCACTGAAGATGTCCTGGGAGAAGTTCCAAGAGCTGTTTAACGACAAATACTTTTCCGAGAGTATTTGTCACATGAAGGAGGTGGAGTTCATCAAATTGGAGCAGAATAATATGACCGTGTCGCAGTACGAGGCAAAATTTACGGAGTTATCCCGGTTTGCGTCCCACCTGGTGGATAATGAAGAAAGAATGACGCGGATGTTTTTAAGAGGTTTGAAGCCGGAGATACGTCAACATCTTGTTTCTCATAAACTGTGTTTGTATTCAGATGTTGTAAATAGGGCTCAGTTGGTGGAGCGCGATAACGAGACAACGCAACCAAAAGAGAGCAGCCGACAAAATGATAATACCAGTGAAAGCAGTCATCGAAGCGGTGACAACAAGCGTGGAGGGAATCAACAGGCCAGAAATGGTAACCACTTCGGTGGTAATCAGGGCCAAAACAATAAGAATGGGCATTTCAAGAAGAGGAGATTCAACAATGATGGAAAGACGTCAGCACCAGCACCTGTCGTTAAGGAAGGAGAACGACCACCTATCATATGTTTCAAATGCGGAGGGGAGGGGCACATCAGTCCAAACTGCGCGATGCCGTCCAAAGCATGTTATAATTGTGGAAGAGAAGGTCATTTAGCCCGATTTTGTCGTTTACCGAAGACAAATTCAGCTAGGATGGAGGCACCAAAGGCCGTCCCAGAAAAGTCAAAACCGGTTGTGCAAGGGAGAGCGTTTGTTGTGAACTCCCAGAGAGCAAGGAACCCGAATGAGGTCATCACGGGTAAGCTTATCATAAACTCTAACGAAGTCTATACTTTATTTGATACCGGTTCTACCCATTCTTTTATTTCTCCTACTTGCGCTCATCGATTAAATTTGATTCCGGAGAAATTAGACTTTGACTTATCTGTGGAAACTCCGTTGGGAGAAACCTTCATTACCTCCACTGTTTATAAGTCTTGTTTGGTTCAAGTTGGTACCCACACATTACCTGTCGATCTTATTTCATTAAAAATACTTGCATTTGACGTGATTCTAGGGATTGATTGGTTAACTACTCATCATGCAAAAATTGATTGTTTTCGTAAGGTTGTTAGCTTTCATATTCCTAATCGACCTATTATGCGAATTCAAGCAACCAAACCATTAAAATCAATCGCTGTCATCTCAAGCCATAAAGCTATTCGTTTATTGAAAAACGGATGTCAAGCTTTCTTAGCTCATGTCACAGATCTAAACAAAAATACGTCAGTTTTGAATGATATTTCTATTGTTAATAAATTCCCTGACGTATTCCCTGAAGAACTTCCTGGCCTACCCCCAGAGCGTGAAATTGAATTTTGTATCGACCTTGAACCCGGTACAAAACCCATTTCCAAAGCCCCATATCGAATGGCTCCTATTGAACTTCAGGAGTTAAAGATCCAACTGCAGGAATTGTTAGACATTGGCTTTATTCGTCCTAGTACTTCTCCTTGGGGTGCTCCTGTTCTATTCGTGAAGAAGAAAGATGGAAGTATGCGACTTTGTATTGATTATCGGGAGTTGAATCATGTCACCATCAAAAATAGGTACCCATTGCCACGTATTGATGACCTGTTTGACCAGTTGCAAGGAGCACAATTCTTTTCAAAGATCGATCTTCGTTCTGGATATCATCAGCTGAAGGTTAGAACTGAGGATATTCCAAAGACGGCTTTTAGAACTCGGTACGGGCATTATGAATTCCTAGTCATGTCCTTTGGATTGACTAATGCTCCTGCTGCCTTCATGGATATGATGAACCGGGTATTCAAGGAATATTTGGATCACTTTGTGGTCGTCTTTATTGATGACATCCTTATTTATTCCAAAAGCCGTGAAGATCATGAGCAACACTTGAGGCTGGTACTCCAAAAGCTTCGTGAATACAAGCTTTATGCCAAGTTGAAGAAATGCGAGTTCTGGCTGGAGGAGGTAGCATTCCTTGGGCACGTAGTATCAAGTCGTGGAATATCGGTTGACCCGGCAAAGATTGAAGCTATTCAAAGCTGGGAGCAACCTAAATCAGTGACCGAGGTACGTAGCTTTCTTGGTTTAGCTGGTTATTATCGGAGATTCGTGGAAGGATTTTCTCGAATCGCTACTCCATTAACTCAGCTGACTCGGAAAGATACAAAGTTCGGTTGGAGCGAAGAATGTGAGCAGAGTTTTCAAGAACTCAAGAGGAGACTCATTTCAGCACCTGTTCTAACAATACCATCTGGCTCGGAGGGATTTGTCATCTACAGTGATGCTTCGAGCAAAGGGTTGGGATGCGTTCTCATGCAACATGGAAAAGTCATAGCCTATGCATCAAGACAACTCAAGGAATATGAGAGGAATTATCCTACTCATGATCTAGAGTTGGCAGCTGTTGTCTTTGCACTTAAAATTTGGAGGCATTACTTGTATGGGGAGAAAGTGGAGATCTTTACGGATCATAAAAGCCTCAAATATTTCTTCACTCAAAAGGAACTCAACATGCGACAACGACGTTGGCTTGAACTGTTGAAAGATTATGATCATACCATTCAATACCATCCTGGAAAAGCGAACGTGGTAGCTGACGCATTGAGTAGAAGATCATATGCGGGTACAAGTGCAATATTAACAACGCAAAGGCCCATTTTGTGTGACTTGCAAAGGATGGAGATAGAGTTAAAGACTCCAGGGACCCATGTGATGATGGCGAATATACGAGTAGAACCGACTTTAATCGATAAAGTTAAAGCTGCTCAAGCTACAGACCTGGAGCTGATGCGTATGAGGAAGAAAGTGCAAGAAGGTGCTATGCCGGAAGCAAGAATCGATGAAGAAGGAATACTTCGAGTCAACTCCAGACTTTGTGTTCCTAACAACCCTGATTTAAAGTATGAAATCATGATGGAGGCGCACAACACACCGTTTGCAATCCATCCTGGAAGTACCAAAATGTATCATGATCTTCGTCATACATTTTGGTGGAGCAATATGAAGAGAGAGATAGCGTTGTTTATCTCAAGGTGTCTAACTTGTCAACGAGTCAAAGCGGAGCATCAAGTACCAAAAGGTCCATTGCAACCACTTGAAATTCCAGAATGGAAGTGGGAGCACATTACCATGGATTTCGTTACCGGTCTTCCTAGGGTTTCTCAAGGTATTGATGCGATTTGGGTCATTGTTGATAGATTGACCAAGTCTGCTCATTTCTTACCGATACGAGAAACTTATACACTTGAACGTCTTGCTCGTATGTACATAAACGAGATTGTAAGACTGCATGGTATGCCAGTATCCATAATTTCTGATCGAGACCCAAGATTCACTTCACGATTTTGGGTTAGTTTACAAAAAGCTATGGGCACGGAGTTACGATTTAGTTCAGCATATCATCCTCAGACGGACGGACAATCAGAGAGGACTATTCAAACTCTTGAAGATCTATTAAGACTCTGTGTCTTTGACTTCAAGGGAAGTTGGGACAAGTTCTTACCATTGGTGGAGTTTTCCTACAACAACAGTTATCAAGCAAGTATTGGCATGGCTCCATTCGAAGCATTGTATGGAAGAAAATGTCGTTCTCCAGTATGCTGGGATGAGGTGGGCGAAGCAACGTTGTTGGGACCGGAGTTGGTACGTATGACTACAGAAAAGATTCAAACGATCCGACAACGTATAAAAACCTCACAAGATCGACAAAAGAGTTATGCTGATCTTCATCGAAAGGACGTGGAATTTGATGTAGGAGATCATGTGTTCTTACGTGTTGCTCCATGGAAAGGAGTTACGAGATTTGGAAAGAGAGGAAAGCTCAATCCTCGATTCATCGGTCCATTTTTAATCCTCGATCGAGTAGGAACTGTGGCTTATAGACTCGCTTTACCGCCAAGTATGTCTCGTGTTCATAACGTTTTTCACATATCCATGTTACGCAAATATGTGGAAGACCCGAACCACATTATTGAGTTAGAACCGGACGAAATAGCGGAGGATTTGACGTATGAAGAAGTTCCTGTTCAAATCTTGGATAAGAAGGAACATATTCTACGCTCCAAGGTTATACCTCAAGTCAAAGTTTTGTGGAGAAACCACGATGTTGAGGAAATGACTTGGGAGTTAGAATCTGAAATGAAATCAAGGTATCCTTACCTCTTCGACATACCAGGTACGTACCCTAATTTCGAGGGCGAAATTTCATAAGAAGGGGAGGTTGTAAGACCCCAACTTTTATAAATAAAGATGAATTTTCTATAAATATCATTTTTGAATATTATGGAGTTAATTTGATATAATGTTATAGTTGTGGGTAATATTTATAAATTTTGCAAAGTACGCAAGTTGTTATATAATATTCGATTGGTCGGGGAATATTCGTTTTAACAGGGAATATTCGTACAACGGCACAATCATTGGTGGACCCCACAACGGAATTATTGTCGGATTGAGAAAACGACAAAATTATCTTTCTATAAAAATAACGGCTGAGGTGTTACCGTTAAAACCGTTAAAACTGTTGAACTACCCGGTAGTAAAAGTACAGTAATACGCGTGGTTGCATAGTAGCACACGGTATTGATTATTGATGCTTACGTGAGAAGTCACTCAGCTATACTCAATTATTGTTACAGTAATTGCTGCATCATATCTCTTAAATTATTGTCATAGTATCATCTGTATAATATGTTATATTATTAAATCAATAATTGAGACGTTGTGGTAAGTTTGGTTATTTTTATGGGGGGGCCATATGTCATCATCTAAGAGTCTCTTCGTCAATAGTAATTACCTTCGTCAATAGTATTTACCTTGGTCAATAGTAATTACCGTCGTCAATAGTATTTACCTTGGTCAATAGTATTTACCTTGGTCAATAGTAATTACTTTCATTAATAGTAGTTATCCCTTCAATATTACCAAGAGTCATTTGACCCTTCGTTAAGACCAAGAGTCATTTGACCCTTCGTTAAGACCAGGAGCCACCCTCAGTTTTTCTATAAATAGAGGCCTAGGGCTTCATTATTTTTCACGAATTCATTTAAGTTATAGAGAGAGAAAGTATAGAGAGAATAAGAGAGAGAGAATAAAAGTATTCTACTACTTCACTTTTTCAATATCCAGTTCTTTTAAGGTAAGGGGTGTTATTCTTTCTTATTCATGAAGAGAACTGTTGTTATTTCATTATTTATTATTCTGTTGGAATAACCTGTATACGCGGTCTACCCTATACTTGGTGACATTCTTCTGTTATTCTGTTGGAACATCCTGTCTGTGTGTTTTACACCGGACCTGGTTCCGTCTTGTTATTATTCTGTTGGAACATCCTGTCTGTGTGTTTTACGCCGGACCTGGTTCCATTATTTATTATTCTGTCGAAATATCCTGTCTGTGCGTTTACGCCGGACCTGGTTCCATTATTTATTATTCTGTTGGAATAACCTGTCTGTGCGGTCTATCGCATGCATGGTAATTTCTTTTGTTATTTCATTCTTTATTATACTCAGTTGGTTAAGTTTTGACTTCTATACTCCATGAAATTTGTGGAATATCCTTGATAATTGCGTTTCATCCAGTATCTTTTCATGAAAATATTTTCTAAGTATTCTTGAATTTTACTCCACAAAGCAGTATCATGTTGACAATTTGGACGTTGTTAATTCTTGGATAAATTAATTCTTGAACTTGTTTTATTGAATTCTTATATCATTGTCATCATCCTCATGTTTATAAAATGTTGAAAGTCATCTGTGGCCTGTAGTGCATAGATGGACTTGGTATGATTATGACCAGGGATTATTCGGTATAATCATGACCGTAATGTTACAAATGATGTGGTAAAAGTCCTCATTGGCCCGTAGTGCATTGATGGACAGTTGTTGGCATGATCATGACCATTAATGAATACACGAATATCCTTGGCCGTAGTGCATGGGTGATTCGATGATGTGGATTATTTTATTAAGCTGAGTCCCAGCGATCACAGTGTTGAAAAACCTTTTAAATCATAAAAGATAGTAGAGTTTATTTTCTACTTGACTCTTTTAATGGATTGCTTGTTCTGCTGCAGTTAAACTTGATGTCTATTATATTTTATCAGTTTAACATTGTTGAAGGCTAATGATAATTTATTCTGCATTATCTTAGTCATAATATTTCTTACTGGGCTAGTTGAGCTCACCCTTTCTTTCACTGTTCTCTTCAGGAAATGAGAACGTAGCTGGGGCAAGTCGGGGAACGGAGTGATGGTCCGAATGATAGTATTAGTTAGTAGTCCTCACTATTCTATGTAATGGTGTGTTAATAAATGTATTGAGGACTCCTTTTGAGTATGAATACTCTCTAGAAGATAATATTTGTATTCAAACTCACAGTTTATGTTTTGTCGTATTGTACACGACAGTTGTATTAGTAAGTTGTATTTGTATTTTGTACTATGTATCTGACGACCCAAGATAGGTGATGTATACCTAATTTTGGGGGCGTCACAGTAGTTGTATCTGTACCATATATTTTGACGACTCAGAATGGGTGTTGTATACCTATTTTGGGGGCGTCACAGTTGGTATCAGAGCTTAGGGATATGATCTCTGGCGGAGATCGGGGAATTGATCTAGGAGGGGAGAGACGAGTAAATCCTTCGTTAGTGTGTCCTACCTAAGCTTATTTGTTGGTTGGTCATAATATAGGGGTATTATGTGATATGTTAATTTGTTAAATTAACCCTTATTTTATGAGACCGTGGAGACACCTTTGCTCACCAATGAGGAGAACGTGCAACAGGCTGGCAATGTTCCTCCTGTGAACAACACCACTGAGCAGACGATGAACGATGAGATGTTTAGAAGTTTTTTGCAGTTCATACAAAATCAGACGAGGGAGACTCGTGTTTAAAATACAGGAGGAAATGATAGCAATTCACGGTTTGTCACAGCCAAGCAGTTCAAGGAGTTGGGACCACCAGAATTCTAGGGAAAGCCGGATTCGATTAAGGCGGAGACGTGGGTCAAATAAATTACCAAGATATTCGATGTCTTGGGATGCACGGAAGAACAAAAGGTTCCATTCGCCACCTTTATGTTCCGTAATGAGGCAGATTACTGATAAGAATCTGTAAAGCGTACCCATCTAGCTGCGCTCAGCATGTCTTGGGAGACATTTCAGAAACTGTTCAATGACAAATACTTTCCTGAAAGTGTTCGTCATATGAAGGAGGTAGAGTTTATTAGACTGGAGCAGAATAACATGACGGTGTCCCAGTACGAGGTGAAGTTTGCATAGTTGTCCAGATTTGCACCTCATTTGGTGGAGAATGAGGAACGTATGACGCGGATATTTCTGAGAGGTTTGAAACCCGGCATATGTCAATATCTCATTTCTCATAAATTTTCTCTCTATTCAAATGTTGTCAACAGGGCTCAATTATTAGAGCGAGATAACGAGTACGGTCAATCGAGGAACCACAACCAGGATCATACCAGTGACATCAGTCATCAGAACAATGATAACCAACGGAGAAAGAAGAAGACAGACAAGAGCGGCAACCACTCTGGTGGTAATCATGGCCATGAGAATAGAAGAAGCGAGTCGGGGGAGATTTTAAAAATAGAAGATTCAACAATGACAATGTGAAGACGTCAGCACCAACAGCAACTGGTTCTAAGGGAGGAGAACGACCACCGATCGTATGCTATAAATGCGGGAAAGAAGGACATATTAGTCAAAACTGCCTACAACAGTTCAAGGTATGCTATAATTGTGGAAAGGAAGGACATATCGCTCGAGATTGTACGGTAGTGAAACCAAGTTCAGTGAGGACGGTGACTCAAAAGGCTGTCCCAGAAAAGTCAAAGTCAACAGTTCCTGGAAGAGCATTTGTTGTGACTGGTCAACATGTGAGGAACCCAAACGAGGTGATCACGGGTAAGCTAATCATAAATTCTTGAAAAGTTTATACCTTACTAGATATCGGTGCTACCCATTCATTTATCTTTCCTACTTGTGCTCAACGTTTAAATTTGACTCCGGAGAAATTAGACTTTGACCTATCTGTGGAAACTCCGTTAGGAGAAACTTTCATCACATCTACTATTTATAAATCTTGTTTGATCCAAGTTGGCACTATCACATTACCTGTTGACCTTATCTCTTTAAAGATACTTGCATTTGACGTGATTTTAGGGATTGATTGGTTAACTGCTCATCATGCCAAAATTGATTATATTTGTAAGGTTGTTAGTTTTCATATTCCTAAGCAACCTGTTGTGCGAATTCAAGCAACTAAACCATTAAAATCAATCACTGTTATATCAAGTCATAAAGCTATTCGTTTATTAAAAAACGGATGTCAAGCTTTCTTAGCCCATGTTATGGATTTGAATAAAGACAAGTCAGATTTGAATAATATTCATGTTGTTAGTAACTTTCCTGACGTATTTCCTGAAGAACTTCCCGGTCTACCCCCAGAACGTGAAGTTGAATTCTTTATTGATCTTGAACCTGGTACAAAGCCCATTTCTAAAACCCCATATCGAATGGCTCCTATTGAACTTCAGGAGTTGAAGGTCCAACTACAGGAGTTGTTGGACATCGGTTTCATTCGTCCTAGTACATCTCCTTGCGGTGCTCCTGTTTTATTCGTAAAGAAGAAAGACGGGAGTATGCGACTTTGTATCAACTACCGAGAATTAAACCATGTCACTATCAAGAATAGGTATCCGCTACCTCGTACTGATGATCTATTTGACCAGTTACAAGGAGCACAATTCTTTTCAAAAATTGATCTTCGTTCTGGATATCATCAGCTGAAGATTAGAATTGAGGATATTCCAAAGACTGCCTTTAGAACTCGATACGGCCATTATGAATTCTTAGTCATGTCTTTTGGATTGACTAATGCTCATGCGGCTTTCATAGATATGATGAACCGAGTATTCAAGGAATATTTGGATCAGTTCGTCGTTGTCTTTATTGATGACATCCTCATATATTCCAAAAGTCGTGAAGATCATGAGCACCATTTGAAGCTGGTACTCCAAAGGCTTCATGAAAACAAGCTTTATGCCAAGTTGAAGAAATACGAGTTCTGGCTGGAGGAAATAGCATTCCTTGGGCACGTGGTGTCAAAACATGGAGTATCTGTTGACCCGGCGAAGATTGAAGCAATACAAAGCTGGGAACAACCGAAGTCGGTGACCGAAGTACGTAGCTTTATGGGCTTAGCTGGTTATTATCGAAGATTCGTGGAAGGATTTTCTCGAATTACTACTCCATTAACTTAGCTGACTCGGAAAGATATAAAATTCGTATGGAGCGAGGAATGCGAGAAGAGTTTCCAAGAGCTCAAGATGAGACTCATTTCGGCACCTGTTTTGACCATACCATCTGGTTCGGATGGATTTGTTATCTACAGCGATGCTTCAGGCAAAGGGTTAGGATGTGTTCTCATGCAACGTGGGAAAGTTATAGCCTATGCCTCACGACAACTTAAAGAATATGAGAGGAATTATCCTACTCATGATCTAGAGTTGGCAGCAGTTGTTTTCGCGCTAAAGATCTGGAGGCACTATCTATATACGGAGAAAGTGGAGATATATCCAGACCATAAAAGCCTCAAATATTTCTTCACTCAAAAAGAACTCAACATGCAGCAATGACGTTGGCTTGAGCTGTTGAAAGACTATGACCATACCATTCAATTCCATCTTGGAAAAGTGAACGTGGTAGCCGACGCATTGAGTAGAAGATCATACACGGGAACAAGTGCGTTGTTGTCAACACAAAGGCCCATTTGGTGTGATTTACAAAAGATGAAGATAGAATTCAAGATTGCGGGGACCCATGCAATGATGTCAAGTATACGTATAGAACTAACTTTAATCGAAAAGGTTAAAGTTACTCAAGCCACAGACCCGGAGCTGGTGCGTATGAAGAAGAAAGTGCAAGAAGGTACTATTCCAGAAGCAAGAATCGATAAAGAAGGAATACTTCGAGTCCACTCCAGACTTTGTGTTCCTAATGATTTTGATTTGAAGTATAAGATCATGATGGAGGCACACAATACACCATTTGCAATCCATCTTGGAAGTACCAAAATGTATCGTGATCTTCGACATGCATTTTGGTGGAACAATATGAAGAGAGAGATTGCAAAGTTTATCTCGAGGTGTTTAACTTGTCAACGTGTAAAGGCGGAGCATCAAGTGCCTAAGGGCCCATTGCAACCACTTGAGATTCCAAAATGAAAGTGGGAACACATTACCATGAATTTTGTTACGGGTCTTCCCACAGTTTCTCAAGGCATAAATGTTATTTGGGTTATTGTTGATAGATTAACCAAGTTTGCTCATTTCTTGTCGATACGGGAGACTTATTCCCTTAAACGTCTTGCTCGTATGTATGTAGATGAGATTGTGAGATTGCATGGTATACCAGTATCCATAGTTTCGGATCGTGACCCAAGATTCACTTCAAGATTTTGGGTTAGCTTGCAAAAAGCTATGGGCACGGATTTACGATTCAGTTCGGCATACCATCCTCAAACGGACGGGCAATCAGAGAGGACTATTCAAACTCTTGAAGATCTATTAAGACTTTATGTCCTAGATTTCAAAGGGAGTTGGGATAAGTACCTATCATTAGTGGAATTCTCTTACAACAACAGTTATCAGGCAAGTATAGGTGTGGCTCCATTCGAAGCATTATATGGACGAAAGTGTCGCTCTCCAATATGTTGGGATAAGGTTGGAGAAGCAACATTGTTGGGACCCGAGTTGGTACGTATAACTATGGAAAAGATCCAAATGATTTGACAACGTATACAAACGGCACAGGATCGACAAAAGAGTTATGCGGATCTTCAGCGAAAGGACGTGGAATTTAGTATTGGGGATCATGTATTGTTACGTGTTGCTCTATGGAAGGGAGTTACAAGATTTGGGAAGAGAGGAAAGCTCAATCCACGATTTATTAGTCCATTTCAAATTCTTGACCGAGTAGGAAATGTGGCCTATAGACTCGCGTTACCTCCAAGTATGTCTCGTGTTCATAATGTTTTTCATATATCTGTGCTACATAAATATGTAAAAGACCCAAACCATGTTATTGAGTTAGAACCGGACGAGATAGCCGAAGACTTAATGTACGAAGAGGTACCTGTCAAGATCTTGGATAGGAAAGAGCATGTCCTACGTACGAAGGTCATACCACAAGTTAAAGTTTTATGGAGAAACCATGCTATTGAGGAAATGACCTGGGAGTTGGAAACAGAAATGAAAGCGAGGTATCCTCATCTTTTCGAAACACCAGGTACGTATGTCAATTTTGAGGGCGAAATTTTATAAGGAGGGGAGATTGTAAGACCCCTACTTATTATAAATAAAATTAAATTTCCTCTATTTATTTTTTTGAAATAGTAAGGGTTGATTTGATTAATGTGGTTAGTTATGGGTAAAATGCGCAAATATTTTAAATAAGCAAGTGGTTATAAAATATTCATTGTTGTCGGGGAATATTCGTTTGGTAGTGGAATATTCTTACTGTCGGGGAATATTCGTACGACGGCGCAGCCTTGTGTGGGCCCCATAACGGAAAGCGATTGGATGAAGAAAACGACAAGTATAAGTTGTTTATAAATAACGGCATAGTTGTTACCGTTAATACTGTTGGAATACCCGGTGGTTAAAATACAGTAATACACGTTGTTGCACAGTAGCACACGGTATTGCATCAATTATCGATTCTTACGTAAGAAGGCACTACTCAATAATTGTTACAGTAATTACTGTTCAGTATTTTATTTTATTAATTCAATAATTGTTGCGTTGATATTTTATATTACTTTTGTTTCAATAATTGTCACTACACAATATTTTTCATTATCGAAGCAATAATTTATATTATCTGAATAATATCATTAGATAACATTATTAGCAATGTTTAGAAAATTCTGTCTAAGGAGAGGTTTGATCACCTAATTGCGCGCCAGTAAGCAAAAATTCTTATTGGAAAGCCCCCTCTTTCCTGAGAACTGCCTGGTTGTCAGTATTGTGATTCTGTAATATTATTTGTGAATAATTAATTATTAATTTATATGATGAGAAAAATATTTATTTTATGTGGATATAAATGGAGAAAATTTTTAAAGTGACAATTGTTGAAAATCGATATTTTATCTTTTTTGATAAAATAATATTTTATTATATTATTATAATATAATAATGTTGATATTTTTACAATGAATGTGGGATATATGAGTAAAAAGAGTATTTTTGTTGCAAAAGTTGTTTAAAACATGTTAAACATGTCTATGGGCCCATTTCTTGACTGAAATTTGATTATAGCCTGTTAAATCGTCCGTTTGTGAATTTCGATCAATTTCTGTTTGGAATTTGGAAAAACTTAGACTTACAAAGTTGTAGAGAATGAAATTTCCTATGGAAAAGACATAGGGTTCAAATTTTTCTGATAAAAGGGCTATTTATTATGAATTATTGAAGTTCCGAAGTTCCGGAATAATTGATTTTTGGAAGTTTTAAATATTTATATTTAGAAAAACGTTTTTGTTATTGTTGGTGGGCTCACTTGTTGTCAAACATTCTGAAATTGGTGATTCAAAGGTTGGCATAGAAAATTTAATATATATAATAATATTTTATTAAATTTTCTGCTTTGGTGTTCTAATCATTTTTCTATAAATAGGGTGCTTAGGTTAGAATTGAAAATCACACCAGAAACTAAAGATTTCTCTCTATATTATCGAGTGTATTCTTGTGAGTATTTTAATATTTTGAGTATTGCTATACGGTGCAAGTTCCCTTCAGCACTATATCCAGTATTCCAGCTAGAAGTACTGTCTTTTTGAGGTAAGGGATGTTATTTTCTTTTTAAATAATATTATTTTCTTTAATATCATTATGCCAAAATATTGATCTGAATTTTTATCAAATTTGAAACTTTTTGTGTCGGGGTTACTATTCACGTATACGGCACTATTCACGTATACAGCACTATTCACTGAAAAAAATTAAATCTTCATTTTTGTCCAAGTTATCTACTATGGATACTAGCTTTGATTGTATCCATATTTTGGTCTTCATTCTTGAATTTTACTCCACTATGATTATTTACGAAGTATTTTTGAACTTGGATTTTTTAAAGTACGAATCCTTAATAATTGTTCTTTTGTTTCACTGGATTCGTTTTTTTTAAAATATTTTTCATCATCTTCAATCCTAAATGATAACACAAATGAATATCTTTGGCCTGTAGTGCAAAGATTAATGATTTTATGATGAATATCTTTGGCCCGTAGTGCAAAGATGAACAGGTGTTGAGATGAACATGACCAACTGATAAATATATTTGGCCTTAGTGCAAAGATGAACATTTGATTCCAGATAAATATTGATTGATGTTACAGGGATAAAATAATGACGATGAACTTTTAAATTCATATATAGAAGATAATAGATTTTATTCTCTACTTTACTCTTCTAATGAATTATTATTTCCGCTGCGAATATTGATTTAAAATTTGTTGTCTATTATATTCTATTAAATTTTTTCCTGTTAAGGACTAACGATAATTTGTTCTATATTATCTTAGTCATAATATTCTTTACTGGGCTAGTTGAGCTCACCCTTTTCCTTTTTGTTCCATTTTTTATCTCAGGAGGCGAGAATATAGCGAGTATTGGTCGGGGTATGGAATGAAGGTTTTAGAATGTTGTTTTAGTAGTCCTCACTATTTTTATAAAATAAAGTATCAATAATTGTAACGAGGACTTATTTGAGTGTGGATATTGTCTACATGATAATATTTGTATTTAAACACACAGTTTTTATGTTGTATTAATAAAGTTGTAGTTGTATCTGTACCATGTATTTTGATGACTCAGAATGGGTGTTGTATACCTATTTTGGGGGCGTCCCATGTGTGTTATGAAATATTGTGCTAATTATGAGACCGATATTGTTCATTATATGTCTTACAAACGCAGATAAATTTATTATGTAGCTGTAATCAGAGGAGAAGACAAGTTTTCTAACTCAACCTTGAGTTAATATAGTTCAATTATTATAGTGGTTAATTATTGTTAATTATACCACGTCCAAGAATTTATTGTTGGTTATTCGCAGTTAGTGCATGTTTAATAATTCAAATTGAATTACTGATTCGGAAAATATACATTTGTAGAATAACTATTGTTGGATATTCATATTCGTAGAAGATAGAATTGACAGTACAGATAATTCCTGTTTATTGTCGAATTATGTTGATAAATGTCTTAGCCAATTATTCTGAACTAGACGAACATTTGTTAGAACTTGATAGGTTCGAGAAGAGAATTCAATTATTATTGACAGATCGATGCCAATTATTTCGACTAGATCGAGAAGTAATTAGAAATTGAAATCATAGTATTTCGTTGTTAAATCAAAATCTTGATTTTGAGACTGAGAAGAGCAACCTTTTATATAAAGGGAAATATTTTCTTGATCGTATATTCGGCCTTTGCGAGCGATTAAATATTATGCATAATATAGGGTATAATAAAGCTGATCACTTTATATACTTGCATAGGGGTATGATTTAATCTTTATGGTTATCTGATACACCTGGGTATATCAAACTCAAATCTTTGATAGTTGCTCGAGAAGAGAAGTTCAAGATCCAATGGATCGCTCAATATAAATATGGAAAACATTTCACTTTGCTATTTCGTAGAATTAATTCTTGATTATTCATTTGAATATCGTAGAAAACCTTGAAAGCGTTGTACTATTTCATTATCGAATTTTGTTGTGTAGAATGTGAGAAGCTTTGATATTGATTTTTATACCTTTATTGTATCTCTTAACTTGCGGGGCAAACTTATTGCTCACCCTTGCTATAAATAAAACTTTTCAACTAGGGACGAAGTTGCAGAAGGTGCTGCGAAGAAAAACAAAGGAAAAGGCATTGTGATAAATTAGTATAAGGAACTTTATTATTATTATGTTGTATTGTAAACCCCTTTTGTATATCTAAGAGGTATGTTTGTAATGTTAAGGTTAGCAAACTTGGGACTTATGTATTAACAACATATGGATCGTGAACACCAAACTCGAGGGTCAGGTAACCCGAATTTGGGGGTGTCACGTATAACATACGACCGGTGGTCGTTCTCCTCCCCTGTAAACAGATGATGTTGGTGCTGACGTCTTCACGTTATCATTGTTGTACCTTCTCTTTTTGAAATCTCATCCCGACTCCCTTCTTCTACTATCATGGCCACGATTACCACCAAAGTGGTTACCGCTTTTGTTCGGATGTTTTCCTCCCCGCTGATTGTCATTGCTCCGATAACTGCTGTCACCGGTATGACCCTGGTTGTGGTCCCTCGGTTGAACATACTCATTATCTCGCTCTAATAATTGAGCCATGTTCACAACATTTGAATATAGAGAAAATTTATGAGAAATAAGATATTGCCGAATTTCGGGTTTCAGACCTCTCAGAAACATCCGCATCATACGTTCCTCATGCTCTACCAAATGAGGTGCAAACTTGGATAACTTTGCGAACTTAGCCTCGTACTAGGACACAGTCATGTTGTTCTGTTCCAGTTTAATAAACTCTACCTCCTAGGGGTGCTCAAAATTTTTGATTTTTTTGGTTTTTTACCGGTACCGGCAGTACCAATTTTTTTGGTACTGATTTTTTTCGGTACTGGTTTTTTCGATACCTGTTTTTCGGTATTTTAACACTTTTCAGTACCGGTAGCGATAATAACTTTTTTGAATTCAGTAAAAATCGAAATATCGAAAATACCGAAATTTAATAATTTAATAATTAATATTTAATGTTTTGTAATTTTATATATTAAATAATTTTTTTTATATATTAATAATTTATATATAATAGTAGTTTTATTAATTTTTTTATATATATTACTAATGTTTTGTAGTTTTATTTTATATATTAATTATTAATAATAGTTAATGATTTTTTAGTTTTTAAAAAAGTTATTAATATATAAAAAAAATTATTTAATTATTATTAATAATTATATATATTACCATGCGGTATAACCGAAAATCGAACCGAAAAAATCGGTACCAATTTTGTACCGAACCGGTACCGAAACCGGTAATTCGGTACCGGTTTCGATTCTTGTTTTTCTGATAATTTTGGATCGGTACCGATTCGATATTTTCGGTACCGGTTCGATTTTTTACCGATGAGCACCCCTACTACCTCTTTCATATGACGAATACTTTCAGAAAAGTACTTGTCATTGAACAGTTTCTGAAACGTTTCCCAAAACATATTAAGTGCGGCTGGCTGGGTATGCTTCACAGATTCTCACTAATAATCTACCTCACCGTGGAACATAAAGGTGGCGAATGTAACCTTATATTCCTCCGTGCATCCCAAGATATCAAATATTTTGGTAATTTTCTTAACCCACGTTTCCGCCTTGTTCGGATCCGGCTTTCTCCAAAATTCTGTTGGTCCCAACTCTTTGAACTACTTGGCTGAAACAAGTCGCGCGTTGCTATCATTTCCACCCGTATTTTGTACACGAGTCTCCCTCATCTGATTTTGCATGAACTGCAAAAAGCTTCTAAACATTCCATCATTCATCATTTGTTTGGTAGTGTTGTTTACAGGATGAATATTGCCTTCCTGTTGCACGTTCTCCTGATTGGTGATTATAGGTGTCTCCACGGTCTTATACACTCTATTATTAACATTTTTAGCTGTCATTCTCAAATACTGCCACAAAATAAGGGTTAATTAAATAAATTAACATGCCACATAATACCCCTATATTCTGACCTACCAATTAAATATCAAATAAGCTTAGGCAGGACACACTAGCGAAGGATTTACTCGTCTCTCCCTTCCTAGTCCTATTTCTCGATCTCCGCCAAAGACCATATCCCTAAGATCTGATACCAACTGTAACGTCCCTAAAATAGGCATACATCACCCATTCTGAGTCGCCAAATACATGGTACAGAAAAAAAAACTACAACTTCATTATTACGATTGTCGTGCAAAATACGATAACATATATGCTGTGAATTTAAATACAAATATTGTCTTCTAGACAGTATTCAAACTCAAATAAGTCCTCATTATAATTATTAATACACTATTTTATAAAATAGTGAGGACTGCTAAAACAACCGACTTGAAATATCACTCTACACCCCGACTAGTTTTCGCTATATTCTCGCCTCCTGAGAAGAAAAATAGAACAAAAAGAAAAAGGGTGAGCTCAACTAGCCCAGTAAATGATATTATGACTAAGATAATATAGAACAAATTATCGTTAGCCTTCAACAAATCAGATAAAATATAATGGACAACAAGTTTTAGATCAATATTCGCAGCGAAAAATAACAATTCATTAGAAGAGTTAAGTAGAGAATGAAATCTATTATCATCTATAAATTTAAAAGTCCATCATCAATATTTTATCCCTGTAACATCAATCAATATACATCTTGAATCAAATATTTATCTTTGCACTACGGGCCAAAGATATTCATTTGCATCACCAGTAGGTCATGTTTATCTCAACACCTGTTCATCTTTGCACTACGGGTCAAAGATATTCATCAGGTAATCATTTATCTTTGCACTACAGGCTAAAGATATTCAGTTATATCATTATTTAGGACTGAGGATGATAAAAAATATTATAAAGAAACGAATCTAGGGAGATAAAAGGACAAAAATTAGGGATTCGTACTTTAGATAATTCAAGTTTAAAATACTCCATAATAAATCATAGTGGAGTGAAATTCAAGAATGAAGATCAAAACATGGATACAATCAAAGATAGTAATCATAATAGACGTCTTAGACAAAGAAGAGAAAATTTTATTTTTTTGTGAATAGTATCGTATTTGTGAATAGTGTTGTATACGTGAATAGTGCCGTATACGTGAATAGAAATCCCGACACGAAAAGGTAGAAATTCTACAAGAAAAATCATACTTCGTGAATAGTACTCGTGAATAGTACCGTATTTGTGAATAGTGTTGTATACGTGAATAGTGTCGTATATATGAATTGTAACCTCGACATGAAAAGGTAAAAATTTCACAATAAAATTCATACAAATATTTTGGCATAATGATATTGAAAGAAATAATATCATTTACGAAGAAAATAACATCCCTTACCTCAAAAGAATAGTACTTCTGGTTGAAATACCGGATATAACACTGAAAAAAACTTGCAATGAATAGTAACTCTCAAAGTATCTAAATACTCATAAAAAAATATGCTCGATAATATAGAGAGAGAAAACTTATGATTCTGGTGTGATTTTCAATTATAACTAAGCACCATATTTATAGAAAAATGCTTAGAACGCCAAAATAGACTAAATTAATAAAATAATATTTTTCAAAATTTTCAAGCACGCCACCTTTGATCAAATTTCAGCACACCACAGTAGGGCCAATCAAAACTTATATTTTTCCACAACAACTAAAAGTAGGCCCCGCATATTTTTAATAAAAATATTTATTTCTGAAATTTTAATAATTTATAATAAAGAGCTCTTTTATCAGAAAAATTTGAATCTCATGTCTATTCCATAGAAAATTTAATTCTCTACAACTTTGTAGAAGAAAGTTTTTTCAAATTCCAAACAAAAAATGTTTGAAATCTACATACGGATGATTTTTAATACCTCTATTCTGACAAAATACTGATAAAACACCTCCATTCTGATAAAATACCTCAGCATTAATTCCTCCATTTATATTCACACAAAATAAATATTTTATCATATAAATCAATAATTAATTATTCACAAATAATATTACAGAATCAAAATTATGACAACCAGGTCGTTTCCAGAAAAGAGGGGTTTTTCGATAAGAATTTCTCCTTACTGGCGCGCAATTAGGTGACCAAACCCCTTTTCTAGACAGAACTTCCTTAGACATTGCCAATAATGCTATCTAATAATATTATTCAAATAATATGAATTATTGATCTGATAATGAAAAGTACTGTGCAGTGACAATTATTGAACAACAATAATATAAAATATCAACGTAGCAATTATTAAATCAATAATGTAATAATTATAATTAAAAAAAATTTATGTATTTTGTTTTGTATTTTAGAAGCTCAAATTAAATTATATACCCGAATTTGGAGGAACACACACATCATCCATTCAAACTTTTGAAGTCGCATCATATTTTTCTTTCGTAATTTTGCACAAACATAGTGGGATAAATTAAAGGAGTTTTGTCCTTTTATTTGGCATATATATATATATATACATATATATATATATATATATATATATATATATATAGCACAGTTCTCTCCAGCTAACTGGAAGGAGCGAACTAAAAGCAGACCGATTATAGCAACGATTTTTCCATCGCTATAGCATAAAAAATCGGCTTTCTATGTTATAGCGACGAAAAAAACCATCATTATAGTCGATTCGATCTTAGTTCGCTTCTTCCAGTTCGCTGGAGAAGCGGACTGTATATATGTATGTATGTATGTATGTATGTATGTATGTATACTCCGAGAATGACTGAAATTGGAATATTAAAGAACAGATGCCAAAAGTGTTTTGGGATTTAAATATTCATTTTGGTTTAATAGCCTAACACTAGAGAACTCAGTTCAAATATTGGGCTTGAGAGTTAAAAATAACTTGGCCTAAGTTATGTTTTTCTTCGGGTCTTTAACACTAATATACAATAATTAGAAAGTAATTACAAAAATAATACATCCACAAAATAATTACAAAAATAACGTAATTCACATTAATAAGAAAATCTAAAATCAAGGAGAAATAACTGCCATAATTAATAATTCAAGTTCAAATATTTGGGATCTAACAACAAAAATAAATTCAAATTCAAATATTCATCTCTCTCACAGTAGCCCTCTCTGCCACGAATCTCCTTCTTCACAGGTTGCCCTCTCCTCCACTACTCCGCCGCGAATCTCCGTTGTCCAAAACGCCAATGAGAAGAAGAAGAAGTAGAAGATTCATCCTACAAAAAGTTTAAAAATAAATAGATGTAACTCTTAGTGTTCTGAATTTTTTTTATGACTATTTGGTTACCCACAAAAATTAAAATGGTTACCTTTGTATAAATGATTGACTACCAACTGTATCACATTCAAACTAAATTGGTAACTTAATAAAACTGAATTGGTTACCATGATATGAAGGTTTGGCGACATGATCTTCCTCCTCCCCCTTCATCGGTGAGACAGAGCGAGAGTCAACCACAAAAAGGTCGATGGGATGGAGAAAGTAGGTTGATATTTGATTTTTCACAATTTCTTCATGTCCAAAAATTCTAATTCCAATTTCATGTCCAAAGAAAAATAAGAACACTGCATAGGAAAGAGAGAGATAAGAGAGTGATGTGTTGTGACGCCCCCAAAATAGGTATACATCACCCATCTTGGGTCGCCAGAAAATACACTACTTACAACTCCATTTATACAACTGTCATACAAAATACGACGACTCATATACTGTGAGTTTCAATACAAATATTGTTACATATATAATACGACAATATTCATATTTAAATTATTACAATGTCATATAAAGTACAGCAACAATTATATCAAGTCCCTGAAGGGACACAAGAAGATTTATGTTCGCCTCATTCTAATGGAGTGCACCTTTGACGCTTCCAAATTCTGATTTGCCTCACCCTATTGTTGTTCACCAAAATTAAATATCAAATGATGTATAAAACATGTCACACACATTTTAAGTTCTCAGTACAATTATTATGCCACACCGTTTCATAATTTGATTAGGCTTTTGACTAACTCGTATCACCACTTTATACCCATGTTTTCCCTGCTAGTCCCAGCTACACTTTTATAACCTGAAAGGGGTGGCGAAGTAAAAGGGTGAGCACAAATAGCCCAGTAAAGAATGTCATGACTTAAGATAATTAAATTATCAAAAGAATTCAGATATTTAGAACATATGGTAGAAGATAAAAGTTTTCAACCATAATAGCAGCGGAATCAACAATCCATTAGAAGAGTCAAGTAGAACATAATGTCTACTATCTCCTCTAGATTTAAAAGTTCATTGTTAATATTTCATTCCTGTAATACTCATCAACAGTTCTTGGTTATACCCAAGACAAAGAGAACTCTCATCACCTGTCTTCACCTGAATTATCACATATTATAATTAAAGCACAATTCATATTTATAATTAAGTAAATCAACAGTCCAACTTTGCACTACATGCCAAAGATATACAACTGTAAAACCAATAACCAACAGTCCATCTTTGCACAACAGGCCAAAGATATACAACTGTAAAACCAATAATGATGATACTCAGCTTAATAGTATCACGACCACGAATTATCCATGCACTACGGGACAAGGATATTCATGTTTTCAATTACGGTCATGATTATACCGAATGATCCCTGGTCATAATCATGCCAAGTCCATCTATGCACTACGGGCCAAAGATGACTTTTACCACATCGTTTGTAACATTACGGTCATGATTATACCGAATAATCCCTGATCATAATCATACCAAGTCCATCTATGTACTACTGGCCATAGATGACTTTCAACACAATATAAGCATGAGAATGATGACAATGATATATATAATGAATAAACATAGATCATCATAATAATAAGATAACATAGATCTTAGTTATTTTTAACTTAATTATCCAGAGTCCAAATTGATAACATAATAATAGATGAAGCACAAACTATTAAGGATATTCTAATCCTTTCAGGACCTTTCATCATTTAATGACAATATGAAGAAACGAATAATAACATCTTACCATAATATGGAGTATGAAAGAAAATGATATCACTTTACCATAAAAATGATACCCCTTACCACAATAATGATATCCCTTACTTTAGCATGTGACTTGATTCTACTTTCTGTGAAATTGATCAACTTAAACAATGCTTGCATTCCTTATCTACACTTGGAGTAACAATACACTCAATAGAAATACTCACAATATTATACTCACAATATTGTAGTAAAAGAATTCTATATTTTTAGTATAGTGATGGTGTGTGTTTAGTTACTCAACCGAACAACTTATTTATACTAAAAATTTAGTAAACAACTAGCACACCTGCTTTGACGAAATAACCAAATGAGGTATATAATAATGGTAGTGGAATTTATGGTCCCGCGGAGAAAATTAATCCAACTTGTACACGTTTTAAAAATAATTGAGGTGTGGTCCAGACTATTTTAGAAAAAGTAGAGTGTCGGCAAGTCCTGCCAAACTTACTTTTGTAGAAAAAAATAATTGAACAAACATCTGCATATCATATATATCTTTAATCAACAACCTTTTAATCTTTGAAACATTATTCATAATTATTAACATAAACTCTTAATACTGCCAACTGGTTTAATTATATCATATCAAATAATATGAGTCACTATGTAATAACTACTGTGGCAATTATTGAAATAAATACCGAGTGACTTCTTTCGTAAGAATCAAATCAATACCGTACTTATAAACAATTTAAATTCTATTAAAAGTAAGGATCAACATCAAATCATAATTATCTCGAATAATATATACATCAACTAATAATTCATTATTCATTTAAGTTGTCTTTGCATAATATCATTATATTTAATAATGTTCATATTTTACAACTTAAAATAACATCTTTTATCGTCGAAAACATTACACGTTGCATACGTGCATGCCCGACGTCCTCTGATTGTCTCCGAAAACACAATAGTCCAAAAGATAACCATTTTGACCCCTTCTAACGATCCCAACTGATGAATATTCAACAACAGTTCATCTTTGCACTACAGGCCAAAGATATTCATCAACAGACCATCTTTGAACTACAGGCCAAAGATATTCAACAACAGATCATCTTTGCACTACGGGCCAAAGATATTCATCAACAATTCATATTTGCACTACAGGCCAAATATATTCATATCTCAAAGAAATATATAATCATTTCAGAATTTATATAAACAATAATTATAACCATGTTGATCAATTCACCTTTGCACTTAAGCTTAAGATATTCAATTATAAATTCAATGGTCATGATCATACCAGTCACAATTCAACTTTGCACTACAGGCCAAAGAGAACCCTAGTCATGATCATACCAATAATCTACCCATCTTTACACTCCAGTGAAAGAGAATTTCAACATCAGGGTTATAAAAATGTTATATATGATGATAAAAACAATATGATCAACAACTGCATTTATTTTCAAGAGCAACAATCATAAATCAACGATAATTTGGTCAAAAAAAGAAACCAATTTTTGTCGTGAATAGTATTCGTGAATAGTAACTCGTGAATAGTAACTCATGAATAGTAACTCGTGAATAGTAACTCATGAATAGTACTCCGTATTCGTACATAGTACCGTATACGTAAATAGTGTCATATACATGAATAGTGTCGTATACGTGAATAGTGTCGTATACGTAAATAATAATTCCGACTCAAAAAGGTAGAAATTCTACAATAAAATCCATACCAATATTTCAGTCTAATGATATTGAAAGAATAACATCATTATGAAGAATATAACATCCCTTACTATCCCTTACTATCCCTTATTATCCCGTACCTCAAAAGAGCAGTACTTCTGATCGGTATAAGGCTGAACGAAACTTGCACTGATGAATAGAAACTCACAGAGTATCTAAATACTCACAAATTACACTCAATAATCTAGAGAGAGAAAGAAAGAAAACTTATGAATTCTGGTGTGATTTTCAATTCTAACTTAGCCCTCTATTTATAGGAAAATGTTAGTACGCCGAAGCAGAATTAACCTGCAACCTGATGGCTTTACCTGCTACTATTCCCACCCACCACATTTGAATAAAAATCTCAGCACATTTTTTCACCAACCAAGAGTGGGGCCCACCAATTCTAGAATTTTCCATCAAAATGATTAACTCCGAAAATTCAACAATTTCTAAACCAGTCATCTCGTAAAATTCATAATAAATTATACGTTCATTTTTAACGGTTCAAAATTTGTAGACATATACTCAACTTATATATGTATAACATATCCAAATATTACCACGATCCAACTGTCGGATTAAAAATTATAACCCTCGCAAAATATCTCAAAAACCCTGATTTTTAATACCTCCATTCCGACAAAAATACTGATAAAAACCTCAACATTAACTCCTTCATTTTTAACCACAAAAATATATTCCTCATTTATATCCACATAAAATAAATATTTTCTTATCATATGAATCAATAATTAATTATTCACAAATAATATTACAGAATCACATTATGACAACCAAGCCGTTCCCAGGAAAGAGGGGGCTTTCCAATAAGGATTTCTCCTTATTGGCGCGCAATCAGATGACCAAACCTCTCCTTAGACAGAACTTTCTAGACATTGCCAATAATGTTATCTAATAATATTATTCAAATAATATGAATTATTGATCTGATAATGGGAAATACTGTGCAGTGACAATTATTGAACAACAATGATATAAAATTTTAACGTAGCAATTATTGAATCAATAAAATAAAATATTGAACAGTAATTACTGTAACAATTATTGAGTAATATCTTCTTACGTAAGAATCAATAATTTCAAAAATACTGTGCAATACCGTGTGCTACTGTGCAATAACGCGTATTACTGTATTTTAACCACCGGATATTTCAACAGTATTAACGGTAACAACTACGCCGTTATTTGTAAAAACTCAAATTTGTCGTTTTCTTCATCCGACAGTTATTCTGTTATGGGGCCCACAAATGGCTGCGCCGTCGTACGAATATTCCTCGACAGAAAGAATATTCCACGACCAAACGAATATTCCCCGACAACAATGATTATTTTATAACCATTTGTTTATTTTGAAAAATTTTCACATTTCACCCATAACTTTAATTTTTTATCAATTTAACCATTTACTGAATTGTAATTATAAGAAAAATTGAATACTTTTATTTCATAAAATTCGGGGTCTTACAATCTCCCCGCTTATGAAATTTCGTCCCCGAAATTTACGTACCTGATATTTCAAAGAGTTGAGAATACCTTGCTTTCATTTCAGATTCTATCTTTCCTGTCATCATGATTTCTCCATTGCTCATCTCCTGTATTTCAGATATCATTCTAGAATACAGCTTCAAAAACAAAGGTTAAGTTAAAAAATTAACATATCACATAATATCCTGATATTATGACTGACCAACAAATAAGCTTAGGTAGGACACACTAGCGAAGAATTTACTCGTCTCTCCCCTCCTAGTTCTATTTTCCGATCTCCGCCAGAGATCATATCCCTAAGCTCTGATACCACCTGTGACAACCCCAAAATAGGTCCATTCCACACAACCCATTCTGAGTCGTCAAATACATGGTACAGAAAATAACTACAACTTTATTACAACAATTGTCGTGCAAAATACAACAACACATATGTTGTGAGTTTGAATACAAATATATACCAAATGTGACATTGGACACCATCATGTATCAGCACCTCACAGAGGTACCTTACATAAAGGTACAGTCAAAAACTGTTTTAGAAACTAGAATCTTTGAGAAGTGCTCAAGGAAACCTTCGTACATGGGAGGCCATGCTTCTAGGTTATGATAGATATCATATGGCCACAGAATTATCCTTGGTTGACCCAATAGACCCCAAAGAAAAATGAGAAGTTTACTATCATATTCTTCCCAATGGTGAGTCTTCTTTTTACATATCATTATCTTCACTGTCTCTAACTGAGAATTATATTTCAAACAAACACCAAGATTATATAGGCAGTGCTCGTAGATATACTCGGCAAGTGGATGAGCACATCCCTATCCTATGATGACACGAGGTTGTATGTCGTTAGACATCTTGTATGATAGTGGCAAACCACCCTTCCAACATTGGGTACACCTTACCCTATTGGATTCACCAAATAAAACTACTAAATTAACTTTTCTATACTGCTTCGGGAGAACATCCACAGCTAGAGACCACCGTTCTATTTCCCCGTTACCCTCGCTCGACCCAGCTACACTCTTATTACCTGAAAGAAATTGTGAAGCAAAAGGGTGAGCACAACTAGCTCAGTAAAGAATATCATGACTAAAGATAATTAAATTATCAATAGTCTTCATCAATAATAAGTCAGAGATTTAGAACATATGGTAAATGATAAAAATTTCAACCATAGTTGCAGCAGAACGAGCAATCCATTAGAAGAGTCAAATAGACTATAAAGTCTATTATCTTCTCCATGTTAAAAATCCACCAACAATGTTTTATCCCTGTTCTGGTCCACAATCATATAAATAACTCATAATCATAATTATGATTCTAAATTTTTCTTCGCACCCACGACGAAGAATATTTTCATCACCTGTCTTTACCTGAAACATCAAAGATCATGGTTATACCAAATCACAGTTCCTGTTCATAATCATACTAATAAATCCATCTTTGCACTACGGCCAAAGATATTCAACAACAGTTCATCTTTGCACTACAGACCAAAAATATTCATCAACAGACCATCTTTGAACTACAGGCCAAAGATATTCAACAACAGTTCATCTTTGCACTACGGGCCAAAGATATTCATCAATAATTCATATTTACACTTCAGGCCAAATATATTCATATCTCAAAGAAATATCCGACAGTTATTCTGTTATGGGGCCCACAAATGGCTGCGCCATCGTACGAATATTCCTCGACAGAAAGAATATTCCACAACCAAACGAATATTTCCCGACAACAATGATTATTTTATAACCATTTGTTTATTTTGAAAAATTTTCACATTTCACCCATAACTTTAATTTTTTATCAATTTAACCATTTACTGAATTGTAATTATAAGAAAAATTGAATACTTTTATTTCATAAAATTCGGGGTCTTACACCAAACCTCTCCTTAGACAGAACTTTCTAGACATTGCCAATAATGTTATCTAATAATATTATTCAAATAATATGAATTATTGATCTGATAATGGGAAATACTGTGTAGTGACAATTATTGAAACAACATTAATATAAAATATCAACGCAGCAATTATTGAATCAATAAAATAAAATATTGAACAGTAATTACTGTAACCATTATTGAGTAGTGCATTCTTACGTAAGAATCAATAATTGGTGCAATACAGTGTGCTACTGTGCAACAACACGTATTACTGTATTTTAACCACCGGGTATTCCAACAGTATTAACGGTAACAACTACGTCGTTATTTATAAACAACTTATACTTGTCGTTTTCTTCATCCAATCGCTTTCCGTTATGGGGCCCACAAAAGACTGCTCCGTCGTACGAATATTCCCCGACAGGAAGAATATTCCACGACCAAACGAATATTCCCCGACAGCAATGAATATTTTATAACCACCTGTTTATTTGAAATATTTGCGCATTTTACCCATAACTAACCTCATTAATCAATTTAACCCTTACTATTTCAAAATAATAAATAGAGGGAATTTAAATTTTATTTATTAATAATTTGGGGTCTTACAACCTCCCCTCCTTATGAAATTTCGTCCTCAAAATTGACGTACGTACCTGGTGTTTCGAAAAGATGAGGATACCTCGCTTTCATTTCCGTTTCCAACTCCCAGGTCATTTCCTCAATAGCATGGTTTCTCCACAAAACTTTAACTTGTGGTATGACCTTCGTGCGTAGGACATGCTCCTTTCTATCCAAGATCTTGACAGGTACCTCTTCGTACGTTAAGTCTTTAGCTATCTCGTCCGGTTCTAAGTCAATAACGTGGTCTGGGTCTTTCACATATTTACGTAACACAGATATATGAAAAATATTATAAACACGAGACATACTTGGAGGTAACGCGAGTCTATAGGCCACATTTTCTACTCGGTCAAGAATTTGAAATGGACCAATAAATCGTGGATTGAGCTTTCCTCTCTTCCCAAATCTTGTAACTCCTTACCATGGAGCCACACGCAATAATACATGATCCCCAAGGTCAAATTCCACGTCCTTTCGATGAAGATCCACATAACTCTTTTGTCGATCCTGTGCCGTTTGTATACGTTGTCGAATCATTTGGATCTTCTCTGTAGTCATTCGTACCAACTCTGGTCCTAGCAACGTTGCTTCTCCCACCTCATCCCAACATACTGGAGAGCGACACTTTCGTTCATATAATGCTTCAAATGGGACCACACCTATACTTGCCTGATAACTGTTATTGTAGGAGAATTCCACCAATGGTAGGTACTTATCCCAACTCCCTTTGAAATCTAGGACACAAAGTCTTAATAGATCTTCAAGAGTTTGAATAGTCCTCTCTGATTGTCCGTCCGTTTGAGGATGGTATGCCGAACTAAATCGTAAATCTGTGCCCATAGCTTTTTGTAAGCTAACCCAAAATCTTAAAGTGAATCTTGGGTCACGATCCAAAACTATGAATACTGGCATGCCATGCAGTCTCACAATCTCATCTACGTATATACGAGCAAGACGTTCAAGGGAATAAGTCTCCCGTATCGGTAAGAAATGAGCAGACTTGGTTAATCTATCAACAATAACCCAAATAGCATTTATGCCTTGAGAAACCGTGAAAAGACCCGTAACGAAATCCATGGTAATGTGTTCCCACTTCCATTTCAAAATCTCAAGTGGTTGCAATGGACCCTTTGGCACTTGATGTTCTGCCTTTACACGTTGACAAGTTAAACACCTCGAGATAAACTTTGCAATCTCTCTCTTCATATTATTCCACCAAAATGTATGTCGAAGATCACGATACATTTTGGTACTTCCAGGATGGATTGCAAATGGTGTATTGTGTGCTTCCATCATGATCTTGTACTTCAAATCAGAATCGTTAGGAACACAAAGTCTGGAGTGGACTCGAAGTATTCTTTCTTCATCGATTCTTGCTTCTGGAATAGCACCTTCTTGCACTTTCTTCTTCATATGCATCAGCTCCGGGTCTGTGGTTTGAGCAACTTTAACTTTATCAATTAAAGTTGGTTCTATGCGTATACTTGACATCATCGCACTCGTTCTTGCATATGATCTTCTACTCAACGCGTCAGGTACCACGTTTGCTTTTCCAGGATGGTATTGAATAGTGTGGTCGTAATCTTTCAACAGCTCGAGCCAACGTCGTTGCCGCATGTTGAGTTCTTTTTGAGTGAAGAAATATTTGAGGCTTTTATGGTCTGAATAAATCTCCATTTTCTCCCCATATAGATAGTGCCTCCATATCATTAGCGTGAAAACGACTACTGCCAACTTTAGATCATGAGTAGGATAATTTCTCTCATATTCTTTAAGTTGTCGCGAGGAATAGGCTATAACTTTCCCACGTTGCATGAGAACACATCCTAGCCATTTGCCTGAAGCATCGCTGTAGATAACAAATCCATCCGAACCAGATGGTATGGTCAAAACAAGTGCCGAAATGAGTCTCCTCTTAAGCTCTTGAAAACTCTTCTCGCATTCCTCGCTCCATACGAATTTGATATCTTTTCGAGTCAGCTGAGTTAACGGGGTAGCGATTCGAGAAAACCCTTCCACAAATCTCCGATAATAACCATCTAAGCCCAGAAAGCTATGTACTTCGGTCACCGTCTTTGGTTGCTCCCAACTTTGTATTGCTTCTATAAGACCCCAACTTTTATAAATAAAGATGAATTTTTTATAAATATCATTTTTAAATATTATGGAGTTAATTTGATATAATATTATAGTTGTGGGTAATATTTATAAATTTTGCAAAGTACGCAAGTTGTTATATAATATTCGATTGGTCGGGAAATATTCGTTTTAACAGGGAATATTCGTACAACGGCACAATCATTGGTGGACCCCACAACGGAATTATTGTCAGATTAAGAAAACGACAAAAATATTTTATTAAAAATAACGGCGGAAGTTTTACCATTGATACTGTTGAACTACTCGGTAGTAAAAGTACAGTAATACGTGTGGTTGCATAGTAGCACACGGTATTGATTATTAATGCTTATGTGAGAAGTCACTCAGTTTGATTCAATTATTGTCAGTTAATAATATAAATTATTTAGCGATAATGACGTTTTGTTTTATTCGTATTATTAACGTAATAAAACAGAAATATCTTTTTATATAAAACAGAATACTTTATTAAAGTTATTCTATAAATAGAATATATTATATTTTATTTAAAAGATTTTTCTTTAAATATGGACCGTCAGATTAAGGTAATCAATCTGGACCGTTCATGGATTAGTTACTATGCATTCTATTTTTCTATAAATAGCAGCTCATTCCTTCATTATTTCTTACGAATTCACTGAACTCTATAGAGAGAAACTATAGAGAGAGAGAAGAAGAGTATTCTGCTACTTAACTACTTCCTTATTTCAGCTCTTCTTTAAAACGGTAAGGGGTGTTATTCTTTCTTATTCATGAAGAGAACTGTTGTTATTTCATTATTTATTATTCTGTTGGAATAACCTGTATACGCGGTCTACCCTATACTTGGTGACATTCTTCTGTTCTTCTGTTGGAACATCCTGTCTGTGTGTTTTACACCGGACCTGGTTCCGTTTTTATTATTATTCTGTTGGAACATCCTGTCTGTATGTTTTACACCGGACCTGGTTCCGTTTTTATTATTATTCTGTTGGAACATCCTGTCTGTGTGTTTTACACTGGACCTGGTTCTGTCTTGTTATTATTCTGTTGGAACATCCTGTCTATGTGTTTTACACCGGACCTGGTTCCATTATTTATTATTCTGTCGGAATATCCTGTCTGTGCGTTTATGCCGGACCTGATTCCATTATTTATTATTCTGTTGGAATAACCTGTCTGTGCGGTCTATCGCATGCCGGGTGATTTCTTTTGTTATTCCATTCTTTACTATACTCAGTTGGTTAAGTTTTAACTTCTATACTCCATGAAATTTGTGGAATATCCTTGATAATTGCGTTTCATCCAGTATCTTTTCATGAAAATATTCTTCTAAGCATTCTTGAATTTTACTCCACAAAGCAGTATCATGTTGACAATTTGGACGTTGTTAATTCTTGGATAAATTAATTCTTGAACTTGTTTTATTGAATTCTTATATCATTGTCATCATCCTCATGTTTATAAAATGTTGAAAGTCATCTGTGGCCTGTAGTGCATAGATGGACTTGGTATGATTATGACCAGGGATTATTCGGTATAATCATGACCGTAATGTTACAAATGATGTGGTAAAAGTCCTCATTGGCCCGTAGTGCATTGATGGACAGTTGTTGGCATGATCATGACCATTAATGAATACACGAATATCCTTGGCCGTAGTGCAAGGGTGATTCGATGATGTGGATTATTTTATTAAGCTGAGTCCCAGCGATCACAGTGTTGAAAAACCTTTTAAATCATAAAAGATAGTAGAGTTTATTTTCTACTTGACTCTTTTAATGGATTGCTTGTTCCGCTGCAGTTAAACTTGATGTCTATTATATTTTATCAGTTTAACATTGTTGAAGGCTAATGATAATTTATTCTGCATTATCTTAGTCATAATATTTCTTACTGGGCTAGTTGAGCTCACCCTTTCTTTCACTGTTCTCTTCAGAAATGAGAACGTAGCTGGGGCAAGTCGGGGAACGGAGTGATGGTCCGAATGATAGTATTAGTTAGTAGTCCTCACTATTCTATGTAATGGTGTGTTAATAAATGTAATGAGGACTCCTTTTGAGTATGAATACTCTCTAGAAGATAATATTTGTATTCAAACTCACAGTTTATGTTTTGTCGTATTGTACACGACAGTTGTATTAGTAAGTTGTATTTGTATTCTGTACTATGTATCTGACGACCCAAGATGGGTGATGTATACCTAATTTTGGGGGCGTCACAGTTGGTATCAGAGCTTAGGGATATGATCCCTGGCAAAGATGTGAGAATAGAACTAGGAGGGGAGAGACGGGGAATTCCTTCGCTAGTATGACCTACCTAAGTTTATTTGCATGGTATTTAATTGGTCGGTCATAATATAAGGATAATATATGACATCAATTAACTTTTATTTTGTGGCAGTATCTGAAAATGGTATCTGAGAATGTTGAGAATAGCAATGGAGCACAGACGACTGTTGATTCACCACATATCAATAATCAGGATAATGTGCATCAGGAAGGTGACAATCCTCATGCAAACAACAACACTGACCAAATGATGAATGATGGAATGTTCAGAAGCTTTATGCAGTTCATGCAACAGCAGGCGAGAGCGGCTCCTGTTCAAAATATAGGTGGAAACACTGAAAACTCTCGGACGGTCACCGCTAAACAGTTCAAGGAGCTGGGACCACCAGAGTTTAAGGGAGAGCCAAAATCACTTATAGCGGAAACATGGATAAAGCAGATTACCAAGATATTTGATGTCTTGGGATTCTCCAAGGAGCAAAAGGTTCCCTTTGCCGCCTTTATGTTGCGAGGAAAGGCAGATTACTGGTGGGAATCGATTAAGCGTACTCAACCTGCCGCACTGAAGATGTCTTGGGAGAAGTTCCAAGAGCTGTTCAATGACAAATACTTTTCCGAAAGTGTTCGTCACATGAAGGAGGTGGAGTTCATCAAATTGGAGCAGAATAATATGACCGTGTCGCAGTATGAGGCTAAATTTGTTGAGTTGCCCCGGTTTGCATCTCACTTGGTGGATAATGAAGAGCGAATGACGCGAATGTTTTTGCGAGGTTTGAAACCTGAGATACGTCAACATCTTATTTCTCATAAACTGTGTTTTTATTCAGATGTTGTGAATAGGGCTCAGTTAGTGGAGCGCGATAACGAGTCAACGCAACCAAAAAAGAGCAGTCGGCAAAATGATAATACCAGTGAGAGTAGTCATCGAAGCGGTGACAACAAGCGTGGAGGGAATCAACAAGCCAGAAATGGTAACCACTTCGGTGGTAATCAGGGCCAAAACAATAAGAATGGTCATTTCAAGAAGAGGAGATTCAACAATGATGGAAAGACGTCAGCACCAGCACCCGTTGTTAAGGAAGGAGAACGACCACCTATCATATGTTTCAAATGCGGAGGGGAGGGGCACATCAGTCCAAACTGCGCGATGCCGTCTAAAGCATGTTATAATTGTGGAAGAGAAGGTCATTTAGCTCGATTTTGTCGTTTACCAAAAACAAGTTCAGCCAAGATGGAGACACCAAAGGCCGTCCCAGAAAAGTCAAAACCGGTAGTGCAAGGGAGAGCGTTTGTTGTGACCTCCCAGAAAGCAAGGAACCCGAATGAGGTCATCACGGGTAAGCTTATCATAAACTCTAACGAAGTCTATACTTTATTTGATACCGGTTCTACCCATTCTTTTATTTCTCCTACTTGCGCTCATCGATTAAATTTGACTCCGGAGAAATTAGACTTTGATTTATCTGTTAAAACTCCATTGGGAGAAACCTTCATTACATCCACGGTTTATAAGTCTTGTTTGGTTCAAGTTGGTACCCACACATTACCTGTCGATCTGATTTCATTAAAAATACTTGCATTTGACGTGATTCTAGGGATTGATTGGTTAACTACTCATCATGCAAAAATTGATTATTTTCGTAAGGTTGTTAGCTTTCATATTCCTAATCGACCTATTATGCGAATTCAAGCAACCAAACCATTAAAATCAATCGCTGTCATCTCAAGCCATAAAGCTATTCGTTTATTGAAAAATGGATGTCAAGCTTTCTTAGCTCATGTCACGGATCTAAACAAAAATACGTCAGTTTTGAATGATATTTCTATTGTTAATAAATTCCCTGACGTATTCCCTGAAGAACTTCCTGGCCTACCCCCAGAGCGTGAAATTGAATTTTGTATCGACCTTGAACCCGGTACAAAACCCATTTCCAAAGCCCCATATCGAATGGCTCCTATTGAACTTCAGGAGTTAAAGATCCAACTGCAGGAATTGTTAGACATTGGCTTTATTCGTCCTAGTACTTCTCCTTGGGGTGCTCCTGTGCTATTCGTGAAGAAGAAAGATGGAAGTATGCGACTTTGTATTGATTATCGGGAGTTGAATCATGTCACCATCAAAAATAGGTACCCATTGCCACGTATTGATGACCTGTTTGACCAGTTGCAAGGAGCACAATTCTTTTCAAAGATCGATCTTCGTTCTGGATATCATCAGCTGAAGGTTAGAACTGAGGATATTCCAAAGACGGCTTTTAGAACTCGGTACGGGCATTATGAATTCCTAGTCATGTCTTTTGGATTGACTAATGCTCCTGCTGCCTTCATGGATATGATGAACCGGGTATTCAAGGAATATTTGGATCACTTTGTGGTCGTCTTTATTGATGACATCCTTATTTATTCCAAAAGCCGTGAAGATCATGAGCAACACTTGAGGCTGGTACTCCAAAAGCTTCGTGAATACAAGCTTTATGCCAAGTTGAAGAAATGCGAGTTCTGGCTGGAGGAGGTAGCATTCCTTGGGCACGTAGTATCAAGTCGTGGAATATCGGTTGACCCGGCAAAGATTGAAGCTATTCAAAGCTGGGAGCAACCTAAATCAGTGACCGAAGTACGTAGCTTTCTTGGTTTAGCTGGTTATTATCGGAGATTCGTGGAAGGATTTTCTCGAATCGCTACTCCATTAACTCAGCTGACTCGGAAAGATACAAAGTTCGGTTGGAGCGAAGAATGTGAGCAGAGTTTTCAAGAACTCAAGAGGAGACTCATTTCAGCACCTGTTCTAACAATACCATCTGGCTCGGAGGGATTTGTCATCTACAGTGATGCTTCGAGCAAAGGGTTGGGATGCGTTCTCATGCAACATGGAAAAGTCATAGCCTATGCATCAAGACAACTCAAGGAATATGAGAGGAATTATCCTACTCATGATCTAGAGTTGGCAGCTGTTGTCTTTGCACTTAAAATTTGGAGGCATTACTTGTATGGGGAGAAAGTGGAGATCTTTACGGATCATAAAAGCCTCAAATATTTCTTCACTCAAAAGGAACTCAACATGCGACAACGACGTTGGCTTGAACTGTTGAAAGATTATGATCATACCATTCAATACCATCCTGGAAAAGCGAACGTGGTAGCTGACGCATTGAGTAGAAGATCATATGCAAGTACAAGTGCAATATTGTCAACACAAAGGCCCATTTTGTGTGACTTGCAAAGGATGGAGATAGAGTTAAAGACTCCAGGGACCCATGTGATGATGGCGAATATACGAGTAGAACCGACTTTAATCGATAAAGTTAAAGCTGCTCAAGCTACAGACCTGGAGCTGATGCGTATGAGGAAGAAAGTGCAAGAAGGTGCTATGCCGGAAGCAAGAATCGATGAAGAAGGAATACTTCGAGTCAACTCCAGACTTTGTGTTCCTAACAACCCTGATTTAAAGTATGAAATCATGATGGAGGCGCACAACACACCGTTTGCAATCCATCCTGGAAGTACCAAAATGTATCATGATCTTCGTCATACATTTTGGTGGAGCAATATGAAGAGAGAGATAGCGTTGTTTATCTCAAGGTGTCTAACTTGTCAACGAGTCAAAGCGGAGCATCAAGTACCAAAAGGTCCATTGCAACCACTTGAAATTCCAGAATGGAAGTGGGAGCACATTACCATGGATTTCGTTACCGGTCTTCCTAGGGTTTCTCAAGGTATTGATGCGATTTGGGTCATTGTTGATAGATTGACCAAGTCTGCTCATTTCTTACCGATACGAGAAACTTATACACTTGAACGTCTTGCTCGTATGTACATAAACGAGATTGTAAGACTGCATGGTATGCCAGTATCCATAGTTTCTGACCGAGACCCAAGATTCACTTCACGATTTTGGGTTAGTTTACAAAAAGCTATGGGCACGGATTTACGATTTAGTTCGGCATATCATCCTCAGACGGACGGACAATCAGAGAGGACTATTCAAACTCTAAAGATTTATTAAGACTCTGTGTCCTTGACTTCAAGGGAAGTTGGGACAAGTTCTTACCATTGGTGGAGTTTTCCTACAACAACAGTTATCAAGCAAGTATTGGCATGGCTCCATTCGAAGCATTGTATGGAAGAAAATGTCGTTCTCCAGTATGCTGGGATGAGGTGGGTGAAGCAACGTTGTTGGGACCGGAGTTGGTACGTATGACTACAGAAAAGATTCAAACGATCCGACAACGTATAAAAACCTCACAAGATCGACAAAAGAGTTATGCTGATCTTCATCGAAAGGACGTGGAATTTGATGTAGGAGATCATGTGTTCTTACGTGTTGCTCCATGGAAAGGAGTTACGAGATTTGGAAAGAGAGGAAAGCTCAATCCTCGATTCATCGGTCCATTTTTAATCCTCGATCGAGTAGGAACTGTGGCTTATAGACTCGCTTTACCGCCAAGTATGTCTCGTGTTCATAACGTTTTTCACATATCCATGTTACGCAAATATGTGGAAGACCCGAACCACATTATTGAGTTAGAACCGGACGAAATAGCGGAGGATTTGACGTATGAAGAAGTTCCTGTTCAAATCTTGGATAAGAAGGAACATATTCTACGCTCCAAGGTATACCTCAAGTCAAAGTTTTGTGGAGAAACCACGATGTTGAGGAAATGACTTGGGAGTTAGAATCTGAAATGAAATCAAGGTATCCTTACCTCTTCGACATACCAGGTACGTACCCTAATTTCGAGGGCAAAATTTCATAAGAAGGGGAGGTTGTAAGACCCCAACTTTTATAAATAAAGATGAATTTTCTATAAATATCATTTTTGAATATTATGGAGTTAATTTGATATAATGTTATAGTTGTGGGTAATATTTATAAATTTTGCAAAGTACGCAAGTTGTTATATAATATTCGATTGGTCGGGAAATATTCGTTTTAACAGGGAATATTCGTACAACGGCACAATCATTGGTGGACCCCACAACGGAATTATTGTCGGATTGAGAAAACGACAAAAATATTTTATTAAAAATAACGGCGGAAGTTTTACCATTGATACTGTTGAACTACTCGGTAGTAAAAGTACAGTAATACGTGTGGTTGCATAGTAGCACACGGTATTGATTATTAATGCTTATGTGAGAAGTCACTCAGTTTGATTCAATTATTGTCAGTTAATAATATAAATTATTTAGCGATAATGACGTTTTGTTTTATTCGTATTATTAACGTAATAAAACAGAAACATCTTTTTATATAAAACAGAATACTTTATTAAAGTTATTCTATAAATAGAATATATTATATTTTATTTAAAAGATTTTTCTTTAAATATGGACCGTCAGATTAAGGTAATCAATCTGGACCGTTCATGGATTAGTTACTATGCATTCTATTTTTCTATAAATAGCAGCTCATTCCTTCATTATTTCTTACGAATTCACTGAACTCTATAGAGAGAAACTATAGAGAGAAACTATAGAGAGAGAGAGAAGAAGAGTATTCTGCTACTTAACTACTTCCTTATTTCAGCTCTTCTTTAAAACGGTAAGGGGTGTTATTCTTTCTTATTCATGAAGAGAACTGTTGTTATTTCATTATTTATTATTCTGTTGGAATAACCTGTATACGCGGTCTACCCTATATTTGGTGACATTCTTCTATTCTTCTGTTGGAACATCCTGTCTGTGTATTTTATACCGGACCTGGTTCCGTTTTTATTATTATTCTGGAACATCCTGTCTGTGTGTTTTACACCGGACCTGGTTCCGTTTTTATTATTATTCTGTTGGAACATCCTGTCTGTGTGTTTTACACCGGACTTGGTTCCGTCTTGTTATTATTCTGTTGGAACATCCTGTCTGTGTATTTTACACCGGACCTGGTTCCATTATTTATTATTATGTCGGAATATCCTGTCTGTGCATTTACGCCGGACCTGGTTCCATTATTTATTATTCTGTTAGAATAACCTGTCTGTGCGGTCTATCGCATGCCGGGTGATTTCTTTTGTTATTCCATTCTTTACTATACTCAGTTGGTTAAGTTTTAACTTCTATACTCCATGAAATTTGTGGAATATCCTTGATAATTGCGTTTCATCCAGTATCTTTTAATGAAAATATTCTTCTAAGCATTCTTGAATTTTACTCCACAAAGCAGTATCATGTTGACAATTTGGACGTTGTTAATTCTTGGATAAATAAATTCTTGAACTTGTTTTATTGAATTCTTATATCATTGTCATCATCCTCATGTTTATAAAATGTTAAAAGTCATATGTGGCCTGTAATGCATAGATGGACTTGGTATGATTATGACCAGGAATTATTCGGTATAATCATGACCGTAATATTACAAATGATGTGGTAAAAGTCCTCATTGGCCCGTAGTGCGTTGATGGACAGCTGTTGGCATGATCATGACCATTAATGAATACACGAATATCCTTGGCCGTAGTGCAGGGGTGATTCGATGATGTGGATTATTTTATTAAGCTGAGTCCCAGCGATCACAGTGTTGAAAAACCTTTTAAATTATAAAAGATAGTAGAGTTTATTTTCTACTTGACTCTTTTAATGGATTGCTTGTTACGCTGCAGTTAAACTTGATGTCTATTATATTTTATTAGTTTAACATTGTTGAAGGCTAATGATAATTTATTCTGCATTATCTTAGTCATAATATTTCTTACTGGGCTAGTTGAGCTCACCCTTTCTTTCACTGTTCTCTTCAGGAAATGAGAACGTAGCTGGGACAAGTCGGGGAACGGAGTGATGGTCCGAATGATAGTATTAGTTAGTAGTCCTTACTATTCTATGTAATGGTGTGTTAATAAATGTAATGAGGACTCCTTTTGAGTATGAATACTCTCTAGAAGATAATATTTGTATTCAAACTCACAGTTTATGTTTTGTCGTATTGTACACGATAGTTGTATTAGTAAGTTGTATTTGTATTCTGTACTATGTATCTGACGACCCAAGATGGGTGATGTATACCTAATTTTGGGGGCGTCACAGCTTCAATCTTCGCCGGGTCAACAGATACTCCATGTTTTGACACCACGTGCCTTAGGAATGCTACTTCCTCAAGCCAGAACTCGCATTTCTTCAACTTAGCATATAACTTGTTTTCACGCAGCCTTTGGAGTACCAGCTTCAAATGATGCTCATGATCTTCACGGCTTTTGGAATATATGAGGATGTCATCAATAAACACAACAACGAACTAATCCAAATAATCCTTGAATACTCGGTTCATCATATCCATGAAGGCCGCAGGAGCATTAGTCAATCCAAAAGACATGACTAGGAATTCATAATGCCCGTACCGAGTTCTGAAGGCAGTCTTTGGAATATCCTCAGTTTTAACCTTCAGCTGATGATATCCAGAACGAAGATCGATCTTTGAAAAGAATTGTGCTCCTTGTAACTGGTCAAACAGGTCATCAATACGAGGTAGCGGATACCTATTCTTAATAGTAACATGGTTTAATTCTCGGTAATCAATACAAAGTCGCATACTCCCGTCTTTCTTTTTTACAAATAAAACAGGAGCACCCCAAAGAGATGTACTAGGACGAATGAAACCGATGTCCAACAACTCTTGTAGTTGGACCTTTAACTCCTGAAGTTCAATAGGAGCCATTCGATATGGGGTTTTAGAAATGGGCTTTGTACCAGGTTCAAGATCAATAAAGAATTCAATTTCACGTTCCGGGGGTAGACCGGGAAGTTCTTCAGGAAATACGTCAGGAAAGTCAATAACAACAGGAATATTATTCAAATTTGACGTGTCTTTATTCAAATCCATAACATGGGCTAAGAAAGCTTGACATCCGTTTTTTAATAAACGAATGGCTTTATGGCTTGATATAACAGTGATTGATTTTAATGGCTTAGTTGCTTGAATTCGTACAACAGGTTGGTTAGAAATATGAAAACTAACAACCTTACGAAAACAATCAATTTTGGCATGATCAGTAGTTAACCAATCAATCCCTAAAATCACATCAAAAGCAAGTATCTTTAAAGAGATAAGGTCAACAGGTAATGTGATGGTGCCAACTTGGATCAAACAAGATTTATAAACAGTGGATGTGATGAAAGTTTCTCCTAACGGAGTCTCTACAGATAAATCAAAGTCTAACTTCTCCGGAGTCAAGTTTAAACGTTGAGCACAAGCAGGAGAGATAAAAGAATGGGTAGAACCGATATCTAATAAGGTATAAACTTCGCATTAATTTATGATTAGCTTACCCGTGATCACCTCGTTTGGGTTCCTCACATGTTGACCAGTCACGACAAACGCTCTTCCAAGAACCGTTGACTTTATCTTTTCTGGGACAGCTTTTTGAGTTACTGTAAGACCCCGAATTTTATGAAATAAAAGTATTCAATTTTTCTTATAATTACAATTCAGTAAATGGTTAAATTGATAAAAGTTTAAAGTTATGGGTGAAATGTGAATTTTTTTTGAAAATAAGCAAGTGGTTATAAAATAATCATTGTTGTCGAGGAATATTCGTTTGGTCGTGGAATATTCTTTCTGTCGTGGAATATTCGTACGACGGCGCAGCTATTTGTGGGCCCCATAAAGAATAACTGTCGGATGAAGATAACGACAAAAATTGAGTTTTTATACTTAACGGCGTAGTTGTTACCGTTAACACTGTTGAAATACCCGGTGGTTAAAATACAGTAATACGCGTAGTTGCACAGTAGCACACGGTATTGCACAGTATTTTTTTTAATTATTGATTCTTACGTAAGAAGGCACTACTCAGTAATTGTTGTTCAATATTTTATTTTATTGATTTAATAATTGCTGCGTTGATATTTTATATTATTGTTGTTTCAATAATTATTGCTACACTGTATTTTCTATTATTAGATCAATAATTCATATTATTAAATAATATTATTAGATAGCATTATTGGCAATGTCTAGAAAGTTCTGTCTAAGAAGAGGTTTGGTCATCTAATTGCGCGCTAGTAAGGAGAAATCCTTATTGGAAAGCCCCCTCTTTCCTGGGAACGGCCTGGTTGTCATAATTGTGACTCTGTAATATTATTTGTGAATAATTAATTATTGATTCATATGATAAGGAAATATTTATTTTATGTGGATATAAATGAGGGATATATTTTTGTGGTTAAAAATGAATGAGTTAATGTTGAGATTTTTATTTGTCGAAATGGAGGTATTAAAAATTAGGGTTTTTGAGATATTTTACAGGGGTTATAATATTTAATCCGACCGTTGGATCGTGGTAATATTTGGATATGTTATACATATATAAGTTGAGTATATGTCTACAAATTTTGAACCGTTAAAAATGAACGTATGATTTATTATGAATTTTACGAGATGACTGGTTCAGAAATTGTTGAATTTTCGGAGTTTATCATTTTGATGGAAAATTCTAGAATTGGTGGGCTCCACTCTTGGTTGGTAAAGAAATGTGCTGAGATTTTTATTCAAATGTGGTGGGTGGGAATAGTAGCAGGTAAAGCCATCAGGTTGCAGGTTAAGTCTGCTTCGGCGTGCTAACATTTTCCTATAAATAGAGGGCTAAGTTAGAATTGAAAATCACACCAGAAACATAAGTTTTCTCTCTTTCTCTCTCTCTCTCTATATTATGAAGCATATTTTGTGAGTATTTAGATACTTGGTGAGTTGCTATTCATCAGTGCAAGTTTCCTTCAGCTTTATATCCGATATCCGGTCAGAAGTGCTGCTATTTTGAGGTAAAGGATAGTAAGGGATTTTAAGGGATGTTATGTTTTTCAGTTTCGTAATTTTTCTGACCTTCAAAAATTCTAAAAAATTTTAAAATGATAATTTGATGAGTTTTCTTGATTGTGTCCAAAAATGGCAATTTTTGGATGTATAGATTAAGAGTTGTGAATTTTATGAGAAAAGACTATTTTAAAAGTAACCGCTTATAACTCCTTGTGGTTAACTCCAAAATTGATGAAATTTTTATTGGAAGTATATCTATATAATATCAGTGTACTCTGTGAATTTCAGAATTTTTGGATAAAAGTACAATTTATGATAAATATCTAAATATTCGGCGGTTTTGGCCATATAAAAAATAGTAAATGAGTTTTAAAAATTCTGAGAAAAATATATGTTCAATATGGGACTATATTCTACTAAATCCCAGAAAAGAAATATTTTTGGAATTGATTTGGTATTTTTTATGAAAATAGTCTAGTTATGAGTAAATGAATTAAATATGTTATGTGAAGTAAGAAAATTAGAAAATAGGATTTTATGGCTTGAGAATCCTATATGAGGTATATGCAGATTTTTGATGAGGGTTTTGGTTATTGGTAATGAAATCTTATGAGTTTGACATTTTAGGATGATTAAATGCATTATTTAGTAAAGTGTAAATAATTAAAATAAATTGTTTATAAATTTAAGAAATGTTATTCTTTCAATATCATTATACCGAAATATTAGTATGCATTTTATTGTGGAATTTCTACCTTTTTGTGGCGGAGTTACTATTCATGAGTTACTATTCACGAGTTACTATTCATGAGTTACTATTCACGGATACTATTCACGATAAAAATTGGTTTCTTTTTCTGACCAAATTATCGTTGATTTATGATTGTTGCTCTTGAAAATAAATACAGTTGTTGATCATATTGTTTTTATTATCATATATAACATTTTTATAACCCTGATGTTGAATTTCTCTTTCACTTGAGTGTGAAGATGGGTAAATTATTGGTATGATCGTGACTGAGGAATATCTTTGGCATGTAGTGCAAAGATGAATTGTTAACTGGTATGATCATGACCATTAAATTTATAATTGAATATGTAAGACCCCGAATTTTATGAAATAAAAGTATTCAATTTTTCTTATAATTACTAGTCAGTAAATGGTTAAATTGATAAAAGTTTAAAGTTATGGGTGAAATATGAATTTTTTTTCAAAATAAGCAAGTGGTTATAAAATAATCATTGTTGTCGGGGAATATTCGTTTGGTCGTGGAATATTCTTTCTGTCGGGGAATATTCGTACGACGGCGCAGCTATTTGTGGGCCCCATAACGAATAATTGTCGGGTGAAGGAAAACGACAAATTTAAGTTTTTACAAATAACGGCGTAGTTGTTACCGTTAACACTGTTGAAATACCCGGTGGTTAAAATACAGTAATACGCGTTATTGCACAGTAGCACACGGTATTGCACAGTATTTTTGAAATTATTGATTCTTACGTAAGAAGGCACTACTCAATAATTGTTACAGTAATTACTGTTCAATATTTTATTTTATTGATTCAATAATTGCTACGTTGAAATTTTATATTATTGTTGTTCAATAATTGTTGCTGCACAGTATTTTCCATTATCAGATCAATAATTCATATTATTTGAATAGTATTATTAGATAGCATTATTGGCAATGTCTAGAAAATTCTGTCTAAGGAGAGGTTTGGTCATCTAATTGCGCGCTAGTAAGGAGAAATCCTTATTAGAAAGCCCCCTCTTTCCTGGGAACGGCCTGGTTGTCATAAATGTGATTCTGTAATATTATTTGTGAATAATTAATTATTGATTCGTATGATAAGGAAATATTTATTTTATGTGGATATAAACGAGGGACATATTTTTGTGGTTAAAAATGAAGGAGTTAATGTTGAGGTTTTTATCAGTATTTTTGTTGGAATGGAGGTATTAAAAATTAGGGTTTTTGAGATATTTTGCGGGGGTTATAATTTTTAATCCGACCGTTGGATCGTGGTAATTTTTGGATATGTTATACATATATAAGTTGAGTATATGCCCACAAATTTTGAACCGTTAAAAATGAACGTATGATTTATTATGAATTTTACGAGATGACTGGTTCAGAAATTGTTGAATTTTCGGAGTTTATCATTTTGGTGGAAAATTCTAGAATTGGTGGGCCCCACTTGTGGTTGGTGAAGAAATGTGCTGAATTATATTTCAAATGTGGTGGGTGGGAATAGTAGCAGGTAAAGCCATCAGGTTGCAGGTCAAACCTACCAAAATTTTCCTATAAATAGAGGGCTAAGTTAGAATTGAAAATCACACCAGAAACATAAGCTTTCTCTCTTTCTCTCTCTATATTATGAAGCATATTTTGTGAGTTTTTAGATACTTGGTGAGTTGCTATTCATCAGTGCAAGTTTTCTTCAGCATCATATCCGATATCCAGTCAGAAGTACTGCTCTTTTGAGGTAAGGGATAGTAAGGGATTTTAAGGGTTGTTATGTTTTTCAGTTTCGTAATTTTTCTGAACTTCAAAAATTCTGGAAAAATTTGAAATGATATTTTGATGAGTTTTATTGATTGTGTCCAAAAATGGTGATTTTTGGATGTATAGATTAAGAGTTATGAATTTTATGAGAAAAGACTATTTTAAAAGTAACTGCTTATAATTTCTTGTGGTTAACTCCAAAATTGATGAAATTTTTATTGGGAGTACATGTATATGATGGAAGTAAACTCTGTTAATTTCAGAATTTTTGGACAAAAGTATAATTTTTGATAAATGTCTAAATATTCGGTTGTTTTGGCCATATGAAAAATAGTAAATGACTTTTAAAAATTCTGAGAAAAATATATGTTCACCATGGAACTATATTATGCTAAATTCCAGAAAAGAAATATTTTTGGAACTGATTTGGTATTTTTCATGAAAATGGTCTAGTTATAAGTAAATGAATTAAATATGTTTTGTGAAGAAAGAAAATTGGAAAATAAGATTTTATGGCTTGAGAATCCTATATGAGGTATATGCAGATTTTTTATGAAGGTTTTGGTTATTGATGATGAAATTGTAAGAGTTGGCATTTTATGATGATTAAATGCATTAATTAGTAAAGTGTAAACAATTAAAATAAATTGTTTATAAATTTAAGTAATGTTATTCTTTCAATATCATTATACCGAAATATTGGTATAGATTTTATTGTGGAATTTCTACCTTTTTGAGTCGGTGTTACTATTCATGAGTTACTATTCACGAGTTATTATTCATGAGTTACTATTCACGAGTTATTATTCACGACAAAATTGGTTTCTTTTACTAACCAAATTATAGTTGATTTATGAATATTACTCTTGAGATTAAATCTATATGTTGATTATATTGATTTTATTATCATATATAACATTTTTATAACCCTGATGTTGAATTTCTCTTTCACTGGAGTGTAAAGATGGGTAGATTATTGGTATGATCATGACAAGGGTTCTCTTTGGCCTGTAGTGCAAAGTTGAATTGTGACTGGTATGATCATGACCATTGAATTTACAATTGAATATCTTTAGCTTAAGTGTAAAGATGAATTGATTAACATGGTTATAATTATGGTGTATATAAATTCTGAAATGATTATATATTTCTTTGAGATATGAATATATTTGGCCTGTAGTGCAAATATTAATTGTTGAGGAATATCTTTGGCCTGTAGTGCAAAGATGAATTGTAGATGAATATCTTTGGCCAGTAATGCAAAGATGAACTGTTGATGAATATCTTTGGCCTGTAGTGCAAAGATGACTTGTTGATGAATATCTTTGGCCCGTAGAGCAAAGATGAAGTTATTAGTATGATTATGAACAGGAATTGTGATTTGGTATAACCATGATCTTTGATGTTTCAGGTAAAGACAGGTGATGAAAATATTCTTCGTCCTGGGTGCGAAGAAAAATTTATAGTCACAATTATGATTATGAGTTATTCATATGATTGTGGAAAGGAACTGTTGAGTGATGTTACATGGATAAAATATTGTTGGTGGATTTTTAACATGGAGAAGATAATAGACTTTATAGTCTATTTGACTCTTCTAATGGATTGCTCGTTCCGCTGCAACTATGGTTGAAATTTTTATTATTTACCATATGTTCTAAATCTCTGATTTATTGTTGATGAAGGCTATTGATAATTGAATTATCTTTAGTCATGATATTCTTTACTGAGCTAGTTGTGCTCACCCTTTTGCTTCACAATTCCTTTCAGGTAATAAGAGTGTAGCTGGGTCGAGCGGGGGTAACAAGGGAATAGAACGGTGGTCATCATTTAGTAGTTATATTTGGTGAAGAAAATAGGGTGAGGCGAACCCAACGTTGGAAGGGTGTTTTGTCACTATCATACAAGATGTCTAATGACATACAACCTCGTGTCATCATAAGACAGGGTTGTGCTCATCCACTTGCTGAGTATATCTATGGGCACTACCTATATAATCTTGGTGTTTGTTTGAAGTATAATTCTCAATTAGAGACAGTGGAGATAATGATAAGTCAAGAGAAGACTCACCATTGGGAAGAATATGATAGTAATCTTCTTGTTTTTCTTTGGGGTCTATTGGGTCAACCAAGGATAATTCTGTGGCCATATGATATCTATCATAACCTAGACGCGTGGCCTCCCATGTACGAAGGTTTCCTTGAGCACTTCCCAAAGATTCTAATTTCTAAAACAGTTTTTGACTATACCTTTATGTAAGGTGTTATTGTGAGGTGATGTCCACGGTTGGAACATGAGTCACATTTGGTATATATTTGTATCCAAACTCACAGCATATGTGTTGTTGTATTTTACACGACAATTGTTGTAATAAAGTTGTAGTTATTTTCTGTACCATGTATTTGACGACTCAGAATGGGTTGGGTGGAATGGACCTATTTTGGGGGCGTCACAGAATATCTTTAGCTTAAGTGTAAAGGTGAAATAATCAACATGGTTATAATTATTGTTTATATAAATTCTGAAATGATTATATATTTCTTTGAGATATGAATATATTTGGCCTGTAGTGCAAATATGAACTGTTGAGGAATATCTTTGGTCTGTAGTGCAAAGATGAATTGTTGATGAATATCTTTGGCCCGTTGTGCAAAGATAATCTGTTGTTGAATATCTTTGGCCTGTAGTGCAAAGATGGTCTGTTGATGAATATCTTTGGCCCGTAGTGCAAAGATGAATTTATTAATATGGTTATAAACATGAACTGTGATTTGGTATAACCATGATCTTTGATGTTTCAGGTGATGAAAATTATCTTTGTCCTGGATGAGAAAAGGAATTTAGAACTACAATTACGATTATGAGTTATACATGTGATTGTGGACAGAAATTGTTGATTGATGTTACAGAGATAAAATATTGTTGATGGATTTTTAACATGGAGAAGATAATAGACTTTATAGTCTATTTAACTCTTCTAATGGATTGCTCGTTCCGCTGCAACTATGGTTGAAATTTTTATCATCTACCATATGTTCTAAATCTTTGATTTATTACTGATGAAGACTATTGATAATTTATTTATCTTTAGTCATGATATTCTTTACTGGGCTAGTTGTGCTCACCCTTCTGTTTCACAATTCCTTTCAGGTAATAAGAGTGAAGCTGGGTCGAGCGGGGGTAACAGGGGAATAGAACGGTGGTCATCATTTAGTAGTTATATTTGGTGAATCATTTAGGGTGAAGCGAACCCAACGTTGGAAGGGTGTTTTGCCACTATCATACAAGATGTCTAATGACATACAACCTCGTGTCATTATAAGATTGGATTGTGCTCATCCACTTGCTGAGTATATCTATGGGCACTACCTATATAATCTTAGTGTTTGTTTGAAGTATAATTCTCAATTAGAGACAGTGGAGATAATGATAAGTCAAGAGAATACTCACCATTGAGAAGAATATGATAGTAATCTTCTCATTTTTCTTTGGGGTATATTGGGTCAACCAAGGATAATTCTGTGGCCATATGATATCTATCATAACCTAGATGCATGGCCTCTCATGTACGAAGGTTTCCTTGAGCACTTCCCAAAGATTCTAATTTCTAAAATAATTTTTGACTATACCTTTATGTAAGGTATCATTGTGAGGTGTTGTCCACGATTGGGACATGAGTCACATTTGGTATATATTTGTATCCAAACTCACAGCATATGTGTTGTTGTATTTTGCACGACAATTGTTGTAATAAAGTTGTAGTTATTTTCTGTACCATGTATTTGGCGACTCAGAATATGTTGGATGGAATGGACCTGTTTTGGGGTTGTCACAGTCACCATCCCCGCTGGACTTGGTTTTGCTACAGTGCAATCTCGAGCGATATGTCATTTCTTTCCACAATTATAACATACCTTAAACTGTTGTGGGCAGTTTGGGCTGATATGTCCTTCTTTTCCGCACTTATAGCATATAACCGGTGGTCGTTCTCCTCCCTTGGAACCAGTTGCTGCTGGTGCTGACGTCTTCGTATTGTCATTGTTGAATCTCCTCTTTTTAAAATCTCCTCCCGACTCGCTTCTTCTATTTTCATAGCCACGATTACCACCAGAGTGGTTGCCGTTCTTGTCTGTATTTTTCTTTCTCCGCTGGTTATCATTGTTCTGATGACTGCTGTCACCGATATGATCCTGGTTGTGGTCCCTCAGTTAACCGTACTCGTTATCTCGCTCTAATAATTGGGCCCTGCTGACAACATCTGAATAGAGAGAAAATTTATGAGAAATGAGATATTGACGTATGCCGGGTTTCAAACCTCTCAGAAACATTCTCGTCATACGTTCCTCATTCTCCACCAAATGAGGTGCAAACCTGGACAACTCTGCAAACTTCGCCTCGTACTGAGACACCATCATGTTATTCTGCTCCAGTCTAATAAACTTTACATCCTTCATATGACGAATACTTTCAAGAAAGTACTTGTCATTGAACAGTTTCTGAAATGTCTCCCAAGACATGCTGAGTGCGGCTGGATAGGTACGCTTCACAGACTCCCACCAGTAGTCTGACTCGCCACGGAACATAAAGGTGGCGAATGGAACCTTCTGTTCCTCCGTGCATCCCAAGACATCGAATATATTGGTAATTTGCTTGACCCACGTTTCCGCCATGATCGGATCCGGCTTTCCCTTAAATTCTGGTGGTCCCAATTCTTTGAACTGTTTGGCTATGACAAACCGTGAATTGCTATCATTTCCTCCTGTATTTTGAACACGAGTCTCCCTCGTCTGGTTTTGCATGAATTGCAAAAAACTTCTAAACATTCCATCGTTCATCATCTGCTCAATGGTGTTGTTCACAGGAGGAACATTGCCAGCCTGTTGCACGTTCTCCTCGTTGGTAAGCACCGGTGTCTCCACGGTCTCATTTACTCCACTGTTAACATTCTCAGTCGACATTCTCAAATACTGCCATAAAACAAGGGTTAATTAAATAAATTAACAAATCACATAATACCCCTATATTATGACTGACCAATAAATAAGCTTAGGTAGGACACACTAGCGAATGATTTATTCGTCTCTCCCCTCCTAGTTCTATTCTCCGATCTCCGCCAGAGATCATATCCCTAAGCTCTGATACCAACTGTGACGCCCCCAAAATAGGTATACACCACCCATTCTGAGTCGCCAAAATACATGGTACAGAAACAACTACATCTTTACTGTTACAACATAAGAACTGTGAGTTTAAATACAAATATTGTCATCTAAACAATATCCACACTCAAATAAGTCTTCATTACAATTATTGATACATTATTTCACAAAATGGTGAGGACTACTAAAATAACTTCTAGAACCATCATTCCATACCCCGACTAGTACTCGCTACATTCTCGCCTCCTGAGAAAAATGGAACAAAAAGAAAAAGGGTGAGCTTAACTAGCCCAGTAAAGAACATTATGACTAAGATAATACATAACAAATTATCGTTAGTCTTCAACAGGGAAAAATCTAATAGAATACAATAGACAACAAGTTTTAAATCAATAACTGCAGCGGAAACAGCAAACCATTAGAAGAGTCAAGTAGAGAATGAGTTCTACTATCTTCTAAGATTTAAAAGTCCATCATCAATATTTTATCCCTGTAACAACAATCAATAACCATCCTTAATCAAATATTCATCTTTGCACTACAGGCCAAAGATATTCATTTGTATCACCAGTCGGTCATGTTCATCTCAACACCTGTTCATCTTTGCACTACGGGCCAAAGATATTCATCAGTTAATCATTCATCTTTGCACTACAGGCCAAAGATATTCAGTAATATCATCATTTAGGACTGAGGATGATGAAAAATATCTTAAAGAAAACGAATCCAGTGAAACAAACTAACAAATATTAAGGATTCGTATTTCGATTTATCCATGTCCAAAAATACCTTATAATTATTCATAATGAAGTAAAATTCAAGAATGATCAAAACATGGATACAATCAAAGCTAGTACCCAGAATAGATATTTTAGACGAAAAGAAGAAAATTTCATTTTTCGACGAATAGTAACTCATGAATAGTAATCCCGACGTGAAAAGTTCCAAATTTGATAAAAAATTTCAACCAATATTTCGGCATAATGATATTGAAGAAATAATATCATTTTCGAATAAAATAACATCCCTTACCTCGTAAAGACAGTACTTCTGGTCGGAATACCGGTATAAGGCTGAAAGAAACTTGCTCTGATGAATAGAAACTCTCAAAGTATCTAAATACTCACAAAATACACTCAATAATCTAGAGAGAGAAAGAGAGAAAACTTGTTTCTGGTATGATTTTCAATTCTAACTTAGCCCTCTATTTATAGGAAAATGTTAGCACGCCGAAGCAGACTTAACCTGCAACCTGATGGCTTTACCTGCTACTATTCAAGCCTACCACATTTGAATAAAAATCTCAGCACATTTCTTCACCAACCAAGAGTGGGACCCACCAATTCTAGAATTTTCCACCAAAATAATAAACTTCGAAAATTCAATAATTCCTGAACCAGTCATCTTGTAAAATTCATAATAAATCATACGTTCATTTTTAACGGTTCAAAATTTGTGGACATATACTCAACTTATATATGTATAACATATCCAAAAATTACCACGATCCAACGATCGGATTAAAAATTATAACCCCCGCAAAATATCTCAAAAATCCTGATTTTTAATACCTCCGTCCCGACAAAAATACTGATAAAAATCTCAACATTAACTCCTTCATTTTTAACCACAAAAATATATCCCTCATTTATATCTACATAAAATAAATATTTCCTAATCATATGAATCAATAATTAATTATTCACAAATAATATTACAGAATCACATTTATGACAACCAGGCCGTTCCCAGGAAAGAGGGGGCTTTCCAATAAGGATTTCTCCTAACTGGCGCGCAATTAGATGACCAAACCTCTCCTTAGACAGAACTTTTTAGACATTGCCAATAATGTTATCTAATAATATTATTAAAATAATATGAATTATTGATCTGATAATGAAAAATATTGTGTAGTGACAATTATTGAAACAACAGTAATATAAAATATCAACGCAACAATTATTGAATCAATAAAATAAAATACTGAACAGTAATTACTGTAACCATTATTGAGTAGTGTCTTCTTACGTAAGAATCAATAATTGGTGCAATACAGTGTGCTACTGTGCAACAACGCGTATTACTGTGTTTTAACCACCGGGTATTCCAACAGTATTAACGGTAACAACTACGCCGTTATTTATAAACAATTTATACTTGTCGTTTTCTTCATCCAATCGCTTTCCGTTATGGGGCCCATAAAAGACTGCGCCGTCGTACGAATATTCTCCGACGGGAAGAATATTCCACGACCAAACGAATATTCCCCGACAACAATGAATATTTTATAACCACCTGCTTATTTGAAATATTTGCGCATTTTACCCATAACTAACATCATTAATCAATTTAACCCTTACTATTTTAAAATAATAAATAGAGAGAATTTAAATTTCATTTATTAATAATTTGGGGTCTTACAGATGATGCCCATGTGTGGACAAGATCCAAAGCTGTAATACCTACCACTTTTCTTTATTTATTATTTTGATTTTAATTATATTTATATTTAATTATATATGGGAATGGGAATACTTTGAAGAAGAAATGGCCACCTCCTTAAATCTAGAAAATTAATTATTATATTTTTAAATCACGTAAATATACTCTATCTTTCTGTTCTAAAATTAAATATATATAATTTAATTATATTAAATTTTAAATTAATGGAATTTATTTAATTTTAATTGAGCATAATATATAATAAAAATTATTAATTATAAAATTTATTTTATTCTAAATTTTTATGAGTCCTACTAATTTTAAAATTTAATATACTATTATTTAATCTTAAAAGTTAAATTGTATACTCCATCCATTCTTTAATATAAATCATTTTAGAGTTATGCACAAATATTAAGAAAATGATTGTATATCATTAAGTATAATATCAATTATCTATATTGTCCTTGTATTTAAAAAAGAGTGTGTTATTTATTGGATAAAAAATGATAAAAGAACCAAAATTATATTAACATTTAAGATAATATTAGAAACTAAATAATTAATATTTACTTGAAATTCTCAAATAATTTAATTAAAAGATAAAAATATTTATTTAAAAGGATTTATATTAAATAAAAGAAAATCTAATTTTGAAATCGATAAAGTAATAACAAAACGTGTTAAACATGGACGGTTGTGTATTAACAAATCTTCGATTGGAACAGGTTGACAAAGAAAAATGTTATATTGAAATTTATTTATTAATTTTCCTGGCTTATACTTCAATTATTTTCCTTTTTTTAATAATAAAAATCTTGATTGAATGGTTCAAGACATGGCTGGCAAGTGTTCATCAAGGTGACTTTGACTACTGATCTCCCAAGAAGCCACCGACAGAGACGATTTCTAGAGAAAGAGAAAGAGAGAGAGAGAGTTATTTTTTTTAGAGTGAAAAGGGTAGAAATTTTAGGGATTCGTTCATATATTTTTTTTGGGGTGGATCATGATCTTCGGTTTTTATCTGTCTTCATCATTCTATTCCCGCCCAATTCTCTGTATCACTCGATTCTACTTGTATATACACACTTTCTCTCTCTAAATCTTCACCTGATTGAGCAATTTTTTTTTTAAAATATTTTTGTAGCTTAATTCTATTGTTTGGTTTTTGCATATAGTTCTAATTCAGATGGATCAGTTTGGTGTATTAGTAGAAAGTATTGGGTTTAAATCACAAGTTAAATCCGCTCCTTTAGCTGATTTGAAGGGGAAAAACGATATCAACAATGGGTTTCCTCGCAATTTAGGGTACAATTCGGATTTCAACACCAAGCCCTCATCGAATTCAGCTAATGGGTCTTTTGTTGATGATTTTGGTGGAGTTTTTGGGTCGAATAATACCCTAAAAACCCAGAATTTGAATGGTTTTGATGATGTATTTGGTGGGTCAAATATGTATGATTTTGATTCTGTTTTTAAGGGTTTTAGTAATTCCGGTGCAAAGTCTTCAGCTTCTGGTTTTTATGATAAGGGTGATGATATTTTTGGTGGATTTCCGGATCCTGGTTCCATGAATTTTGGAAACATGACTTCGACGCCTAAGCAGGATGATTCAATTGATGATTTGATTGGGAGTTTTGGTGACATCGGGTCAAAACCCAATGGTTTGAGGAAACATTCAGGAAATATGGAAAAAAATGGTTCTGAATTCAATGATGATTTGATACCTGGATTCGGTGGAAGCAGCCCTTCAAGCAATGGGTATGTTCTATTATGCCGTTTGGTTGTTCGCTTTTGTTTGGTTTTCAGTAGTTTTAACTGTAAATGAGATTGATTGAGGTGTGAAATCTGTTTTGCATTTTAATGTTGTGGTGGAATTTGAAATTTTGGACAATACGGCTGACTCTTTTGTAAATGCTAGGGAATTGCTAAATTGGGTATGCTACCTTTTTCTTAAATTTTAGATATCTCGATTGTATTAGGCTAAAAACTCGAGTCTCATAGTTAGAAGGTACGGTTTATTTTGATAAGTAAAGGCTGATTAAAGAAAAGCTTTAACAATTATAAAGGAAATGTATGATAATTAAATCTGGTCAGAAGTTGGAATGAAGCAATTGGTAAATCTTTGTAGAATCGCATAAGAATGATGGAAACGGTTGTCAAAATGTAATCTAACTAGCCGGGGTGGTGGAAGATATACCTAAAATATGTATTCCCAAATCTGTTATTATATTAGACAAGTAGCTATTGCTTTAGCCTGTCAGCATATTGCTTTAGTTGTTTGTGATCACTGCATATTTGCACAATATGTAGGCTTTGTTTGTTTTGGGGAAAACAAATTATGTAAACATTTTCTGAAAAACATTTTCAGAACATTATATGTTTGATTGACAAACTAAAAATTGGCTGAAAATGATTTCCTATGTTTGGTGCCGGTAAAATGTAGTAAAATTCGTTATACTTTTCATATTTATGAGATAAAGCAGAAGTACTAAAATAAAACTGAAGAAAAGAATCAAGATATAAATAAAACTGAAGCATTGCACTTGTTACAACTTTGTAAAGGAAAAATAAGATTGAATGCTACCTATAAATTAAACAAGCATTAACAGTAATCAATAACTCCAAACTGTTATCTTTGTTAAAAAGTTACTAAAAAGGCCCATAATTTGTAAGCGTATTAAATCAGCCTACTTATGTTAAGATCTCATTATTTTAAATGAAAGGGGAATTAAGAACAAATAGATTTGATGCTACCCTAGTATCCACTATTCTTTTCCCTATTTGATCGGCACCAATGCAATAGTTAATCATCTTTATTTTATCTTCCAAGCTAGTCGATGATTCTTGTGAAACTTTTTGCAGTTTAACACCTGAGTGTACTGTTATAAGATGTTCAGAATTGCTTTAGATTCACAGTCTGTCTCCTCAAGTTCTGATGGTTATAATATGCTGCATGCGAAGAAGTTGAAATGCTTTATATGTATTAATGATTACCTTTGTAAATCTCTATTAATTTATCGTTAGTTTAAAGCAGGAAAGGATACAAATACAAGTACCTTTTGCAATATAATCTGGATGCAGTCTTTTATTCCTTTATGATAAAGTGGATTTATAATTTATTATATATTCTATCTGTTTTTCATTTTATTCTCAACTTTTTTTGCAGAGCAAAATCAGAGACGAGCCATTCTCGGCATTCAAGTGATCATTCTGCTAAATGCAAAATTTTAGTAGAAGACCCCTTTAAATTTTTTGAATCATCATCATCCCAGAGAAACAGTACTTCTGCACTCATTTCAGATCCATTGGATCAAGGAGCAAGAAAAAGCTCTATTCGGTCTTCAATTGACGAACTTGAAGATTTCGCCACGGGGAGAATGCCAAATGATGCAAATGAACAATCAGATGTTCGTAAAGACCGTGCTGAGGCAAGATTTAAGCATGTAAAGGAAGTGAGAGAGAAAAAGAATACAGCAAAACAGGAAAGTGTATCCCGTGAACAGAAAGAAACAGGGAAAACAAGAGTACAAACGAGAGTTGGAGAGGAGAGACAAGCATCTGGGAATGAAAATGATCTGGAGAAAATTTTCAGCATGGGTGCTAAACCCATGAAGGAACAAAGTCCGAGATCTACAACTGAGGTGGAAACATACACTAACATAAGAAGCATATTTTACGTTTTTGATAAAATGAGCGGTTTAAGGTTATCTGACTTTTGTTTCAGGATTCTGTATATGATGCACTATTCCAGAAGAGCAGAGGGTCCCCAGTGCAAAAGCCTTCTTCTGGGACTTCTTCCACTTCAAAAAAGACTTCTCCTGTGAAAAATATGGATGATGATTTCTCATTTCTTTTTGGAGTTGGAGGTAGCATCCTTTTCGCTATGCAACTTGCTATCATATACATTTGGTTGGAACATCATTTCTCTGGGTGCTATTTACTTGAGATTTGTTTTTTTTGGTTTGTCTGAAAAAGTTACCCCTTCATCTGGAGAGTTCCAAGAAGTTGAAGGAGAGAGCGAAGATAGACGAAGAGCTAGACTAAACCATCATCAACGAACCCAGGAGCGCATGGTATTTTCACTTTTTACATTCTCTTAAAATTAGTTGATTTTCCAGATTAGGAGTAACTAGTTTGGTATACTTGGGATAAAACAAACTCATATCTTAACGCATCGTTTTGGATGGATGAAAATTTCACAAGGATAAGAAGACAATAATTCACAAATGGAAAGAGAAGGTGCAAATAAAAATTTTGAAAATATTTATTTTGCCTTTTCCTTTCGCACATCCTGATTGTATGTCTGAACTGATTTAGTATTTAACAATTTCAAATTAAGTTCAATCTATAAAATACATAAGAAAATTAATTTGTTCATTTAAAATTCTATAAGTTTGGAGATGTCTTGTACCTGACAAATTTTCAAGCATGTCCACTTTTCATAAGATCTAACAAATTTGACTTCTAAACACATGGACCATAAACCTTTGTGGCTGCAGCTGATTTCATGTACCATAGACCTTTGTTCCTGTAGTATGTAATTAACTACTTTTGCCATTTAATTTGGAGGTGTCAGACATCATAAACTAGTGCAGCATATCAACAAGTATTTCGAATCAAAGTGTCTTTGGTAATATATGCTCAAGTACATCTATAAAGTAAGATTGTACAGCACATATTCAGTTATGTTGAATTTAATGCTTCTTTTTGAGACAGTTACTGTTTATGATGTGAAGTTACATTATTTTAGTTTTTTATGTGTTCAGGCAAAAGCTCTAAATGAAAAGAATCAACGTGACCTACAGGCACAGAGGGAGCAAGAAGAGAGGCATGTAAGTATCTGTAATATTGACCCAAATATGCATTCTAAAGACCTTTTAATTTTTTTCTCCTAAATTATGCATTATCAATGTTGTATTGTTGATGCTGATGAAATATGCATTCTAATAGTTTCTAATATAAGGAACAAGTATCATCTGTCTTATCTATTTTCATTTCAATGTAATATGGATTTTTTGAGAATATATTTTGGAGGCTAGCTGAAGAGTATGACTTGTGTGCAGATGTTCTCTCTCCCTACTAAACCATACTCATTTAAAAACTTCTCGAGTAGTTGTTTACTCTTTTATCTTAATTTGCATGATTTTAGAGGCTTGCTGCAACTCTGGATGATGATATAAAGCGTTGGGCTGCAGGAAAAGAAGGCAATATGCGTGCGCTGTTATCATCATTACAATACGTATGTTTTTTAACTTATGTACTATGCTTTTAACTCTTTGCATTTTATATTATAGCACTTGAGTATATCAATAATCAGTTTTTTAGCCTATTTTTCTCTCTTACATTTTTTTGGTGCGAAATATCTCTGTTGCGTATATTGGAGTGGTTCTAATGTTCAAGTATTGCCAAAGAGAGAGTATAAATTTTTGAGCTTTTTAAGATATAAAGTAATGCTTTTTAAGAACGATTGCATTGTTTGAGTTTCACTTCAAGGTGGAGCATTTTTAGTAAATGAGAAGTAACTTTCACTCAGAAGGCTGGTATGGTATAATAATTGAAGGTTAAATAAAGGGAGAGTTTCCTTTCTTTTTGACCAATTGTAATCTCATTGATCATTGCTAGGTATAATGGTGCTAAAAAAATGAACTCCACATTACCCATACTTGCAAGCGTTGCATGTAAAGAAATTATATTGTTGATTAGATAAAATACAAACCTGTATACATATAATGTTGAGATTGGAACTTGAACCATAAAACATTGAGGATGTCGGTACATCTGGATTTACATGAGTTTTTTTGTTTTTTCTGTTATCAGGATGTAGGTACTGTCGTATATCCCTGAACTAATTCTACTTTGTGCATCATGGTTAACCCTACCAAAAATTATGCTCCATGTATGTGATGGATTTCATCAATGTTCTAAAAGGCGGGCTGCCGCGCCTAGGGGACCTAGGCGGGGTCTGGGCGAGATTTTCTATTTTAAACCAATTTTAATATTTTATCTTACATTTATCCAAAAAAACTAATAATATAAATGAAAACAATCTATAATAAAGATAATAAAGGTCTTTGCTTAAAGTTCAAACACATATTCATATTGCTAATGTCAAAGTTCAAACACAAACATGCAATTGTTCAAAGTTTAAACATATTTTTAACGTATTAGTTTTATTCATAAGTAAGATTGCTATTAAATAATAAAGTTTAAAATTTTAAAAATTTAATTCAATATTAAAACTTAGAAACTAAACATAAATTTAAGAATTATATTGAATTAAACTAAATATTACAAATGTATCATCATTTATATAATTTGAAATTGGTACAAGTTCAAAAAACTTCAATTATAATAAAATTATTTATGTTGACTTGATATTGTTCACTTCGTGTTGTGATTTAATATGCTACAACCTGTATTATAAATATGGTAAATCATTAGAAAAACAAATATATCAAGATTTAGTTTGGATAGTTTTTTTTTTTAAAAAAAAACTCCCCGTCTATACTCCGCCTAAATTTTTGGAAGGATTTTTTTGCCGCCTTGGGCCTAGGTGAGGCGCTAGGGGGGCCCAGCGCCTAGGCGGGGTGCCAAGGGGGGCCTAGCGCCTAGGTGGGGCCTAGGCGGAGATTTTTAGAATACTGGATTTCATTCCCTTCATTTTAGGATTCATGCTATTCAGAATGCATATAAAATATCATGATGCCCTCACACGTTCCGACTCCTTTTCATTGGAGGAGGGAGTCATAGTAGATGTGTGGTATCTATGTAATTGTATAAGGGGAGCACATTACTATCTCAATTATCATATCCTTCACAACACATTGATGTCATCTTTAAACAAGTAAATATGAGGTTCTGATAAAGTTGGTTAAAGAAACTTTAATTTAAACTATTGTTAATAGGATCCCAAGGTTTTGAGCCTAATAATTTATGGCAGATCCTAGTGACTTTTAGAAATTCAAGCAAGAAAGTGATAAGTAACTTGTTCTCATTCAGTATGTCCTTTTATTAGGTGTAGCCATGGTTGAGGGTCATTAGAAGTTGGTAGTTTCGCAAGTTAGATTTAACAAAGTAGTTGAATGTATTGTCAAATGAAATAGGGGCTTACCTCCAGTGCTTGTATCTAATGTGACTGCCAGACTCCGCACTCAATTTAGGTCTCTCTCTCCATATCTCTCCCCTCCCCCTCCAAAAAAAAAAGTAAAATATTTGTGCCTTTCGAATGACATCGTTTTTCAAAAGAGAATGAGAAGTTACTTTATGTTCACTATGTCAGTGTCCTTTCCTTTTCCATTTAAGACAATAATTGCCTTTATGGGAAGATGTGAACATAAGAGGACATTCAAATCAGGCCACAAAAAGGCAGGAAAATCTTGGAGGAAATATTCAGTAAATTACTAATCCAACACGCCGAGAACATAGACATTGGCTTGTCTCCCAAGTCCTAAGCAGTCATATCCTAGAAGTACCCTTGTAGGCTGCAAGAAAGATTGTTGTACTGAATGATTTGCTCTTTTCATTTTACTTTCAAAATCATGTAAAACTACTCAAAAACTTCTAGAAAATATGCTTTTATATTAATTATTTCCCCTCACCCACAAAAAGCCTTGGTAATACTATCAAAATCTGAATATCGATAAGCTCTTTACTCCTTGTTAATTTTTGATTGTGTGGATTCCTCCTTTACAACTAATACATGCATTTTTTCAGATTGTGAGAAAGAAAAATAATAGATATACATGAATGTTGGATATACAAGGACCATCTAACTTTATTATAAAATCAACTAATTATTTTTCTTGCATCATTATGTGCAGGTGCTTTGGCCCGAATGTGGCTGGCGGCCAGTTTCATTGACTGATTTGATTACTTCAATATCAGTTAAAAAGGTTTATCAGAAGGCAACCTTATCCGTTCATCCTGACAAGGTTCAACAAAAAGGTGCCAACCTTCAACAAAAGTATATAGCAGAAAAAGTTTTTGATATACTGAAGGTATGCTATTAAAGCTCTGTTAAACTTCTTCATACAACATATAATTTTCATAAGAAATCGTGCATCTTGGTTTTACCTATAGAATAAATTGGCTATATACTCCAATAATATTTCAATAAATTCAATTGCCGAAAGAAATATATTTCAATAAATTCTGCATTTATGATGTTTATGACCTTATGTGGTATGAAATGAGCTAAATCTCTTTATAAGAAAAGGTTGACATTTTTAAGTGCTTTGGCCATTTTAATGACTTTATCAATTCTGTATTCATCTGAATCAAATTTTTGTATGTGCATTAGTAATTACCATAAGCTACCAAAATGCTACTGCATGAGAACATTGTGTTAGTGTGTCTGTGCCTGTGCCTGTGCCTGTGCCTGTGCCTGTGCCTGTGCCTGTGCCTGTGCCTTATGTTGAGATATAGTTAAAACTGGTAAGTTGTTTTTAAGCGTAGTGTCACAATAAGCGCATTTTCAACAAAATTACACCATGTCATCACTTACTACACTCACAATGCACTTACCTAGAATCTTATTTAACATAATAAGGTTTCTGATAGTGTTCTCGATTTACTCATGTAATTACTTCTTATGAAAGACCTATTTCCGAGAGTAGAAAAATGACTACCAATTATATACTCGGTAAATATCCTAGATATTTTAGAGGAGTATTCTAGATAGTCTTTATTTGCCTCCCATTATATTTAATCTTAACCATTGATTGTATGTACAAGGACTATATAAGAGGATTGTATGTCCCAAGGACCATGTAAGAGATGCTCCTCATTTGTAAATCATAAAATAAAATTGTAATAATGCTTGAGCAATACAAGGTTAAGTAAATAGGCTAAAAAGTTTTTGATCCATGTTGAGGAACGAAAGTACATGTTTTGGAACGTTTATATGAAAGCGTTAATTTTAACCATGTTAACGTTTTTGGGCAATCAACAAACCAACCATGATTTTAAAAGTAGCAAGTATTCCCTAATTAAGTTTAGACCTGGCAAATGGGTTATTTTGGCCCAAGTGGGCTGGGTTAGGCCAAATGGCCCAGTTTTTATTGGACTCTATAAGTGAGGTCCAATTTTTTTTGGACTCCAAAAATGAGCTTTTTCATTTTTATTAATTTTAAAAATAAGGTCATTGTAATTATACTGAATTTTTTTTTATGAAACAGAGAATAATAATCATTTGAGGAAAAAAAATGGTGTAGAGCAAAACAAATAAGCAATTTCAATTGATTAACACGACATTGATTATATATAATCAATTTTGACCGACTAACTTATTGTTTTTGACTCTTTTTTTTATGTTGATGTATGCTTGTACACAATCCAAACACTATTTATATTTTATTTTGTTTCTTGACAAAATATTACTTAAGGACCCGACATTAATGTTCCCAAGTAATTCAACTACAAAAGATAAAACATTAGATATCAATGATAAAATATAATATTTTTTGATTCACAAGTACTGAAATATACAGTTAAGGCAGTTGTATCATGCAAATTATAATTATAAATATCTGCCCAAAGCCCACTTTTTTATGGGTGGGTTGGGGTGGCCTGTGGACTTGGGCCACTTTTGTCAGGTATAATTAATTTATTTGTGTCTGACAGGTGCATGCTATATATTCGAGATAACTTTGTGAATTTTCTATGAATCTAGTCTCAAGTAATAAATACAATTCAACTTATCTATAACTTATGTTGTATTATTGTCAGTCCATAAAAATGGACAAAATCTGTTATATTATTTTGTATCTGTTGGGGTTTATTTTCATTGTTTTGATGGACAATAAAACAGGAAGCTTGGAACAAATTCAGTTCAGAGGAACTATAAGAATGACAACTTATACCCATGAAGGTGGTCTTTGAGAGCAAGCTGTAAATCGCTGCCAATCGGAGTTGTTTTCTGCAACTATTTGGAAGAAATTTGTTGCAACCTTATTCTATGCATATGCATATTTTGTATGGGGCCCGACACAATTTTTTTAAAGTTGGTTGATTTAATTTTGTGCACATTAATATAATAGAGTGATGATAAAAAAAAAATTCATTTTGTAAGAGTTGAATTGTTATTTGTATTTACTTTCTATTGCTGTTTGGAACATTAAAGAGTTGAAATATCTCCAGTTTGCTAGAGAAATTGAATGGTTATGGAGTACTATATTTTTACTACATAAGAGAAAGCTAAAACATGCATTGTTTGTGTCCTATGGATCTGAATTACAGGTATGATAGAGTTGAGAGGGAATCTCCTCTATTTAAGATTGAAATCCATCCCTCATCAAGAGAAAGTTAAGGGGTTGTTTGTTTAGGGTTGAATAGATCTAAATGGCTGAATCGGTCAGATATTAAGTGCGTTTATTTTGGAAAAAAATCGTCTGAATGGTTGAATCGGTCAGATGATTGAGCTGAATGGCTATGTTAGATTTTTTTGCCATTCACTAAAAAAAATTAAAATAAATTAAAAACTTTAAAAAAAAATATTAACTATTATATTAAGCAAGATTAAATAAATTTATAACAAATTTGAATTTTTTCAGAGAGGTAAAATAATAAAATTTTGTCATTCAGATTTTTTAGACATATTAATTATTAAACAATTTTTTTTATTCAGATTCAGCTCATTCAAATTCAGATTCAAATTCATTCTATTTTTATCAAACACTTCCTAACTTGGCTAAAACATTCATGGGCTAAACAATTGTCTTCCCTACAAATATGAGAAAAATCAATAACATAGCTGTAAACAATACTCAAAATGTGCATCAGCATCAGGGAGATGCCTCTGACCCAAAAGGAGCTGATTAATAAGATTGAGGGAGTCCCGCATTGTTTGTATCCAATGGATGTAGGATAATCACACCTTCACCGAAAGTATCATGTTTTGGTGTTAAGAGAATATGTCTGTAGACCTCCTCCGCATGTTGTTATAGTTCAGGTATACCCTATCGCTTATTCTACAAAGATCTCACATCACAACATATGCGACATAATATCAATAAAAGTGTTCTAAACGTACATGTTCAACTAAATCAAATCATAAACACAATGTCTCTAAAAGAAGATAACAATATGTACAGCTCTACAAAGATCAATAAAGTTCTATGCATGAAGAACAAATTCAAAAGATTACAAAATATGAAGTTTGGAATATCTAAACTAAACCAGAGCAAAATAAGGATTTGATTAGAGACGAAACAACTAAGCGAGTACCAAATTTCGAACGATTAGTCGTACAAAAAAATTAACATAATGATAGTATCGCTGAAGAAATATGGACTATATTCAAATTATAATAGAAAGAAAATAATTCAAATTACAGAATAAAGTCAAGGTATCAAAGATCAAACTTCTATTCTAGAGTATCAACAAAAATATAAGAAAAATATAACGAATGACCAGATATATAAAATACAACAATAATCAAAGGAGTATAGTACAAAATTCGCATCTGATACTAAAAAAACACTTATAACACACTCCACAAAATCTTACCCTCAAATGTCAACTATATCAAATACGAAATGTTTTTCATCACATAAACATACCTCGAATTAAATATAATCCTACTAATAATTATATAATAATTCGTAATTCATTTAAGGTGCATTTAATTATCACCTTAGAACACTATTAATACTCAAAAATGTAAAAGTTAATAACAAAACTTAAGAAATCTCAAAATCCTAATATGACAAATTATTCTTAAAATGTCAATCCACTATTCTGGTCTTATCACCATTAATTAAAATTTATTTATCAAATTAATTAATTTTTGAAAGATAAGGAAACAATTTGTTTGTATATTTGAAATTAAGTTACTAACAATAATATATACCTTCATTAATCACCTTATGGGTGAGCATATGGTAGGCTAAAATGACCTAAGAAAATAATATTGGGCTAGTAGTTTTCAGCCTTGTTTGGATGAATTTAGTTGGATTCGAACTTGAAATTTGACCTAAAATTTATTTTGAAATTGATATTTAACCCGGGTGATTTCATATCATGTACTTAATTAATATCTAAGTATGATTTTTATGTGTGTGCGTAATTTCCGTAAGCTATTATTTCATACACTGTAAAAAGAGATCATATATACCACCATTGATTTGTCGATTACTTGACAATAAATATTCTTCCACTACTTATAGATTTAATTTATAATTAACTTGAATTTAGAAAAAGCAATCTATTTAATTAATAAAATCTTATAAAATTAAGTGTATTGCAGCTTTAAAAAAACAGATATATTCTTCTCTTTCCCTTGAACATTGGAGATTCTTCCCTAATGCTCCTAATTTGGTAAGACTGTGTAGAGCTGATATTGGGCTAAGCAGCAAAAAGCAATAGGGATTTCCTAGAAAGTTCACCAGCAACCCACTCATAGTTAAAAAGAGAAAAAGAAATATTAAAGAAAGTTATCCGGAGATTGCGACGGACGGCCTACCATGGGTAGGACCACTAGCTCGCACCGTCGCTGGCCGCTTGGTGGCGGCTACTTTCGCCTTCTTCATCATCATCACCACCACCGCCACCTTTTCCTTCCCCTCGTATAGTTTAGATTTATGTGCTGCATTTGGATTGAAAGAATGGAATGAAATACATAATAGAATAATTTTAAAGTATTTTAAGGGTTTGTTTGGTTGTTGGTGATGGTCGGTGTTGTCATATAATGACAAAATTATCGCATATATCCATTCCATTCAAATGAATTTTATTCTACATTCTCCACACATAAATAAAAAAGTAAAGGGATAGAAATAATTTTCATTCCATCTTCAAAATGATCGTCAAATACACTATTTTTATTTTATTACTTCCTCTATTCCATTCAATCAATCCAAACATAGTATTAGAGTTTGACATTTACATGCATGCAGCATGCATGATGCCTAATGGCTAGCTAGTTGTGACTCTTTGTTCCACAATCTTAATCCAAAAATTTACAAATTAAAAGTGTATTTTTATTCAGCGTTAACAATAGTAGACTTATAGTAAAATATGATGATAAATTTAAAGATACTGTTTAATTTTTACTATTAAAAAAGAAGAAGGAAAAAAAGGTTTTTTTTAGTGAAACACAAAAATAATTGCAAATGGGATTGAGTAATAATCATTCTTATAATATCTAGTGGTTTTCATAAATTCTTGTTTATAGTCTGTATAATTAATTATATACTACTTCTGAACATCCTCCTTTCCCTCCCTTCCATCAATATATCCAATAAGTAATACGTACCCCACATGCACAAATTACACTTGTAATTAAAATATATTTATTATACACAAAATTTAGCATGTGGGTAATGTGAAGGTAGCACCACATAATTATAATTAAGGATAATTCATATAAAATGGACAACTAGATCTCAATATCATGAGCAAAACATTCTCGTCATTATTTATATGAACTTTCCTTAAAATGGTGCTACCTCCATCTTATCCTCGTGCTAAAATTTTATGAAAATTAATCATCGATAGCATGTATTTGTTATATAAACTTATAGGGCATACATTATTTATATCATTAAAAATAAGAAAGAATGTTCAGAATTAGAAACTGAAAATCGACGTACACTGCTAATAGTAGCGGCCGGTAAAAAAAAACGCATATCATCTGTTACTAATAATAGCGAATGCTAATCAGAATAAGGTTTTGATTTTACCAATAAATCTTTAGAGTTTATTAACCAGGGTTTAGAGTTTATTAACTGGGATTTAAGATTAATAAATCCTAAATTCTGGTTAATAAACCCTAAACCCTTATTAATAAACTCTAAATTCTAGTTAATAAATCATAAACATTTAGTGGTAAAGTCAAACTCTTATTTTGATTAGCGTCCGCTACTATTAGTAACGGATGGTATGAGTTTATTTTACTATTTGCTACTAATAGTATAGTGAACGTCGATTTCAGTTTCTAATTTTAACCGTTCATTCTTATTTTCAATACTATAGATGGTGTATACCCTATAAAGATCCATAACAAATACATATTATATATCATTCCCCTTTTAATTATTTTTCAAAAGATGTGCTTTGCTTGTGGGGTATTAAGCAATCCCCATTTCAAGTTATAAGGGTCCTTTATTTTTTAGATTTGTTTTTTACTCAAGTTCAACCTTATGGCATTTTAGATTTATCATTTTGTTTTCGGACATTTAGATCTATTATTAAAAATACAAATTAATTAATTAATTTATTTTTGCAAGTAACTTATATGATGAAATGGTGATCAAATTAAACGAACTGTGTCACAGGGTAATCTTCAGTACTTTGGAAGGATCCGGTTGGGGTGAAGTTGACTAATTCCGACAGAATGTTCTTTTGAAAATAATTCTCTCGGAAATAATCTAATTTTGACTAAATTTCGTTGAAATTATGGGCAACCAATAACACAAACATTTCCCGCCAGTGCACAATCGATCTTTGTCGGAACCAAATGTATTTTTGATGAACTGTCTGTCGAATATAAGTTAAGTTCAACGGGAGTACATTCGACTGAAATTCTGTCGAAAATACATTTTAACCCTATTAGCTTACTTGTTGCCGTTTTTTTTCTTTTTTTTACCCTTATCTCTCCCTCCTCGCTCTTTGTTCTCTCTCTCTCCTCCCCTACCGCATCATCTCCTTGCCTCGCCACCTCTTCCTCATCGTCGACCAGCCGTTGACCCTTGCTCTCCGGCTACAACTACTCCTCTCTAGCGATAAGGCAAGCCCTAGATCTGAAACCCTAGGTTGTCAAAGGAAAAAAACCATTAGGGGGGCCTCGCTCTGACTACTATCTACCACTGGCAATGTCAAGGTACTCCATTTCAACTATTTTAACTTTTGCCCTATTATTGATAAAATCCCCAAAAAATTTGTACAACCTGCTTTAGTTAATTTGTTATTATGTTTTAGTTAATTTTCAATTTGTATTTGATTTGAAGTATAATACATCATAATTTTAGGCTTGATTTGGCTATTTACATTCAATTTGAGTTATAATTATGAAATTGCATTATGTTATTAGTGTTGCATATGAATCTAAGAATTGCTATAATTTGAGTTTAATTTGTGCAATTGTAGTTTATATTAGTGTATTAAATCTGATAATTGCTTCAATTTGAGTTCCTTTGTGCAATTGCAGCTTATGTTAGTTGTAATTTGTATTTTATTGTAGTGATATGTGGCTTATGTGGTTAGACTCGCTCTTAATATATATATAACAATGCTATATTTGCTATTTTCGACGGAATTTTTGTCGAAACGAGATAACATAAAAAAATAATATAATATAATAATATATACTTAAATAAACAAAATTTCAAATAAAATAAAATAAATAAATTTCCTCCATTTACTTAATTTTCCCCTACTAAAATCAACTAAGTAGCACTTATTTAGTTTCTTACTAATAATTTAATATAAGATAAACTAATATAATATAGTATATTATATTACCATATAAAATAAAATAAATAACAAAAACTAACATAACATAACATAATATAATAATATATAATAAATGAAATAAAAAACTTTATAAATAAAATATAACAAAATAAATTAAATTACAATTAATAAATAAATAAAATATAGTGTATTAAATAAACTATAATAATTAAAAAAATAAACTAAAATACTAATATATATTAAAAAAATTAATTAAGTTAAAATGTAATATAATGAAATAAAATAGAATAGAAATTTCCATAATATAATAAAATAATATTAAAAAAATAGGTAGCATTTACTTAGTTTTTACTAATAATATAGCATAAGAAAAACTAATATAATATACCATATTATATTACCATATAAAATAAAATAAACTAAAATAACATAACATAATATAATATTTTATTTTATTATATAATAAAATAAATTAATATAATATAATATTGTGACATCCCCAAAATAGGTCCATTTCACCCAACCTATTCTGAGTCGCCAAATACATGGTACAGAAAATAACTACAACTTTATTACAACAATTATCGTGTAAAATACAACAACACATATGCTGTGAGTTTTGATACAAATATATACCAACTGTGATTCTCATCCCAACCTTGGATAGCACGTCACAATGACACCTTACATAAAGGTATAGTCAAAAATTATTTTAGAAATTAAAATTTTTGGAAAATGCTCAAGGAAACCTTCGTACATGGGAGGCCATGCGTCTAAGTTATGATAGATATCATATGACCACAGAATTATCCTTGGTTGACCCAATAGACCCCAAAGAAAAACGAGAATATTACTATCATATTCTTCCCAATGGTGAGTCTTCTCTTGACATATCATTATCTCCACTATCTCTAATTGAGAATTATACTTCAAACAAACACCAAGATTATATAGGTAGTGCTCGTAAATATACTCAGCAAGTAGATGAGCACATCCCTGTCTTATGATGATACGAGGTTGTATTGCATTAGACATCTTGTATGGTAGTGGCAAAACACTCTTCCAATGTTGGGTTCACCTCACCCTATTTGATTCATCAAATATAACTACTAAATGATGTATACAACACTTTTCTATACTGCTTAGGTAGAACCTCCACAGCTAGAGACCATCGTTCTATTTTTCCGTTACCCTTGCTCGACCCAGCTACACTCTTATTACCTGAAAAGGAATTTTGAAGCAAAAGGGTGAGCACAACTAGCCCAGTAAAGAATATCATGACTAAAGATAATTAAATTATCAATAGTCTTCATCAGTAATAAATCAGAGATTTAGAACATATGGTAGATGATAAAACTTTTCAACCATAGTTGCAGCGGAACGAGCAATCCATTAGAAGGGTCAAATAGACTATAAAGTCTATTATCTTCTCCATGTTAAAAGTCCACCAACAATGTTTTATCCCTGTAACATTAATCAACAATTCCTGTCCGCAATCACATGTATAACTCATAATCGTAATTGTTGTTCTAAATTCCTTTTCTCATCCAGGACAAAGATAATTTTCATCACCTGAAATATCAAAGATCATGGTTATACCAAATCACAGTTCATGTTCATAATCATATTAATAAATTCATCTTTGCACTACGGGCCAAAGATATTCATCAACAGACTATCTTTGCACTACATGCCAAAGATATTCAATAACATGTCATCTTTGCACTACGGGCCAAAGATATTCATCAATAATTCATCTTTGCACTACGGGCCAAAGATATTCATCAATAAGTCATCTTTGCACTACGGACCAAAGATATTCATATCTCAAAGAAATATATAATCATTTCAGAATTTATATAAACAATAATTATAACCATGTTGATCAATTCACCTTTGCACTTAAGCTAAAGATATTCAATTATAAATTCAATGGTCATGATCATACCAGTCACAATTCAACTTTGCACTACTAGCCAAAGAGAACCCATAGTCTTGATCATACCAATAATCTACCCATCTTTACACTCAAGTGAAAGAGAATTTCAATATCAGGGTTATAAAAATGATATATATGATAATAAAAATAATATGATCAACATATAGATTTAATCTCAAGAGTAATATTCATAAATCAACTATAATTTGGTTAGAAAAAGAAACTAATTTTGTCGTGAATAGTAACTCGTAAATAGTACTTCGTATTCGTACATAATACCGTATATGTAAATAATGTCATGTAAATAGTGTCATATGCATGAATAGTGCTGTATACATGAATAGTGCCGTATACGTGAATAGTAACTCCGACTCAAAAAGGTAGAAATTCCACAATAAAATTCATACTCATTATTTCTGTATAATGATATTGAAAGAATAACATCATTATGAAGAATATAGCATCCCTTAATATCCCTTACTATCCCTTACCTCAAAAGAGCAGCACTTCTGACTGGATATCGGATATGACGCTGAAGAAAATTTGCACTGATAAATAGCAACTCACCAAGTATCTAAATACTCACAAAATACACTCAATAATCTAGAGAGAGAAAGAGAGAAAACTTATGAATTCTGGTGTGTTTTTTAATTATAACTTAGCCCTCTATTTATAGGAAAATGTTAGCACGCCGAAGCAGACTTGACCTGCTACCTGATGGCTTTACCTGCTACTATTCCACCCACCAAAAATCAGCCATCTTCCTCAATAACTAAAAGTGGAGCCCACCCATTTCTAGAATTTTTCACCAAAATCATTTATAAACCTAATTTCCAAATCAGTCACCTCTTAAAATTCATAACAAATCATTCGTTCATTTTTAACGGTTCAAAATTTGTGAACATATACTCAATTTATATATGTATAACATATCCAAAAATCAGAATGATCCAACGGTCAAATTAAAAATTATAACTCACACAATAAAGCTGTAAGAACACGGATTTGATCTTTTAATACCTCCAATCCTACAAAATACTGATAAAATACCTCAACATTAATTTCTTCATTTATAACCACATAAATAAATCTATTATTTATATCCACATCAAATAAATATTTCATTATCATATAGATCAATAATTAATTATTCACAAATAATATTACTGAATCACAATAATGACAACCAGACAGTTCCCAAGAAAGAGGGGGCTTTCCGATAAGGATTTCTCCTTACTGGCGCGCAATTAGGTGACCAAACCTCTCTTTGACAGAACTTTCTAGACATTGCCAATAATGCTATCTAATAATATTATTCAAATAATATGAATTATTGATCTGATAATGGAGATACTGTACAGTGACAATTATTGAAACAACAATAATATAAAATATCAACGCAGCAATTATTGAATCAATAAAATAAAATATTGAACAGTAATTACTGTAACAATTATTGAGTAGTGCCTTCTTACGTAAGGATCAATAATTCAACAATACCGTGCAATACCGTGTGCTACTGTGCATCCATGCGTATTACTGTATTTTAACCACCGGGTATTCCAACAGTGTTAACGGTAACAACTACACCGTTATTTATAAAAACTCAATTTTTGTCGTTTTCTTCATCCGATAGTTATTCTGTTATTAGGCCCACAAATGGCTGCGCCGTCGTACAAATATTCTCCGACAGAAATAATATTCCACGACCAAACGAATATTCTCCGACAACAATGAATATTTTATAACCACTTGCGTAAAAAAAATTTATATATCACCCTTAACTTTAACTTTTATCAATTTAAATAGAAAAATTGAATACTTATATTTCATAAAATTCGGGGTCTTACAAATATACTATAATATTATATTATATTATATAATAAAATAAAATCTAATAAATGAAATAAAAAAAATTATAAATATAATAAATTAAGAATAAAATAAAATAAATAAGTAAACTAATGTATATTAAAATAAATAAAGTAGAATAATTAAAAAAAAACTAAAAAAGTAATATATTAAAAAATTAATTAAGTTAAAATATAATATAATAAAACAAATATAATATAATATAACATATTATAATAAACTAAGTAACATTTATTTAGTTCCACTACTAAATAAAATAAAATTTTACTTAATATAATAAAATAATATTAAAAAAATTAGGCAGCATTTACTTAATTTTTCAAAGTTAAAATAAACTAAGTAACATTTGTTTAATTTATCACAACTAAAATAAACTGAATATGTGTGCATGTAGTTTGGTTAGAAGCTTAGAAACTCGTTCAACATTCACTAATTAAAAGTGAATGTCGAATAGACCCAGTTTGGGACTGTTTCTGGATGTTATGTCTCTCACTTAATCTAGTGTCAATGGCTTATGTAAGACCCCAAATTATTAATAAATGAAATTTAAATTCCCTCTATTTATTATTTTGAAATAGTAAGTGTTAAATTGATTAATGAGGTTAGTTATGGGTAAAATGCGTAAATATTTTAAATAAGCAAGTGGTTATAAAATATTCATTGTTGTCAGGGAATATTCGTTTGGTCGTGGAATATTCTTCCTGTCGGGGAATATTCGTACGACGGCGCAGTCTTTTGTGGGCCCCATAACGGAAAGCGATTGGATGAAGAAAACGACAAGTATATGTTTTTTATTAATAACGGCGTAGTTGTTACCGTTAATACTGTTGGAATACCCGGTGGTTAAAACACAGTAATACGCGTTGTTACACAGTAGCACACTGTATTGCACCAATTATTGATTCTTACGTAAGAAGGCACTGCTCAATAATGGTTACAGTAATTACTGTTCAGTATTTTATTTTATTGATTCAATAATTGCTGCGTTGATATTTTATATTACTGTTGTTTCAATAATTGTCACTACACAGTATTTCCCATTATCAGATCAATAATTCATATTATTTGAATAATATTATTAGATAACATTATTGGCAATGTCTAGAAAGTTCTGTCTAAGGAGAGGTTTGGTCATCTAATTGCGCGCCAGTAAGGAGAAATCCTTATTGGAAAGCCCCCTCTTTCCTGGGAACGGCCTGGTTGTCATAAATGTGATTCTGTAATATTATTTGTAAATAATTAATTATTGATTCATATGATAAGGAAATATTTATTTTTGTGGATATAAATGAGGGATATATTTTTGTGGTTAAAAATGAAGGAGTTAATGTTGAGGTTTTTATCAGTATTTTTGTCGGAATGGAGGTATTAAAAATCAGGGTTTTTGAGATATTTTGCGGGAGTTATAATTTTTAGTCCGACCGTTGGATCGTGGTAATTTTTGGATATGTTATACATATATAAGTTGAGTATATGTCCACAAATTTTGAACCGTTAAAAATGAACGTATGATTTATTATGAATTTTACGAGATGACTGGTTCAGAAATTGTTGAATTTTCGGAGTTAATCATTTTGGTAGAAAATTCTAGAATTGGTGGGCCCCACTCTTGGTTGGTGAAGAAATGTGCTGAGATTTTTATTCAAATGTGGTGGGTGGGAATAGTAGCAGGTAAAGCCATCAGGTTGCAGGTTAAGTCTGCTTCGGCGTGCTAACATTTTCCTATAAATAGAGGGCTAAGTTAGAATTGAAAATCACACCAGAAACAAGTTTTCTCTCTTTCTCTCTCTAGATTATTGAGTGTATTTTGTGAGTATTTAGATACTTTGAGAGTTTCTATTCATCAGAGCAAGTGTCTTTCAGCCTTATACCGGTATTCCGACCAGAAGTACTGTCTGTACGAGGTAAGGGATGTTATTTTATTCAAAAATGATATTATTTCTTCAATATCATTATGCCGAAATATTGGTTAGAAATTTTTATCAAATTTGGAACTTTTCACGTCGGGGTTACTATTCATGAGTTACTATTCACGAGTTACTATTCACGAGTTACTATTCACCGAAAAATAAAATTTCTTCTTTTCGCCCAAAATATCTATTCTGGGTACTAGCTTTGATTGTATCCATGTTTTGATCATTCTTGAATTCTACTTCACTATGAATAATTATAAGGTATTTTTGGACATGAATAAATCGAAATACGAATCCTTAATATTGTTATTTTGTTTCACTGGATTCGTTTTCTTTAAAATATTTTTCATCATCCTCAGTCCTAAATGATGATATTACTGAATATCTTTGGCCGTAGTGCAAATATGAATGATTCACTGATGAATATCTTTGGCCCGTAGTGCAAAGATGAACAGGTGTTGAGATGAACATGACCGACTGGTGATACAAATGAATATCTTTGGCCTGTAGTGCAAAGATGAATATTTGATTAAAGATGGTTATTGATTGTTGTTACAGGGATAAAATATTGATGATGGACTTTTAAATCTTAGAAGATAGTAGAACTCATTCTCTACTTGACTCTTCTAATGGTTTGCTGTTTCCGCTGCAGTTATTGATTTAAAACTTGTTGTCTATTGTATTCTATTAGATTTTTCCCTGTTGAAGACTAACGATAATTTGTTCTGTATTATCTTAGTCATAATGTTCTTTACTGGGCTAGTTGAGCTCACCCTTTTCCTTTTTGTTCCATTTTTCTCAGGAGGCGAGAATGTAGCGAGTACTAGTCGGGGTATGGAATGATGGTTCTAGAAGTTACTTTAGTAGTCCTCACTATTTTTGTGAAATAATGTATCAATAATTGTAATGAGGGCTTATTTGAGTGTGGATATTGTCTAAATGACAATATTTGTATTTAAACTCACAGTTCTTGTGTTGTAATAATAAAGATGTAGTTGTTTCTGTACCATGTATTTTGGCGACTCAGAATGGGTGTTGTATACCTATTTTGGGGGCGTCACAGCTTAAATACGTTTTTTTTGTTTTGAGGATTTTTCAGCTAGTATCTCTATATGTTCTTCGAATGAATGCATACTTAGACTAAGTTGTCTTGGTTTATTTTGTGTACTTGGAGACCATGGGGAGGTGCTGCCGAAATTTCATTGAAACAGAATAAATGTGCTAAAGGTGTTGGCATTAGTGAGAAGACGCATCTAAGAACGGGATACAAGTCTAACCCATTTAGACCGAAGATGAAGATATGTAGGATTCATGCATGGAGCATATACACTAATAACCTTGGTCTGATTATACCTTTTGTTCAATTAAAGATGTCAAACGATCAGAGTTGAATGTACCCATTTAGACCGAAGATGAAGATATGTAAGATTCATGTATGGAGCACATACACTAATAACATTGGTCTGATCGTACCTTTTGTTTAATTAAAGATGTTAGACGACCAAAGTTGAATGTACCGTAGGATACCTCCTGATGTGAGGGGATAAGTAGGTTAGTAATGTGATGGGGTGTGCAAGTTTTTGAAGTTTGTAAATGAACATGCTGACGATCCGAACGGAAGGATGAGATGCTCATATGTCAAGTGTAAAAACATGATTTAGAAAAAAGCCAACAACATCAAATTTGACTTGTTTTCAGGTATTTTATTCATTTTAAATTTATATTCTGCTTGTTACTTAATTATTAGTTAGCTGCTTATTTAATTTTCATTTATTTTTACTAATAGATTATATTTTTTATTATATCAATAAGGTGGTGATGCCGAGCAGGGGGAATAATGTCGAGCATGGTAGGGATGATGTCGAGCATAGTGGGGATTAGAGCTGCAAACGAATTGAACTGTTCGCGAACCGGTTCAGTTCGGTTCGAGTTCGAGTTGATCGCCTAGTCGAATCGAGTTCGCACATAGTGTTACGTTCGATTGTTCGATCGAACATGTTTGCGAACTATATGGATCGATTCGTATTTGTTCGTGAACAGTTTAGTTCGATTCAGTAAGTTCGAGTTCGAGTTCGGTTCTAGATCGATTCGAGTAGTTCGATTTTGTAAAACCCCAACTTTTATGAATAAAGATGAATTTTTTATAAATATTATTTTTGAATATTATGGAGTAAATTTGATATAATGTTATAGTTGTGGGTAATATTTATAAATTTTACAAAGTACGCAAGTTGTTATATTATATTCGATTGGTCGAAGAATATTCGTTTTAACAGGGAATATTCGTACGACGACACAATCATTGGTGGACCCCACAAAGGAATTATTGTCGGATTAAGAAAATGACAAAAATATTTTTTATAAAATAACGGCGAAAGTTTTACCGTTAACTGTTGAAATACCCGATGGTAAGAGTACAAAAATATGTGTAGTTGCATAGTAGCACACGGTATTGATTATTGATGCTTACGTAAGAAGCCACTCAGTTATACTCAATTATTGCTACAGTAATTGCTGCATAAAATCTCATATTATTGATTCAATTATTGTCACATTATCATCTGCATAATATTTTATATTATTAAATCAATAATTGAGACGACAAAGTTATTCATATTATTATTTGTAATATTGACGATGTCTAGAAAGTTCTATCAAGGAGAGGTTTGGTCACCTAATTGCGCGCCAATAGGGAGAAATCCTTATCGGAAAGCCCCCTCTTTCCTGGGAATAATCTGGTTGTTAAATATTATGAGTTATAATATTAATGATGAATAATTGTTGGAAGATTAAAAATGTGTTGATTGAAGATAAAATAATTTGTGATAATATTTATTCAATCTTTGATATAAATAAGAAGTCTGTTATGAGACGTTTGTTGTAAGACCCCGAATTTTATGAAATAAAAGTATTCAATTTTTCTTATAATTACTATTCAGTAAATGGTTAAATTGATAAAAGTTTAAAGTTATGGGTGAAATATGAATTTTTTTTCAAAATAAGCAAGTGGTTATAAAATAATCATTGTGGTCGGGGAATATTCGTTTGGTCGTGAAATATTCTTTCTGTCGGGGAATATTCGTACGACGGCGCAGCTATTTGTGGGCCCCATAACGAATAACTGTCGGGTGAAGAAAACGATAAATTTGAGTTTTTACAAATAACGGCGTAGTTGTTACCGTTAACACTGTTGGAATACCCGGTGGTTAAAATACAGTAATACGCGTTATTGCACAGTAGCACACGGTATTGCATAGTATTTTTGAAATTATTGATTCTTACGTAAGAAGGCACTACTCAATAATTATTACAGTAATTACTGTTCAATATTTTATTTTATTGATTCAATAATTGCTACGTTGAAATTTTATATTATTGTTGTTCAATAATTGTCACTGCACAGTATTTCCCATTATCAGATCAATAATTCATATTATTTGAATAATATTATTAGATAACATTATTGGCAATGTCTAGAAAGTTCTGTCTAAAGAGAGGTTTGGTCACCTAATTGCACGCCAGTAAGGAAAAATTCTTATTGGAAAGCCCCCTCTTTCCTGGGAACGGCCTGGTTGTCATAAATGTGATTCTGTAATATTATTTGTGAATAATTAATTATTGATTCGTATGATAAGGAAATATTTATTTTACGTAGATATAAACGAGTGATATATTTTTGTGGTTAAAAATGAAGGAGTTAATGTTGAGGTTTTTATCCGTATTTTTGTCGGAATGGAGGTATTAAAAAATCAGGGTTTTTGAGATATTTTGCGGGGGTTATAATTTTTAATCCGACCGTTGGATCGTGGTAATTTTTGGATATGTTATACATATATAAGTTGAGTATATGCTCACAAATTTTGAACCGTTAAAAATGAACGTATGATTTATTATGAATTTTACAAGATGACTGGTTCAGAAATTGTTGAATTTTCGGAGTTTATCATTTTGATGGAAAATTCTAGAATTGGTGGGCCCCACTTGTGGTTGGTGAAGAAATGTGCTGAATTATATTTCAAATGTGGTGGGTGGAAATAGTAGCAGGTAAAGCCATCAGGTTGCAGGTCAAGCCTACTAAAATTTTCCTATAAATAGAGGGCTAAGTTAGAATTGAAAATCACACCAGAAACATAACCTTTCTCTCTTTCTCTCTCTATATTATGAAGTATATTTTGTGAGTTTTTAGATACTTGGTGAGTTTCTATTCATCAGTGCAAGTTTCCTTCAGCGTCATATCCGATATCCAGTCAGAAGTACTGCTCTTTTGAGGTAAGGGATCGTAAGGGATTTTAAGGGTTGTTATAATTTTCACTTTCGTAATTTTTCTGATCTTCAAAAATTCTGAAAAAAATTGAAATGATATTTTGATGAGTTTTCTTGATTGTGTCCAAAAATGGTGATTTTTGGATGTATAGATTGAGAGTTATGAATTTTATGAGAAAAGACTATTTTAAAAGTAATCGCTTATAATTCCTTGTGGTTAACTCCAAAATTGATGAAATTTTTATTGGGAGTACATGTATATGATAGAAGTATACTCTGTAAATTTCAGAATTTTTGGACAAAAGTACAATTTTTGATAAATGTCTAAATATTCGGTTGTTTTGGCCATATGAAAAATAGTAAATGACTTTTAAAAATTCTGAGAAAAATATATGTTCACTATGGGACTATATTATGCTAAATTTCAGAAAAGAAATATTTTTAGAACTGATTTGGTATTTTTTATGAAAATAGTCTAGTTATGAGTAAATGAATTAAATATGTTTTGTGAAGTAAGAAAATTGGAGAATAGGATTTTATGACTTGAGAATCCTATATGAGGTATATGCAGATTTTTGATGAGGGTTTTGGTTATTGATGATAAAATCGTAAGAGTTGGCATTTTATGATGATTAAATGCATTAATTAGTAAAGTGTAAATAATTTAAATAAATTATTTATAAGATTAAGAAAATATTATTCTTTCAATATCATTATACCAAAATATTGGTATGTATATTATTGTGGAATTTCTACTTTTTTCATGTCGGGATTACTATTCATGAGTTTCTATTCATGGATTACTATTCACGAGTTACTATTCATGACAAAATTAGTTTCTTTTTCTGACCAAATTATAGTTGAGTTATGAATATTACTCTTGAGATTAAATCTATATGTTGATTATATTATTTTTATTATCATATATAATATTTTTATAACCCTGATGTTGAATTTCTCTTTCACTTGAGTGTAAAGATGGGTAAATTATTGGTATGGTCATGATTAGGGTTCTCTTTGGCCTGTAGTGCAAAGTTGAATTGTGACTGGTATGATCATGACCATTGAATTTATAATTGAATATCTTAAGCTTAAGTGCAAAGGTGAATTGATCAACATGGTTATAATTATTGTTTATATAAATTCTGAAATGATTATATATTTCTTTGAGATATGAATATATTTGGCCTGTAGTGCAAATATGAATTGTTGATAAATATCTTTGGCCCGTAGTGTAAAGATGAACTGTTGTTGAATATCTTTGGCCTGTAGTTCAAAGATGGTCTGTTGATGAATATCTTTGGCCTGTAGTGCAAAGATGAACTGTTGTTGAATATCTTTGGCCGTAGTGCAAAGATGGATTTATTAGTATGATTATGAACAGAAACTGTGATTTGGTGTAACCATGATCTTTGATGTTTCAGGTAAAGATAGGTGATGAAAATTATCTTCGTCCTGGATGAGAAGAGGAATTTAGAACTACAGTTATGATTATGAGTTATTCATATGATTGTGGACCAGAATTGTTGATTGATGTTACAGGGATAAAACATTATTGATGGATTTTTAACATGGAGAAGATAATAGACTTTATAGTCTATTTGACTTTTCTAATGGATTGCTCGTTCCGCTGCAACTATGGTTGAAATTTTTATCATCTATCATATGTTCTAAATCTCTGATTTATTACTGATGAAGACTATTGATAATTTATTTATCTTTAGTCATGATATTCTTTACTGAGCTAGTTGTGCTCACCCTTTTGCTTCACAATTCCTTTCAGGTAATAAGAGTGTAGCTGGGTCGAGCGAGGGTAATGGGGAAATAGAACGGTGGTCTCTAGCTGTGGATGTTCTCCCGAAGCAGTATAGAAAAGTTCATTTAGTAGTTTTATTTGGTGAATCCAATAGGGTAAGGTGTATCCAACGTTGGAAGGGTGGTTTGCCACTATCATACAAGATGTCTAACGACATACAACCTCGTGTCATCATAAGACAGGGATGTGCTCATCCACTTGCTGAGTATATATACGAGCACTACCTATATAATCTTGGTGTTTGTTTGAAGTATAATTCTCGATTAAAGATAGTGGAGATAATGATAAGTCAAGAGAAGACTCACCATTGGGAAGAATATGATAGTAATCTTCTCGTTTTTCTTTGGAGTCTATTGGGTCAACCAAGGATAATTCTGTGGCCATATGATATCTATCATAACCTAGACGCATGGCCTCCCATGTACGAAGGTTTCCTTGAGCACTTCCCAAAGATTCTAATTTCTAAAACAGTTTTTGACTATACCTTTATGTAAGGTGTCATTGTGAGGTGATGTCCACAGTTGGAACATGAGTCACATTTGGTATATATTTGTATCCAAACTCACAGCATATGTGTTGTTGTATTTTGCACGACAATTGTTGTAATAAAGTTACAGTTGTTTTCTGTACCATGTATTTGGCGACTCAGAATAGGTTGGATGGAATGGACCTATTTTGGGGTCGTTACATTTGTGGTAAGTTTGGTTTATTCTATGGGGGTCATATGCCATCATCTAAGAGTCACTTTCGCCAATAGTACTTGCCTTTACCAGACGTCAAACCACTTGCCGTTTCATATTACAGGCATCGAACCAATTGTCGTTTCACATTACAGGAGTCGACCAATTGTCGTTTCATATTACAGGCGTCGACCAATTGTCGTTTTACATTACAGGCATTAAATCACTTATTGTTTCACATTACAGGCGTCAAACCACTTTTCTTTTCACATCACCAGTCGTCAAGCCACTTGCCTTTTCACATTGGGAAGGCTAAGCTAGAAATCTTCTATAAATAGAAGCTTATTTCTTCTTTCATTCTCACCAATTCACTACGACTCACAAGAGAATTCTATAGAGAGAGAATCAGAGAGAAAGAAGAAGAGTATTCTGTTACTACACTATTTCAGTATCCAATCTCCTACTAAGGTAAGGGGTATTATTTCTTTCGTATTTGTAAGGGGTGTTATTTTTGTTCAATATTCGCTTGAAATAATATTTTCTTCCATACTCTGTAGTGTGTAAGTAATATTATTTCGTTTCAGATTTCGAATTCTATACTCGTTTTGTTAAAATTTTGGCTTCTATACTCCATAAAATTAGTAGAATATCCTTGATATTTGCGCTTCATCCAGTATCTTTTCATGAAAATATTATTCTGAGCATTCTTGATAAGTTTTAACTTTTTCATGCCGGAGTACTATTCACGGGGTTACTATTCTCAAAGTACTATTCACGGGATACTATTCACTCGAGTACTATTCACCCGGGGTACTATTCATGATAAAAATTAATTCGTTTTCGATCTAAATTATTTTTGGTACAATATTATTCTTGAATTTTACTCCACAAAGCAGTATCATGGTGGCAATTTGGATGTTATTAATTTCTGGATAAATTAAATTATAAATCTTTAAAAATTTATCCTTGAACTTGTTTTATTGAATTCTTATATCATTGTCATCATCCTCATGTTTATATTATGTTGAAAGTCATCTGTGGCCTGTAGTGCATAGATGGACTTGGTATGATTATGACCAGGGATTATTCTGTATAATAATGACTATAATGTTATAAATGATGTGGTAAAAGTCCTCATTGGCCCGTAGTGCATTGATGGACAGTTGTTGGCATGATCATGACCATTGATGAATACACGAATATCCTTGGCCCGTAGTGCATGGATAATTTATGGTCGTGATACTAATGAATATCCTTGGCCGTAGTGCAGGGATGATGTGGATTATTTATTAAGCTGAGTCTCAACGATAAAAGTGATGAAAAACCTTTTAAATCATAGAAGATAGTAGATTTTATTTTCTACTTGACTCTTCTAATGGATTGCTTGTTCCGCTGCAGTTAAACTTGATATTTGTTATATTTTATCAGTTTAACACTATTGAAGGCTAACGATAAATTATTCTGCATTATCTTAGTCATAAATATTTCTTACTGGGCTAGTTGAGCTCACCCTTTTGCTTTCATTGTCCTCTTCAGGAAATGAGAACGTAGCCGGGACTAGTCGGGGAACGGAGTGACGGTCCAGATGATAGCATTAGTAGTCATCACTATTCTATGAAATAGTGTGATAATAATTGTATTGAGGACTCCATTTGAGTTGAATACTGTCTAGAAGACCATATTCGTTTTAAAACTTTCAGTTTATATTTTGTTGTATTTTACATAACAGTTGTATTTGAATTTTGTACCATGTATTTGGCGACCCAAGATGGGTGATGTATACCTATTTTGGGAGCGTCACAAATTTCTTATATGTTTAAATTGTTTCTAAAATTCTGAATATAAATAATTGGTTATTTCATAATTCATATTCAATTCTAAAGTTTGTCTTATCAATAATTGTTAAATTTGTAGTAATTTTTTATTACAGAAACATCTTTTTTATTTTTATTAATAATTGATTATAAGTAAACATTTTATTAAATAATTAGTAAATAATAAAGTGTACTTCTTCACCTCTAAATTCTAATTTAATTAAAATAATTTTAATATTTTCATTAAAAATTTAGCAATGATTTTTGCATTATTATAATTTACATCCCTAATAATTTAATAAATTATAACCCATGTCATAAAGCATATAAATAAAGTCATTAATTATCATGCAATGATAATTTAATATTAATTAAAGAATGATACAATAAAGTTGATTACATATTTACATAAGTTATTGAAATTATCAAATTGAGATAAAGAATAGAGAAATCAAGTCATCAATGTATCGAGACTTCAGTAATAGTGTAATAATTATTGTATAATTACCATTGTATATTATATCAACTATCAATTATGTATAATTAAAAGTGCAAACTTGATTTTATCAATTTTTAAATTTTTTAGTGTTACAAACTTACGGTGTATATGTGAGACATGCAGTGAGAGAGTGATTGACCAAATTTGATTTATTAATTACACAATTAAGTAATCATAATAAGGGTAAAAAGTAGTGTTTAATAATCCAATTAAACAATATGTCACAGTACCGTTTGCTTGAAATTTAAATGAATTACTAATTTAAATTAGAATAAGTAAAAAAGTTTGAAAAAAATGAAACAAAGTTTCTCCATAGCTTTGACTATTAAGCCTTCGATCTTAGAATCGTAGTTAATTTATTTAGTTTTAAAATATAACTATGAAAATTAAAAGCTTTTTATAAACTAATTCTCAAAATTTATTGTATTCAAAAGTTAATTATCACATCCCTTCTGAATTAAAAATATTTCCTATCAATTTTAAAATTAAATTCATATTTGATCAGTTGATCTTATTACTTATATTTCAGAACGGAGGAACTGAGGAAGTATTTGGTATTAATACATTCTAAATTTTCAAGGTTAACAATATTAGTCTATTAGATATTGAATTAATCTAAAACAACTAAATTCACATTATTTTAAATATTAAAATTTTACAATTTCATATGTTCATTATAAAAAATCTTAAATAAAACTATTTTTATGAAATAGATGGAGTATTACTCATTTATTCTAAACTAATTTTGTAATAAATAATAATATTGATACTAATCAACTACTACTAATTTAATATTTTATATATATATATATATATATATATATATATATATATATATATATATATATATATATATATATATATATATCTTATTCCTAAACAAGTCTTATATAGTGTGATATAAGACTTATATACCAATGATAATATAATAATACTATAATATGATATATATTATATTTATATGATTATACCATATTCTAAAAATGATGATTACAATACTTGATCTAATTTTTGATTGAATTAACTCTTGGAGAAGACATTTTTGATATTTATTTAACTAATTTTTGCTTCGGATTTCTAAGTTTATGTTCGTGAACAAATTTGTGTTTAGAAACAAGTTTGTGTTCGTGAACAAGTTTGTGTTCGTGAACATATTTGGTGTTCATGAACAGATTTGGTATTCGCGAACAAGCTTATGTTCGATTTGTTCGCGAACTCGATCATGTTCGCGAATAGTTCGCGAACACCAAACGATCTGAACTCGTACATAGTTGTTGGTTTGATCAAGTTACTCGAACATGTTCGAGTTCGACTAAAAATGTTCGAGTTCGATTCAAGTTTGACAAGGTTCGGTTCGTTTACTGCCCTAGCAGGGATGATAAGGATGATTTTCACACTCTGGAACAGCATTGTCTACCCCCGCCCGATAATCTTCCTCATAACAATGGTAGTTACTTAGTTTATGATGTAAATTGTAGTCTTGCATTATTATAAATTATAGTTTACCTTATTTTATGTTGTAATTCATTGTTGAATCCCATTTTTTGTTAAACTTATATATATTAATGTTATCTATCGTAATTTAATTTATATTTGTTATCCGGGGGACGTTTATGTTGTTGTATGTATGTGTTGTTGGGAGGAGTTCATATTTTAGCATATATGTTATTCGTTGTGATATATATTGTTGGAAAAACACGTTGAAAACAAGAACAAAGATAAATTATGGCTTGAAAACATGAAAATTGCAAAACAAAAAATATAATTTTTTTTACTAAAGCTCAATGGAATAACTTATTTTTGATCGAAATTTCGTCGAAAAATAATTTATTTCACTTATTTCTCCAAATGACATGTGTCAAACTTATTTTCGACGGGCATACTTCCGTCGATCATAACTTAATTCCAATGGAAATTCCTTTTGAAATACGTCTGTCGGGCATAGCGTATCCTCGACGAAATTTTCGACGAATTTATTCTCAAGGCACCTATTACCGAGGGAATGACAACGGAATATTCTGTCGGAATTGACCTATTTCCGACTGAATAGGTCTAATTCCGACATAATATTCCATCGAAAATAGACGTTTCTCTTATAGTGGCATGGGGATAAAAAAATGTTACATTAACTAATGCAATAAAAATTATAGAACTTATCAATATTATATTTTCTACATGATTCCCTCCATGAATAATTAAGTCACTGGCGGATCTACATATAGGGTAAATGGGGCACTGCCTATGCTCAATTTTTTTATAAGTAAGTGAGAGGAGCAAAAATAAAATTTAATAAACTTAAAGGAGCAAATTTATAAAAAAAATTAAACTTAGAGGGGCAAAAAAAAATTAAACTACTACTCTAAAAAAATTAAACACACATAATGTATTTAAATTTTAGCTCTCTACTTCGCTAAACTTCAACCCAAAAAAATCCACCCCTACTGGGAATTGATCCTGAATTTACCCCTGAATTAAGTGATGTGGCTCAACCCAATATAGGTCATTTTGACCTTCAAATTTCTATATAGTTCTCTTCTTATAGTCAGATCTACACAAAGTTTGTTTCTAAGTGGAAAGTGCCTTTAGTTGATAATATCCTGACAAGTTGATGAGTTATAGGCTATGAGTTCAAAATTTCATTAAAACATGTTGGGATTGACTTATACTTCTGCGGGTTCGATGAATGAGCACTACTACTACCCATGTTGGGCTTGGGGATTTATTAAGGGTCCTTAACACTAATATACAACAATTAGAAAGTATTTACAAAAATAAAACATCCACAAAATAATTACAAAAATAACGCAATACGATAATACGTTGCTAAAATTACGGAGCATTGACTCCCTACACGTCAGTTACCGACTTTCATATTTCTAACTAACCGGTCCTAAATTCATGCTAATGAAGAAAACAGGCAACTTTGAGATCAGAGAAGACGACATAGAGGAGAAGATCAACAGCAACGACACATCGGAGAAGACGAGATGCAACTCTGATGTGACGCCTCCAAAATAGGTCCACACGACCCATTCTGAGTCGCCAGATATTACACTACTGACAGCTCCATTTATACAACTGTCGTGTGAAATACGATGACACATATACTAAGTTTCAATACAAATATTGCAACGTATATAATACGACAATATTCATACTCAAATTATTATAATGCCATATAAAGTACATCAACAAATATTTCAAGTCTCCAAAGGAATACAAGAAGATTTCTATTTTTTTCATTCTAATGCGGTGTATTTTTGACTTTTTCAAGGTCGGGTCCTCATCACCCTATAGTTGTTCACCAAAATCAATTAGTAAATGATGTATAAAATATGTCACACACATTTTATTATTCTCAATAAAATTATTATGCCACACTGTTTCATATTTTGATTAGGCTTGTGACTAATTCGTATCACCACTTTATACCCATGTTCTCTCTACTAGTCCCAGCTACACTTTTATTACCTGAAAGGGGTGGTGAAGTAAAAGGGTGAGCACAAATAGCCCAGTAAAGAATATCATGACTTAAGATAATTAAATTATCAAAAGAATTTAGATATTTAGAACATATGGTAGAAGATAAAAGTTTTCAACCATAATAGCAGCGGAATCAACAATCCATTAGAAGAGTCAAGTAGAACATAATGTCTACTATCTCCTCTAGATTAAAAGTCCATCGTTAATATTTTATTCTTGTAATACTCATCAACAGTTCTTTGTTATACTCAAGACAAAGAGAACTCTCATCACATGTCTTCACCTGAACCACCACAGATTATAATTAAATCACAATTCATAATTATAATCAAGTAAATCAACAGTCCAACTTTGCACTATATGCCAAAGATATACAACTGTAAAACCAATAACCAACAGTCCATCTTTACATTACAGGCCAAAGATATACAACTGTAAAACCAATAATCAACAGTCCATCTTTGCACTACAGGCCAAAGATATACAACTGTAAAACCAATAACCAACAGTCCATCTTTGCACTACATGCTAAAGATATACAATTGTAAAACCAATAATGTTGAGACTCAGCTTAATAGTATCACGACCACGAATTATTCATGCACTACGGGCTAAGGATATTCGTGTTTTCAATTACGGTTATGATTACACCGAATAATCCCTGGTCATAATCATACCAAGTCCATCTATGCACTACAAGCCAAAGATGACTTTTACCACATCATTTGTAACATTACGGTCATGATTATACCGAATAATCCCTGGTCATAATTATACCAAGTCCATTTATGCACTACTGGCCATAGATGACTTTCAACACAATATAAGCATGAGAATGATGACAATAACATATATAATGAATAAACATAAATCATCAGAATAATAAGATAACATAGATATTAGTGATTTTCAACTTAATTATCCAGAGTCTAAATTGATAACATAATCACAAACTATTAAGGATATTCTAATCCTTTCAGGACTTTTCACCATTTAATGATAAACTGAATAAACGAATAATAATATCTTACCATAACATGGAGTATGAAAGAAAATGATATTCCTTTTACCATAAAAATGATACCCTCTTACCACAATAATGATATCCCTTACCTTAGCATGTGACTTGATTCTGCTTTCTGTGAAATTGATTAACATAAACAATGCTTGCATTCCTTATCTACACTTGAAGTAACATTACACTCAATAGAAATACTCACAATATTATACTCACAATATTATAGTAAAAGAATTCTATATTTTTAGTGTAGTGATGGTGTGTGTTTAGTTACTCAACCGAGCAACCTATTTATACTAAAAATTTAGTAAACAACTAGCACACCTGCTTTGACAAAATAACCAAATGAGGTATATAATAATGGTAGTGGAATTTATGGTCCCGCAGAGAAAATTAAATCAACTTGTACACGTTTTAACAAAATTTGTTTAATAATAGAGTTGTGGTCCATACTACTTTAGAAAAAAGTAGAGTGTCGGCAAGTCCTGCCAAACTTACTTTTGTAAAAAGAAAATAATTGAACAAACATCTGTATATCATACTTATCTTTAATCAACACCCTTTTCAATCTTTGAACCATTATTCACAATTATTAACATAGACTCTCAATACTGCCAACTGGTTTAATTATATCATATCAAATAATATGAGTCACTGTGTAATAATTACTGTGGTAGTTATTGAAATAAATACCAAGTGACTTTTTACGTAAGAATCAAATCAATACCTTACTTATAAACAATTTAAATTCTATTAAAAGTGAGGATCAACATCAAATCATAATAATCTCGAATAACATATACACCAACTAATAATTTATTATTCATTTAAGTTGTCTTTATTTATCGTAATATCATTATATTTAATAATGTTCATGTTTTTCAACTTAGAACAACATCCTTTATCGTCGAAAACATTACACGTTGAATACGTGCATGCCCGACGTCCTCCGATTGCCTCTGAATGCACATCACTCCCTAAAATAGACATTTTAGGCCTTGATACCGACCTCAACTCTAAAAACATAAAGAATGAAAGTTTTATGTCTACTCGTTATCTTTCCGAATCATCCTGAATCACCTCAATCGGAGTTCGTATGAAAACGTTATGTCTAATTTACTAAAGGATGTCTAAACAGATTTTGGCTTAACACTTGACCAGCGCCTAGGCACCCAAATTTGGCCTTGGGCAAGTGCCTAGGCACCCAAGAATAGATTTTAAGAGCCGAGCCTAGTGCCTAGGTGCTCGACCTTTGGCACTTAACTCCAATTTTTTAGATTTTATAACTTTTGACACACATACTTCAAATCTTCATAACTTCTTCATTCGTTATCGAAATTAGTCCGTTTTCGAGGCTATGGAAAGCTTGTAACATGCTCTAAAAAACCCCCATGATTTCATATTTTTTCCGATTCATTAATTATTCCAAAATTTAGCTCCAAAGTCCCCCAAGACTAAGTTTTTCATCGTTTAACATGTTTTACGAAAACTTTCATCACAACTTCAATTTAAATTATTTTTAGTTCTTTCAAATTAGAATATTTCCTTAACTTTTTAATCTATAGATCCTCCTCCTCAGATTTTACACATAAATCAACCATCAACACTTTTATAAATTTGATTTAAGTCCTCAACACAACTTTTGTTCATCCTCAAACATATGCCCAACTTTTTGAACTTAAATTCTATTATAACAAGGATTAAACATAAAATCTTTATCATATACTTCCTTATTACTTTGGATCCATCATGATCCCCTATAACCCAACTTTAAACAAATCAAACTCTTAGCAAAATTAAAGAAATAAAAAGTTTTGGTTTTACCTTTTGATTTCTTATTCTTCCTTCATGCTTCTATGGTTTCATCTTCTTCTTTCTTCCTTTCTTTCTTTCTCTCTCTTTCCTTTCTCTCTTCTATCTTTTCTTCTTCTGAACATGGCTACGGAAGGGAGTGTGTGAAAAAATGAAGAGTAAGATGTTGATTTTGCCTTATTAGGCTTAATCACTTACAACACTAAGGTCCCATCTCCCCTCCTTTCCTCCTTAATTTCCAAGATGTCCATTTCTTTCTTCCCCCCATAATTTCCCACTCACATTACTCATATTATTAGACATCAACACTTAGACGCCCACATGGGCTGCTTTCTAGAAGAATTAAATCCCTCTCCTCTTTTATTAACTCACTTATCCATTTAATTGTCCTTTTGACTATTTATCAATTTAACATTTTACAGTTTTAGAATAATAATCATAAATTAAATTAGACTTTTATTTTATAAAAGTCGGGGTTTTACATCTGAGATCGGATAATAGAGGAGAACATCAACAATAACTTCAAGATCAACATCAACTTTAAGATCAGTAACCAGCCTCTGTAACAACTTTGATTGTTGATTGTTGATTGATTCGTTACAGATTTGTATACTAAGGTATTTTAGTTTAAAGTTTATATGCATATAGTTACCCTGTGGTTACCATATACTCGTATATTGGTTACATTTCTTAAGTTTTTCGCTCTTTAATTGGTCACAAAGTCAGTATACTGACTGTTTTGATTGCAAAATGCATGTTAAAATATGTTTTATATTCTGGTTACTAAGTACATATAAATTGGTTACTGTTTATTATTTATTTGGTTATTGTATAATGCTTATTTATTAACTGTATACTTTAAATGTATATTCGACTGATATTTTTTATATTAATGGTTACTTATTAAATACATTGGTTACATTCCTGCAACTGTTGGATCTTTAAGTACATATTGATGTTTTTTATATTGATGTTTTTTATATTGTTTATTTTTGCTGTAAAATGCATGAAAAAATATGTTTTATATTATGGATACTAAGTAAATATATGTTGATTACTGTCTAATTTGGATTTGGTTAATATATAATGCTGACTTGGTTACTGTGTATCATTACCATTGTTAATGCATTATATTACTGTGTTTTTTACTGATTTTTTTATATTGATGGTTACTGATTAACTACATTGGTTACCTTCATATATTTGTTAGTCTTTAATTTGTAACAAAGTCATTACTGATTGTTTGATTGTAAAATGAATGTAAAAATATTTTTTATAATCTTGGTTACTAATTACATATATCTTGGTTACTGTCTAATATGTATTTAGATACTGTAAGGTGTTTATTTGGTTACTGTATATTATTATTGTGTTTTATAATTGTTTCTTTTATATTGGTGGTTACTTATTGACTACATTGGTTACCTTCATACAACTGTTAATCTGATTATATATTGGTTGTTGTATACTATATAATTGGTTATTGTATAATATTTATTTGGTTGCTGAATAATATTAATGTACACTTGTACTGATATTTTTTATATTCATGGTTATTTATTAGCTACATTAGTTACCTTCATACAATTGTTAGTCTTTAGTTGGTAACAAACACATTATACTGGTTGTTTTTTACTGTAAAATGCAATGACAAATGTGTTTATGTTCTGGTTACTAAATAGATATTTGTTGGTTACTGTCTAATCTAAATTTGGTTACTATATAATGTTATTATAATTACTGTATAATATTAGTGTGTTTTATACTGGTTTGTTTTATATTGATGGTTACTTATAGACTACATTGGTTAACTTCATATAATTGTTAGCCTTTATATAGTTGGTAACAAACTGATCCGGTTAAAGAGCAAGCGTGTCAGCTTATGGAAAGATTTGATCTAGTGGCAATTTGGTAATTTCTATCAAGTTTGGAGTATCGGATTTTGGTATTTTCGGAGCCTAATTTCATTGAAAACGGGTCAACGATCAAAAGTCACTTGTGAATTGCATGGTTTTTTGGTCAAATTCCATCATTTAGGCCTTCAAAATTGCATGTAAAAATTTGTTTTATGTTCTAGTTACTAAGATTATGTAGTTTGGTTACTGTCTAATAATGATTTGGTTACTTTACAATGTTTATTCAGTTGTCAGACAATGAAGATGATTTCAGTTGTGCTTTATTTCAACGGAACATAAACAAAAAGTGTAATTGTTTACTGTTAGTAACCATTAACCACATGGTTGGTAACATTTTTGATGGTGTACAGTAACCAAAATTGTTATTGATTAATATTTTGATTTTTGATTCCATCATGAGTTGTCAATATAAAGTAAACATATACATTAAACAATTGATAACTGTTCTGAAATATTTTTATGTAAATTTGGTTATCCATCTAAAATAAAATGGTTATCTCTATATTCATATTTAGTTACTAACTGGACCATTTCCAAATAACTTTTATAACTATATGATTTAAAAGTATCCATGAGCTAGATAAATGGGAACCCTCACATGTACATTAAGTACTTGATAACTTTTCTAATATAACTTTTTAATTATTTGGTTACTAACAAAAATTAAAATGGTTACCCTTATATACAGGTTTGGAAACCAACTGCATCTCGCGAACTATTTTTATTTTAATATGAGATCTATAAGTGACCATCATATATATAAATGGGAACTCTTAATTGGAGTTTCTTATTCCATCATGATGACATGGATATATATATATATATATATATATATATATATATATATATACATTTAACACTTTATAACAGTCCTGATACAAACTTATAATTATCTGGTTACTAATAAAAACAAAAATGGTTACCATATATGTAGGTTTGGATACCAACTTAACATTTCAACTGAAATAGCTGATGGTTATTGTTCTGAACCAATTTTATGTAAATTTGGTTACTCACAAAAAATAAAATGGTAACCTCTATATGCAGATTTAAATACCAATTGTACAATTTCCAGATAATTTTTATGAGTATGTAATTTATAAGTATACATCAGCTATATAAATAGGACACTCTCACCTGTACATTTAACTCTTGATATTTGTCCTGATACAAGCTTGTAACTATCTGGTTACTAATAACATTAACCATAATGTAACATAATAAAATAGTAACCACACAATTATATGATAGTAACCAGAACATGTTTTAATGTTAACCAAAATAGAAATATCATGTAATGAAACCCAATTTAGGCAATCTATGTATACTAAATAATTACATATTAACCAGAATAAAAAATAAAAGTTGTAAGACCCCAAATTATTAATAAATGAAATTTAATTTCCTCTATTTATTATTCTGAAATAGTAAGATTTGATTTGATTAATGTGGTTAGTTATGGGTAAAATGCGCAAATATTTTAAATAAGCAAGTGGTTATAAAATATTCATTGTTGTCGGGGAATATTTGTTTGGTCGTGGAATATTCTTGTGGTCGGGGAATATTCGTACGAGGGCGCAGCCTTGTGTGGGCCCCATAACAGAAAGCGATTGGATGAAGAAAACGATAAAAATAAGTTGTTTATAAATAACGGCGTAGTTGTTACCGTTAATACTGTTGGAATACCCGGTGGTTAAAACACAGTAATACGCGTTGTTTCACAGTAGCACACGGTATTGCACCAATTATTGATTCTTACGTAAGAAGGCACTACTCAATAATTGTTACAGTAATTACTGTTCAATATTGTATTTTATTGATTCAATAATTGCTGCGTTGATATTTTATATTACTGTTGTTTCAATAATTATCACTACACAGTATTTTCTATTATCGGAGTAATAATTCATATTATCTGAATAATATTATTAGATAACATTATTGGCAATGTCTAGAAAGTTCTGTCTAAAGAGAGGTTTGGTCATCTAATTGCGCGCCAGTAAGGAGAAATCCTTATTGGAAAGCCCACTCTTTCCTGGGAACGGCCTGGTTGCCAGTACTGTGGTTCTGTAATATTATTTGTGTATAATTAATTATTGATTTATATGATGAGAAAAATATTAATTTTATGTGGATATAGATGGAGAAAATTTTTAATGTGACAATTGTTGAAAATTAATATTTTATCTTTTTCTGATAAAATAATTCATTTAAATATATTATTTTAATAATATATTAATGGTGGTATTTTTACAATGAATGTGGGATATATGAGTATATGAGGAGGAAGAGTATTTTTGTGATATTAAATGATTAACACATGTTTTGTGTGTTGGTGGACATAATTCTTGACCGAAAATTTATTATTGACTGTAAAATCGCCCGTTTTTGAATTTCGGTCAATTTTTTTTGGAATTTGGAAAAACTTTCTTCTGCAAAGTTGTAGAGAATTGAATTTCTTATAAAAACTCGCGAGATTCGAATTTTCTGATAAAAGAGCTATTTATTATGAATTATTGAAGTTCTGAAGTTCCGAAATAATTGATTTTTGGAAGTTTTAATTATTATTTTTAAGAAAAACGTTTTTTTTCAATTGAGGGGCATGTGTTAAATGGTTGAAATCAGCTGGTGGTGTGCTTAGGAATTTTGTTTATAAATAATATTATTATATTTAATTTTCTGCTTTGGTGTTCTAAGCATTTTCCTATAAATAGGGTGCTTAGGTTAGAATTAAAAAACACACCAGAAACACAAGTTTCTCTCTATTTCTCTCTCTATATCGAGCGTATTCTTGTGAGTATTTGATACTTTGAGTGTTGCTATACGGTGCAAGTTTCCTTCAGCACTATATCTAGTATTCCAGTCAAAAGTACCATCTTTCCGAGGTAAGGGATGTTATTTCTTCTTAAATGATATTATTTTCTTCAGTATCATTATGTCGAAGTATTGATCTGAATTTTTATCAAATTTGAAACTTTTCATGTCGGGGTTACTATTCATGAGTTACTATTCATGAGTTACTATTCACGAGTTACTATTCACGAGTTACTATTCACCGAAAAATAAAATTTTCTTCTTTTCGTCCAAAATATCTATTCTGGATACTAGCTTTGATTGTATCCATGTTTTGATCATTCTTGAATTTTACTCCACTATGATTATTTATGAGGTATTTTTGGACATGGAATAGCTGAAATACGAATCCTTAACATTTATTATTTTGTTTCACTGGATTCGTTTCCTTAAAAAAAATATTTTTCATCATCCTCAGTTCTAAATGATGACATAAATGAATATCTTTGGCCTGTAGTGCAAAGATTAATAATTTCTGATGAATATCTTTGGCCCGTAGTGCAAAGATGAACAGGCGTTGAGGTGAACATGACCAACTGATGAATATCTTTGGCCTGTAGTGCAAAGATGACTATTTGATTCAAGATATTTATTGATTGATATTACAGGGATAAAATGTTGATGATGGGCTTTTAAATTCATAGATAATCGTAGATTTCATTCTCTACGTAACTTCTCTATGAATTATTATTTTTCGCTGCGAATATTGATTTAAAACTTGTTGTCTATTGTATTCTATTAAATTTTTCCCTGTTGAAGACTAACGATAATTTGTTGTATATTATCTTAGTCATAATATTCTTTACTGGGCTAGTTGAGCTCACCCTTTTCCTTGTTGTTCCATTTTCTTCTCAGGAGGCGAGAATGTAGCAGATACTAGTCGGGGTATGGAATGAAGGTTCTAGGAAGTTGTTTTAGTAGTCCTCACCATTTTTTTTGTAAAATATTATTCCAATAATTGTAATGAGGACTTATTTGAGTGTGGATATTGTCTAGATGACAATATTTATATTTACACTCACAATTTTTATGTTGTATTAATAAAGTTGTAGTTATTTCTGTACCATATATTTGGCGACTCAGAATAGGTTGGATGGAATGGACCTATTTTGGGGGCGTCACAGTTGGTATCAGAGCTTAGGGATATGATCTCTGGCGGAGATCGGGGAATAGAACTAGGAGGGGAGAGACGCGTAAATCCTTCGCTAGTGTGTCCTACCTAAGCTTATTTGTTGGTCGGTCATAATATAGGGACATTATGTGATTTGTTAATTTGTTAAATTAACCCTTGTTTTATGGCAGTATTTGAGAATGTCGACTGAGAATGTTAACAGTGGAGTAAATGAAACCGTGGAGACACCTGTACTCACCAACGAGGAGAACGTGCAACAGGCTGGCAATGTTCCTCCTGTGAACAACATCACTGAGCAGACGATGAACGATGAGATGTTTAGAAGCTTTTTGCGATTCATGCAAAACCAGACGAAAGAGATTCCTGTTCAAAATATAGGAAGAAACAATGGCAACGCACAGCTGGTCACAGCCAAGCAGTTCAAAGAGTTGGGACCACCAGAATTCTGGGGAAAGTCAGATCCGATTAAGGCGGAGACATGGGTCAAGCAAATTACCAAGATATTTGATGTCTTGGGATGCACGGAGGAACAGAAGGTTCCATTCGCCACCTTTATGTTCCGTGGCGAGGCAGACTACTGGTGGGAATCTGTGAAGCGTACCCATCCAGCAGCACTCAGCATGTCTTGGGAGACATTTCAAAAACTATTCAATGACAAGTACTTTCCTGAAAGTATTCGTCATATGAAGGAGGTAGAGTTTATTAGACTGGAGCAGAATAACATGACGGTGTCCCAATACGAGGCGAAGTTTGCAGAGTTGTCCAGGTTTGCACCTCATTTGGTGGAGAATGAGGAACGTATGACACGGATGTTTCTGAGAGGTTTGAAACCCGGCATACGTCAATATCTCATTTCTCATAAATTTTCTCTCTATTCAGATGTTGTCAACAGGGCTCAATTGTTGGAGCGAGATAACGAGTACGGTCAACCGAGGGACCACAACCAGGATCATATCGGTGACAACAGTCATCAGAACAATGATAACCAGCGGAGAAAGAAAAGTACAGACAAGAACGGCAACCACTCTGGTGGTAATCGTGGCTATGAAAATAGAAGAAGCGAGTCAGAAGGAGATTTTAAAAAGGGGAGATTCAACAATGATAATACGAAGACGTCAGCACCAGCAGCAACTGGTTCCAAGGGAGGAGAACGACCACCGGTCATATGCTATAAATGTGGAAAAGAGGGACATATCAGCCCAAACTGTTCACAACAGTTCAAGGTATGCTATAATTGTGGAAAGGAAGGACATATCGCTCGAGATTGTACGATAGCGAAACCAAGTTCAGCGGGGACGGTGACTCAAAAGGCTGTCCCAGAAAAGTCAAAGTCAACGGTTCCTGGGAGAGCGTTTGTCGTGACTGGTCAACATGCGAGGAACCCAAACGAGGTGATCACGGGTAAGCTAATCATAAATTCATGTGAAGTTTATACCTTACTAGATACCGGTGCTACCCATTCATTTATTTCTCCTGCTTGTGCTCAACGTTTAAACTTGACTCCGGAGAAATTAGACTTTGATTTATCTGTGGAGACTCCGTTAGGGAAAACTTTCATCACATCCACTGTTTATAAATCTTATTTGATCCAAGTTGGCACCATCACCTTACCTGTTGACCTTATCTCTTTAAAGATACTTGCATTTGACGTGATTTTAGGAATTGATTGGTTAACTACTCATCATGCCAAAATTGATTGTTTTCGTAAGGTGGTTAGTTTTCATATTCCTAATCAACCTGTTGTTCGAATTCAAACAACAAAGCCATTAAAATCAATCACTGTCATATCAAGTCATAAAGCCATTCGTTTATTGAAAAACGGATGTCAAGCTTTTCTAGCCCATGTTATGGATTTGAATAAAGACACGTCAAATTTGAATAATATTCCTGTTGTTAGTAACTTTCCTGACGTATTTCCTGAAGAACTTCCCAGTCTACCCCCCAGAACGTGAAGTTGAATTCTTTATTTATCTTGAACCTGGTACAAAGCCCATTTCTAAAACCCCATATCGAATGGCTCCTATTGAACTTCAGGAGTTAAAAGTCCAACTACAAGAGTTGTTGGACATCGGTTTCATTCGTCCTAGTACATCTCCTTGGGGTGCTCCTGTTTTATTTGTAAAGAAGAAAGACGGGAGTATGCGACTTTGTATCGATTACCGGGAATTAAACCATGTCACCATCAAGAATAGGTATCCGCTACCTCGTATTGATGACCTGTTTGACCAGTTACAAGGAGCACAATTCTTTTCAAAAATCGATCTTCGTTCTGGATATCATCAGCTGAAGGTTAAAACTGAGGATATTCCGAAGACTGCCTTTAGAACTCGGTACGGGCATTATGAATTCTTAGTCATGTCTTTTGGATTGACTAATGCTCCTGCGGCTTTCATGGATATGATGAACCGAGTATTCAAGGATTATTTGGATCAGTTCGTTGTTGTCTTTATTGATGACATCCTTATATATTCCAAAAGCCGTGAAGATCATGAGCACCATTTGAAGCTGGTACTCCAAAGGCTGCGTGAAAACAAGCTATATGCTAAGTTGAAGAAATGCGAGTTCTGGCTTGAGGAAGTAGCATTCCTAGGGCACGTGGTGTCAAAACATGGAGTATCTGTGGACCCGGCGAAGATTGAAGCAATACAAAGCTGGGAGCAACCGAAGACGGTGACCGATGTACGTAGCTTTCTGGGCTTAGCTGGTTATTATCGGAGATTCGTAGAAGGGTTTTCTCGAATCGCTACCCCGTTAACTCAGCTGACTCGAAAGGATATCAAATTCGTATGGAGCGAAGAATGCGAGAAGAGTTTCCAAGAGCTTAAGAGGATACTCATTTCGGCACCTGTTCTGACAATACCATCTGGTTCGGATGGATTTGTTATCTACAGCGATGCTTCAGGAAAAGGGTTAGGATGTGTTCTCATGCAACGTGGGAAAGTCATAGCCTATGCATCGCGACAACTTAAAGAATATGAGAGGAATTATCCTACTCATGATCTAGAGTTGGCAGCAGTCGTTTTCGCGCTAAAGATCTGGAGGCACTATCTATATGGGGAGAAAGTGGAGATATATTCAGACCATAAAAGCCTCAAATATTTCTTCACTCAAAAAGAACTCAACATGCGGCAACGACGTTGGCTCGAGTTGTTAAAAGATTACGACCACACTATTCAATACCATCCTGGAAAAGCAAACGTGGTAGCTGACGCGTTGAGTAGAAGATCATATGCAGGAACGAGTGCGATGATGTCAAGTATACGCGTAGAACCAACTTTAATCGATAAAGTTAAAGTTGCTCAAGCTACAGACCCGGAGCTGATGCGTATGAAGAAGAAAGTGCAAGAAGGTGCTATTCCAGAAGCAAGAATCGATGAAGAAGGAATACTTCGAGTCCACTCCAGACTTTGTGTTCCTAACGATTCTGATTTAAAGTATAAGATCATGATGGAGGCACACAATACACCATTTGTAATCCATCCTGGAAGTACTAAAATGTATCGTGATCTTCGACATACATTTTGGTGGAACAATATGAAGAGAGAGATTGCAAAGTTTATCTCGAGCTGTTTAACTTGTCAACGTGTAAAGGCGGAGCATCAAGTACCAAAGGGTCCATTGCAACCACTTGAGATTCCGAAATGGAAGTGGGAACACATTACCATGGATTTCGTTACGGGTCTTCCCACGGTTTCTCAAGGCATAAATGCTATTTGGGTTATAGTTGATAGATTAACCAAGTCTGCTCATTTCTTGCCGATACGGGAGACTTATTCCATTGAACGTCTTGCTAGTATGTACGTGAATGAGATTGTAAGGTTGCATGGCATGCCAGTATCCATAGTTTCGGATCGTGACCCAAGATTCACTTCAAGATTTTGGGTTAGCTTGCAAAAAGCTATGGGCACGGATTTACGGTTCAGTTCGGCATACCATCCTCAAACGGACGGGCAATTAGAGAGGACTATTCAAACTCTTGAAGATTTATTAAGACTTTGTGTCCTAGATTTCAAAGGAAGTTGGGATAAGTACCTACCATTGGTGGAATTCTCCTACAACAACAGTTATCAGGCAAGTATAGGTGTGGCTCCCTTTGAAGCATTGTATGGACGAAAGTGTCGCTCTCCAGTATGTTGGGATGAGGTAGGAGAAGCAACGTTGTTGGGACCAGAGTTGGTACGAATGACTACAGAGAAGATCCAAACGATTCGACAACGTATACAAACGGCACAGGATCGACAAAAGAGTTATGTGGATCTTCATCGAAAGGACGTGGAATTTGACATTGGGGATCATGTATTATTACGTGTAGCTCCATGGAAAGGAGTTACAAGATTTGGGAAGAGAGGAAAGCTCAATCCACGATTTATTGGTCCATTTCAGATTCTTTACCGAGTAGGAAATGTGGCCTATAGACTTGCGTTACCTCCAAGTATGTCTCGTGTTCATAATATTTTTCATATATCTGTGCTTCGTAAATATGTGAAAGACCCGAACCATGTTATTGAGTTAGAACCGGACGAGATAGCTGAAGACTTAACTTACGAGGAGGTACCTGTCAAGATCATGGATAAGAAGGAGCATGTCCTACGCACGAAGGTCATACCACAAGTTAAAGTTTTGTGGAGAAACCATGCTATTGAGGAAATGACCTGGGAGTTGAAAACGGAAATGAAAGCGAGGTATCCTCATCTTTTCGAAACACCAGGTACGTATGTCAATTTCGAGGACGAAATTTCATAAGGAGGGGAGGTTGTAAGACCCCAAATTATTAATAAATGAAATTTAATTTCCTCTATTTATTATTCTGAAATAGTAAGAGTTGATTTGATTAATGTGGTTAGTTATGGGTAAAATGCGCAAATATTTTAAATAAGCAAGTGGTTATAAAATATTCATTGTTGTCGGGGAATATTTGTTTGGTCGTGGAATATTCTTGTGGTCGGGGAATATTCGTACGACGGCGCAGCCTTGTGTGGGCCCCATAACAGAAAGCGATTGGATGAAGAAAACGATAAAAATAAGTTATTTATAAATAACGGCGTAGTTGTTACCGTTAATACTGTTGGAATACCCGGTGGTTAAAACACAGTAATACGCGTTGTTGCACAGTAGCACACGGTATTGCACCAATTATTGATTCTTACGTAAGAAGGCACTACTCAATAATTGTTACAATAATTACTGTTCAATATTGTATTTTATTGATTCAATAATTGCTGCGTTGATATTTTATATTACTGTTGTTTCAATAATTGTCACTACACAGTATTTTCTATTATCGGAGCAATAATTCATATTATCTGAATAATATTATTAGATAATATTATTGGCAATGTCTAGAAAGTTCTGTCTAAGGAGAGGTTTGGTCATCTAATTGCGCGCCAGTAAGGAGAAATTATTATTGGAAAGCCCCCTCTTTCCTGGGAACGGCCTGGTTGCCAGTACTGTGGTTCTGTAATATTATTTGTGTATAATTAATTATTGATTTATATGATGAGGAAAATATTAATTTTATGTGGATATAGATGGAGAAAATTTTTAATGTGACAATGGTTGAAAATTAATATTTTATCTTTTTCTGATAAAATAATTCATTTAAATATATTATTTTAATAATATATTGATGGTGGTATTTTTACAATGAATGTGGGATATATGAGTATATGAGGAGGAAGAGTATTTTTGTGGCATTAAATGATTAACACATGTTTTGTGTGTTGGTGGACATAATTCTTGACCGAAAATTTATTATTGACTGTAAAATCGCCCGTTTGTGAATTTCGGTCAATTTCTGTTTGGAATTTGGAAAAACTTTCTTCTGCAAAGTTGTAGAGAATTGAATTTCCTATAAAAACTCGCGAGATTCGAATTTTCTGATAAAAGGGCTATTTATTATGAATTATTGAAGTTCTGAAGTTCCGAAATAATTGATTTTTGGAAGTTTTAATTATTATTTTTAAGAAAAACGTTTTTTTTCAATTGAGGGGCATGTGTTAAATGGTTGAAATCAGCTGGTGGTGTGCTTAGGAATTTTGTTTATAAATAATATTATTATATTCAATTTTCTGCTTTGGTGTTCTAAGCATTTTCCTATAAATAGGGTGCTTAGGTTAGAATTGAAAAACACACCAGAAACACAAGTTTCTCTCTATTTCTCTCTCTATATCGAGCGTATTCTTGTGAGTATTTGATACTTTGAGTGTTGCTATACGGTGCAAGTTTCCTTCAGCACTATATCTAGTATTCCAGTCAGAAGTACCATCTTTCCGAGGTAAGGGATGTTATTTCTTCTTAAATGATATTATTTTTTTCAATATCATTATGCCGAAGTATTGATCTGAATTTTTATCAAATTTGGAACTTTTCATGTCGGGGTTACTATTCACGAGTTACTATTCACCGAAAAATGAAATTTTCTTCTTTTCGTCCAAAATATCTATTCTGGATACTAGCTTTGATTGTATCCATGTTTTGATCATTCTTGAATTTTACTCTACTATGATTATTTATGAGGTATTTTTGGACATGGAATAGCTGAAATATGAATCCTTAACATTTATTATTTTGTTTCACTGGATTCGTTTTCTTAAAAAAAAATATTTTTCATCATCCTCAGTTCTAAATGATGACATAAATGAATATCTTTGGCCTGTAGTGCAAAGATTAATGATTTCTGATGAATATCTTTGGCCCGTAGTGCAAAGATGAACAGGCGTTGAGGTGAACATGACCAACTGATGAATATCTTTGGCCTGTAGTGCAAAGATGACTATTTGATTCAAGATATTTATTGATTGATATTACAGGGATAAAATATTGATGATGGGCTTTTAAATTCATAGATAATCGTAGATTTCATTCTCTACGTAACTTCTCTATGAATTATTATTTTCCGCTGCGAATATTGATTTAAAACTTGTTGTCTATTGTATTCTATTAAATTTTTCCCTGTTGAAGACTAACGATAATTTGTTGTATATTATCTTAGTCATAATATTTTTTACTGGGCTAGTTGAGCTCACCCTTTTTCTTGTTGTTCTATTTTCTTCTCAGGAGGTGAGAATGTAGCAGGTACTAGTCGGGGTATGGAATGAAGGTTCTAGGAAGTTGTTTTAGTAGTCCTCACCATTTTTTTTGTAAAATATTGTTTCAATAATTGTAATGAGGGCTTATTTGAGTGTGGATATTGTCTAGATGACAATATTTGTATTTACACTCACAATTTTTATGTTGTATTAATAAAGTTGTAGTTGTTTCTGTACCATGTATTTGGTGACTCAGAATAGGTTGGATGGAATGGACCTATTTTGGGGGCGTCACAAAAGTAACCAAAATCCTACATTGAGGGCACAATAATAGTAGCCAAACCATAAGATAATAGTAACCAAAACATAATAAAGAAGTAACCAAATAGTTTTATGAAAGTAATCAGAACAAGTTTTAATGGTAACCAAAACAGAAACAATGTCCAACTCAGTTTAGGCAACCCTTGTATACTCTCACATATACATTTAACACTTGATATATGTCCTGATACAAGCTTGTAACTATTTGGTTACTACCAATTAATAAAATGGTTACCCTTCTATGCATGTTTGGTTACCAACTGCACCTTTCAAACAATGTATCAGACACAATTTAGAAGTAACAAATACGAACCAACAAACAATGTCAAATCACTGGTAATATAATCAAATATCACTACTAGAAATTTGACATATAGCGACGAGATATAGCGACGGTCAGGACGGAACCCTCGCTATAGTGTTTATATAGCGACAGTCACTGAGTGACCGTCGGTATAGCGCTTTGAAGGGAATCTGTTCCGAGGGTCACAAATTGGCCGTCGGTATAGGACTTCTGTTTGGGTTTTTAGGGAGCTTTACGTTTTGGAATTATTAGGACTTGTTAATTCAGTTTGGGCGCGCACATCCCTCCCATATTTTCCCCCAAATCAATACCAGACAATTCTCGCCCAAATCGACATTAGCATCTTAGTCGGTCCATCTCGTCACTGCATCTCTCCGTCACTCCATCTCTCCGTCACCCATCTCATCACATATCGACATTAGTCGCCCAAATCTCGTCACTCCATATCTCCGTCACTGCATGTCATATGGTCGCACTCCATCTCGTCACTGCATCTCATCTCACTCTATCTCTCCGTCCGGCTTGAATGCATTCTTGCATATTGAAACTATTTGAGCAGGTAATTTCAGGCTTCGATTTATATTTAACCCTAAGTTATGATTTCCTCTATTTCTCTCCTCCATCTAACAAGCCCTAAATTTTAACTTGACTGTCACCGGAGTCTTAGATAAGTTTTCAAAAGGAAGATTCAGCGCGGATGCAGTTTAGCTGTGACGAGTATTTGAGAAATTCAGAACTTGATTAGACTAGCATTTTTCTGGGTAAGTAGAGTTTTTATATTGGTTTATACCTTGTGCACTTACAGTGCTATTTCCAGTGATATTTGCTATTTGCTGGTACTTACGGTGATATTATATCTTGGTGCATTCGTTTCATTTCCTTGATTGTTTGGTTATAAAGTTTGAAGCTATGTATGATTTTTTGAATATAATAAGGGAACATCTTTAACTTTGAGTATTTTTATCTTAGTCCTGCTACTGACTATTGTTTTCTCTGCTAATTTGCAATTGTAGAGTATCTTGGTAGTGAGAAATGACAGCTTTTTGATAATTTTTTCCTTATAGTATTAATATCAATATTGGAAACTTGCAACATGCTTTAAGTAATATTTTCTTTATCTTATAGTAATTGATATTATAATTAAGATTAACTTGGATTTTAAAAAACTTATTTGTGTGGCCTTCCCCCTCAAAAACTGGTTTGTATAGTCTTGTATATCGTTACTAGCTGATGGCAGTACCGGTACAAAAAGGGGAAGTGTAACATGTCATTTTTCTAAAATAATTACCAATGTCTGACCCCTAAATTATTAAGCCAAATCAAGCCAACGAGCAAATGACAATCATAAACAAAAGATATTAACGAAGTGAAGGCAGTTAAATATCTTTGCATTACAAAAAGAAAAGCATCCTAACGTCTCTTAACCTCTAATTCTTGTACTTGAAAGTGATGAGAAGTCTATGCTGTGAAAATGAACAATTTCACCCCCGAAATCCCATGGCTGTTGCACTAAGATCAAAATCATCTAGAGAAACAGCTTCTTTCACTGTTTTTCGGTTCAGATACTTTATACTCAACCAAATGCAAGCTGGCCGTACGGCCATTTTCCAAACCAGTTCCAGAACTAAATTGGACCATTATTTTACAAACACTTCTTATCATCTCACCTCTTTCAAACCCGTATCCCTTTTAGGCGAATTAGTCGACATGTGTTACGATATATAATCCCATGTGTTCTCAGGGTTTTAGTAAGAATAAAAGGAGAATTAATATAACCAGTTCTTATGGGGACCCTCTTGAAGTTTGGCAGCCTCCCGGGGATGGAATTGTGGTCCGTCCTCGTTTGACATTTTTACGACCTTTTTTATTTTATTTGAGTGAACTGGGAGTTTGGTTGGCATTCAAGGTACTTAATTATGATAATTAATTATGATAGATTTCTATACGCAATATCATTCATGTGGTTCATTTTGAATTAGGGACACGACATCATGGATAAGGGGTGGATGGAATTACCAAGATATTCTAGAGAATATCTTGCAGGCCTTGAAAGATTTCTGAACTTTGGTTTCGAAAAAGTGGGCATGGTCACTAGAAGAATTCCTTATCCATGTAAAAATTGCGTGAATGGAAGATACCAGATTCGAACAACTATTCGTGAACATTTGATTTGTGATGGATTTATGTTTGGCTACACGAATTGGGTGCATCACGGGGAAGATAAGATTGTCAGGGATGTGAGCAATGATGATATTCATGACGAACCATCACAATCCGAAGATGATCATCGTATGCCTGAGATGATAAATGATATATTTAGGGATTACGGTGTGGATTCGTCGGCTGAAGCTTCAAAATACCAAAAGTACATGTCAGAGGCCAATCAACCTTTATATCCTGGATGTGAAAATGAGACAGTCCTTTCATTCGTTGTATGGCTTTTCAATCATAAAAATGTTAGCAAATGGACTGATGTGTCCTTTGATGGATTGCTCCGTGAGTTCAAGTCATCATTTCCATCATTTGCAAAACTTGCCTGATAATTTTTATGAAATGAAGAAAATGGTTGGAAATTTAGGGTTTGATTATGAGAAGATTGATGCATGCGAGAATGATTGTATGCTCTTTTGGAGGGAGAATGAAAAATTAGAGTCTTGTACAGTTTGTAAATCATCGAGATGGAAGCAGACCGAGATGGTTGTATCAGAGAAGACACAAATAGATACAAAAACTAAGAGGAGCAAAGTAGCTGTGAAGCAATTACGTTATTTAGCGTTAATTTCGAGATTGCAGAGGCTATTTATGTCTGTAGAAACTGCAAAATACATGACGTGGCATCATGTAAAGCGACGGAAAGATGGAGTGAATCGTCATCTAGCTGACTCTGCAGCTTGGAAGCATTTGGATACAATGTACCCTATATTCTCTCAAGAACATCGAAATGTAAGACTCGGACTGTCCACTGATGGCATGAGTCCCTTTACCCATGGGTCACCGTATAGTATATGGCCAGTGACAATTGTTGTATATAACTTACCACCATGGATGTGTATGAAGCAGGAGTATTTTATCATGCCGTTGTTAATACCTGGTCCAAACTCTCCATGTAATGATATTGACGTGTATATGCAACCTTTAATTGAGGAGTTGAAGATACTATGGAGTAATGGGGTTGAAACATATGATGCATCTACCGGTACAAAGTTCCAAATGCATGCGGCACTGTTGTGGACAATTAGTGATTTTCCAGCTCTTGCTATACTATCTGGTTGGAGTACTAAAGGTAAGTTGGCTTGTCCATCATGTCAAATGAACACTCGTTCTTGTAGATTGCAAAGTAAGGAATGTTATATCGGGCATCGTTGTTTTCTGGAGTCGGGTCATAGTTATAGGTTTGATACACGAAGATTTAACGGAGAATGTGACCATAGTGAAGCTCCGGTGGTGCCATCAGGATTTGATATTCTTGAACAAGTTAATGGCATTAATTTCACTTTTGGAAAGACACCCACTAGCACGAAGACCATTCCCCATGACTCAAAACATAATTGGAGGAAGAAATCTATTTTCTTTGAATTGTCATATTGGCGGATACTTTTGTTGCGCCACAATATAGATGGAATGCACATTGCCAAAACATTTGTGATAGCCTGATTGGGACATTGTTGAGTGTGCAAGGAAAGTCAAAAGATAATTTAAAAGCACGATTGGACTTGATGAAAATGGGTATAAGAAGAGAGCTCCATCCAATACCAGTGCAAGCAAGCAATTCAAAGTACCTTTTGCCGGCTGCAAGCTACTCAATGTCTAAGAAAGAAAGACATGATTTCTTGCAAGTGTTGAAAAATGTTAAGTTACCTGATGGATATGCTTCAAATATTTCACGTTGCATCAATTTGAAGGGGGGCAAGATCTCAGGTCTTAAAAGTCAAGACTGCCATATTTTAATGCAACAATTACTTCCAATAGCAATACGATGTACCAACTTGCCTAGACATGTCTGCTCAACAATAATTGAACTTTGTAACTACTTCAGAGAATTATGTTCCAACTATAACACATCGGAAGATTATGAACGGTTGAACAAAAAAATTCCGTTAATACTTTGCAAGCTTGAGATGGTGTTTCCTCCTGCTTTCTTTGATATAATGGTACATTTGTGTGTCCACCTTGCTGAAGAGGCGAAGATAGCTGGAAATGTTAAATATCGACAAATGTGGGCTTTTGAAAGATACATGGGCAAGTTAAAAGGGTATATTCGCAACAGAAGTCGTCCAGAAGGGTCAATTGTTGAAGGGTATATTGCTGAAGAATGTGTTACATTTTGCTCAAGATATTTGAGTCAAAACAATGCTGCATGGAAACGAGTTGGAAGAAATGAAGCTGGATATGAACAAGGAAAAGAGATTCTCTCTGTATTTAGAAACATAGGTCGATTTCTTAATGTCCCAAAAGTTTGTACTCTATGTAGCGATGATGTCAAGAGTGCACACCTGTATGTGCTATTCAATTGTACAGAGGTTGAGTCATATCTAAGGTGAGTAAATAAAGAATGACATTTATTGTTCGAAATATTAATAACTTATGTTAGCCAGCTAGCTATGACAAAAAAAATTGTTTGTTTATTTGTTTGTAGTATTTGGCAAGATTCATATATGTTGCGACGTGGAAAGCGTAAGCAAAAACCGACGCCAAGGGAAATTAGTAATAAATGGATGGAATTTGCTTATATCGCTACCATTTTGTAGATGGCAACTATGAATAACGATGCTTCAAAGGCAGGAGAGGAGATGGTTATTTGGTAAATGGGTATCGATTCCATTCGACAAGTTGTGAGAGTAAGAGGAGAACGCAGAATAGTGGGGTATATGTGGTAGCAACTACTCGTGGATATTCATCTGCTAGAGATCGAAATCCCAAGGAAGATATAGTTGAATACTTTGGTATTTTGGAAGATGTTGTTGAATTAGATTATTATGGATCTGGAAAAGTTGTTCTATTCAAATGTAAGTGGTATGACAGTTTAGCACGTGATAGAGGGGTCAAAACTGATGACTATGGCTTCACGCTTGTAAATCATCAAAAGTTTGGTTCAACCGATGAGCCTTTTGTAATGCCTGCTCAGGTTCAACAAATATTTTAGTTATGTTTTAGTTTTGTTTAGTTTATATATCTTGATTTTTTCTCTCTTTTAGGTTCTCGACCTAAGAGGAAGCGTGAACCAACGATGGGAGCAAAGTTATGGTCAAATATCGATGCACCCAAGAAAGTAATTTATGATGCAAATGGTCAACCTGTTGGGGGAGAGGCCAATAAGTTAACCACTTTTCTCGGGTGTCTTGCTCACAATGGAGAATTTTTTCCAATAAGTACTCCAACATGGTCCAATATGACAGAGGATAACATGACAAGGGCTTGGGATGAAATTCAGGTTATTAATCATACCATTTTATAGAATTTGACATTAAGCACATTGAAACAAACTAATATATGTGTAAATTTGTTTGTTGTAGAAACGATTTACCACAGATCACCCCAATGCTAAGAGAAAACTGATGACTATCATGAACAATAGGTGGAGAGATTGAAAGTCTAACTTAAAGAGTAATAATTTTGTGCCTGGTGACCGTGCCAAATCGATAGCGAGTACTATCAACAATGATCGAGTAAATCCTAAGCAATGGGTTGCGTTGGTTGATTATTGGCTAACTGATGATGCACAGGTTGTGTTTATTCTAAGTTATGTATTATCAATTCTTACTTATTGTTATATATTATTATTAATTTATAAATACATGCAATGCAGGATATAGCAACAAAAAATTGTGAAAATCGGAAAAAATTGTTGGTAGGTCATACATTGGGCACTAAATCAATTCCAAAAAAGAAGTATGAATTGGTAATATTTGATGTTATTTCAATATTTTTTATCGTTAATCATGTATTAGACTTTTATCAATAGAGTATTTCTTGAATTATGTACTATTTTTTGTTTTATTTGTAGTACCAAATAAATAAAAAAGAGATTGATCGAGCAGATATGTATATACAGTCCCACACTCGAAGTGATAACTCAATTTTACCGGGAGCATCCTCGAATGTGGTACGTATTTATCAATCCTCAAACAATGGGGTTTTTTAACTCTTTATCCCTGTATGTGTGTGTGAGTTTGTTTTAGAGCATTCATTTACATGAATTTAAACCTGGCCTTTTCAGATTCTAAATACTGTGATCCCTACAAGAATATAGTTAAGTCACATTATGGAGGCACCAAGAAAAACTTCCTACTTTTATATGTTCCTAGAAGCATAGACCTTTAATTTGTTCATTAATAAATCAGTCACTAAACTAGAGTATCAAATTCCCAAAAGATCAACAAAATAAATTAGTAAGCATAAATAGAGAGACCATTTCATTTTATAAAAACACAGACGAATGAATGAATTAAATTGAATGATTCTACATAAATAGTTGCCAGCCTTTATATTACACACTAAATTAATGTCATTGAACATGTTGTATATGGGACAAAGCAATGCACGTCCAACCTTATAAGTAGAGTCAAAATAGCTATACATGCAGTTCCTAGCTAAACATATGATGTCATGAACTTGACATTTATCGGACTAATTCTCACCCCCTAAGATCAGGAATGAACAACTCAGGAAGACTTTTCATAGGCAGAAAAGAAGATCAGGGAAACAATAATCACATAGACCTCAGCAAATATAGTGTTACTTCTCTTCTAGTTTGTATTAGTGTAATTATTTTAATTTTCAAGTTATATGTTTGTTGTTTGCATATGGGGTATGCAACCAATGAGGAAGAGCAAAGGGAAATGTGGCAATGATGAAAAATCAATCTCTCACTCTTTAAAATTCAATACTCATTGTTGTAGTGTAATTATTTTAATTTTCATTACTCAGGAAGCTAAATACAAGATGGTATCTCAAGAACAATGTCTAAATAGGTAACCAATATAGAAAGAAGGAACATTTAAGTATGTGGAATAGAATATCTTGTAAGTTACTTTCGAACAAGATTAAAAATAATAATAGAATAACATAACAGAATTACTACTATTATTTGCTACTCTTCTTTAAGTTATGTTGAATTGCCTTGTATATTTAAGTTACCTTGTATGTTTAAGTTGTGTATAATTTGCCTCGTATATTTTCACAGGAAAAAATTATTGAGTTAAAGAAGACTCAAGAATCGACTGGTGAAAGCAGTAGTACAGGACGGAATGATATCCTTGCACAAGTTCTTGGACCAGAGCGACATGGTAGACTTCGACAAGGTGGAGTTGGTGCCACAGCAACAAACACTTGGGGGCCTTGTGACACAAATAATGAGGTACAACGTGAGAATCAAGAATTGAAAGCTGAGTTGAAAAAGGTGCGGGAAAAAGGAGATGATACTGCAAGGAAAGTGGATGAACTATTATCAATGATGACAGAATTTATGAAGAATTCATCAGTTCCAAATGCTTAATCCAACAATCAGGTGTTGCTCTCTCACTTCACTTATACTTAAATTTTTGGGGCTATCATTCTGTTTTTATGGATTAACAAGTTCACTTGATAATTAATTTGTAGAATCGATACACAGAAGGGGATAATGGTGATATTAGCGGATCAAATAATCTTATAGAGGACCTGTGACATGTCTCGTGCTGCTAGAGATATGTTACACGTGCTGTTGGAAATTTGTTATATGTAACACTATTTTTTATGAAAATTTGTTAGATGTGATACTAAAAATATGTTAAATGTGTTGTTGGTTATGTACTGTTTTGATATATAGTAACAGTATTTTGGATGGTTATGTATATTTAGATGATATTATACATTAATAGACTTTATTTGTTTTATTCTTTTAGTTGTAAATGTTATATTCATATTGGATGGTTGAATGTAGTTATGTTTCTTAACAGGTAAAAATAAATAAAAATTATTGTATAAAAACAGCATGCTTTTTAAAAATTTGGGGAAGATATAGCGACGGTCATGACCGTTGCTAAAACTAATATTTTTTGGCAGTATAACACCTATAGCGACGGCCACGACCGTCGCAGTATCTCACAGCCATCTCACCTATAGCGACGGCCGGAGACCGTCGCAATATCTCACAGCCAAATCTCATCTATAGCGACAGTCGGCGACCGTCGCAGTATCGCACAACCAAATCTTCTATAGCGACGGTCACGACCGTCGGTATATCCACTTTCTGACCGTCGTTAAAACCTTCAAGCGCGTTTTTGTGGAGTTTTCTGGCGACGGTCTGACCGTCGCTATAAGAAAAAAGACCGTCGCTATAGTTTTCAGCGACGGCTTCTATAGCCACGGTTGCCGATCGTCGCTATAGCCTATAGCGACGGTCTTTTTATCTATAGCGACGGTCGGCGACCGTCGCTATAGCTTGATTTTCTTGTAGTGTATGTAATCCCATTTATATAAATTCCAATAAACATTACAAACTCACTAACCATAACAAATGGTTATGGATATCCAACAAAAACCAAAGTACGAAACACAATCCTTTTAATTCTTGATTGAAATTTAAATAAGGTTTATTTCTTCCCATGACATTTGTCGCCATGATCTCATTTCGAGCAACATCAAGAGGCTTGTTTGAAGCAAAATTTCTATTATCTCGATAATAGAACAACATGTATACTTTCTGATCCAAAACCTTCTTCTCACTAACTTGAACAACCTGTGAATCAACAAGTGCAGCAAAAGTAAATTAAAAAACAATCAAAAAAATAAAGGACTATTAGACTATGCAAACCAGTTTACGCCACTAATTAGTTAATTAGTCTAACAACTATGATGATGATGAAGAAGAAGAAGAAGAAGAAGAAGAATGTTTTAGAGAGAGAAATACCAGTACAAAAGTTATAGGAGTTGGGAGAAAAAGAAGGTTTAACAACAGAGGTTCACGCGTTTAAAAAAAAATCACCCGAAATTAAGGAATCCTAATTGCACTAATATTCTCATAAATTAAAGAATCCTAATTGCACTAATATTGTAAATAAATATGAGAAAGTGTATTACTTTTGTAATTATTTTGTGTATATTTTATTTTTGTAATTACTTTTACAAATGTACTATAATATGTAATTAATCCATTTATTAATTAGTAGTCCGGTCTTGAATTTTACTAATGTATTGGACCTCATGTATTTAGGTTCATGTTATAACAGTTAGAGTTTCTCTAGTTATTATAAAAAAACATTGTTTGGTGTGAATAATTGTAAAGCGTGTGAGGTATCTAATAAATACATCAGACAAATAAAATTAGCCAAATTAGTGAACCTGAGTATATCGCGTGTTCTTACTTTTTGATTTTTCATATAATATCTGTATAATTGCAAATATTATTCGTTCTTAAATTCTAACAAAACGTTTCAAGGTCAGGTTTTCATTGTGGACAAAGAACTGACAATGACCAAGTGTTCCTCAAGAAAATAAAAATAATAATTAAGTACTTATATTTCTCTCCTTTAATTTATTACAAGTTGAAAAACCAAGAAAGTTATAAAAAATAGAAGTAGAGATTAACTTCCAAAAATTTCTTTCATATTCATTTCGTTTCAAAATTAAAGATACAGTTTGACTTTTAAAGTTAAATGACGACATATTAAACTTTAAAATTGATATATCTCATAAAAACTTATAATAAAATAAATTTTATTATCAATAGTTTTTATTATATACTTTACAATTATAATAATTGTATTAAAATTAAACAAATTCACAACAATTTAAAGTTTAACACACCGTCGTTTAACCTCAAAAGTCAAATTGTATCTTTAATTTTGAAACAGAATCATATTTCATCATTTTCAATGTGTGAGCTAGCCCGTATTTAAAGTTTAGAATTTCTTAAACAAAAGCTCAATCATCTAACTCTGATATACAAAAATACTCTCATTTTAAGACAGGGTTGCGAACTAATCAATTACTAGAAGCTATGGCCATAAGATCTTGAATACACACTTTTTATATGGTTATCGAGAGTTTTATATATATATATATATATATATATATATATGAGAAAAATATATGTACATAACTGTGTATTACATTGTCCGTACTGTCGCCATAACTATTCTGGGTTGTAGCGATGAGTGAACCGTACGTGTATATACATATAGCCCTATATATATATATATAGAGAGAGAGAGAGAGTCCGAATCTTAAGCTCACCCCTTATCCAATTCACCCGAGCTCATCTCCGTTAGCGACGGACACGACGACGGATCGATCATACAACCGTCGTCTATACTTTTAGCGACGCTATATATTGTCCGTCGCTAAAAGTATAGACGACAGTTGTATGACCGAATCGTCGCCGGGTCCGTCGCTAAAGAGGGTGAGCTCGGGTGAGTTAAATAAGGGGTGAACTTAAGATATATATATATATATATATATATATATATATATATATATATATATATATATATATATATATGCTACAATAGAACCCTATTCCTTTCTTAATTAAGATGGTTGTGTTGTGCCTTCACCTTTTTTTTCACTCCCTCTCATATATATCTAAAATTTGTGCACTTTCTCCTCCATCCATTGCTTCAATAGTGGTAGGGTTATTGATTGTGAATTGAGTTGCCCAAAAGTTGATTTGTTTTTATTGAAATTTTTTTGGTCCATGCCCTAATTCCTTCCAAAAAGGTGACCTAATTTATGTAATAAAGTTTTAAACAAATCCCACCACCAATATATAAAGATTCCAAGAATGAATTGGATGGTTTAGAGAAAAGGCACTTCTGGCGGTGTCTATGAATTAAGCTACTATATGTGTAAATTAATGATATTTTTGAAGGAATCAAAATAGTTTTAGTCACTTAACTTGATCACCATTCATTGATTCTAACAGCTGGATCCTACTTTATGTAATTATTATCTCTCTTTTTTCCCCAAAAATTCTCGAGTTCAATGATTTATTTTTCCATGGAAAATTTATAAATGTAGTCAAATTGACAAATGTATAGAATTGATTGTGTTTGAGGAAGAACAATTGTATTAAAGTGCTTATTAGTGAGAAAATATTTGTCTTGCTCAGCCAAGTCAATTGGTCCTATTAACTAGGATCCAATTACCATAAAATTTATTTCATGATAAGTTAGTCAATTGACCAATGCAGTTGTGACATGAAGAGGGAGAGATCACCTCCTGGCCTGCGTATCAACCCTGTATTGGTCAATTGACCAAAGTTAATTTCATGTTAATCACTCCTTATTAACTATTCATGTAAAATCTCGCACATGATTTTGAATTTTATTAATTATTTATGTAAGGAGAATCTTACATAAATATCAATTTTTCTTGTAGAAATATCATTTCTGTAACAAAATTATCTGTTTTGATCCGAAGTTAATTTTAATTTGTTTTGTTCATTAATTTTGAAAAAAGAAAAGTTAAGAATAGAGAAGTTGCATAAAATAATTAGTTTTTTTTAAAAAAAATTTAAAATCTTATAAATAAGAAAAGTTGTCAAAAGAGAAAATTTAGCCCCACAAACTTGGTCCAATTTCAAAAGTCATGGCTGGCCGGGCCTTGTGCAATTTCTTCTCTATTTGTCACAATGGTAATAACAAAGAAATTGATATTTCTACATCATTTTTTGATAATTTTACACATATGACTAACATATTAGTCAATAAAAATTCGATATATCAGTTAATATGTGGGTCATACGTGTAGAAATATCAAAATATAATGTGAAAATATTAATTTCTCTAAAGGTAATTTTGGGTTGACTAATAACACTTATATAAATTAAATATGAGAGTGTCTTAATGTCCTCATCCAATAATAATAGAGATTTGGGTTCAAACATACTTTTGGCTGAAGAAAAAATGATAATTTGTTTTTTGATTCCAACACTTTTGACAAAAACATAAACTACAAAATGATCCTTAAATCACTAAAAAGAAATAAAATCTCTTACCACACACTTACCTGAAAATTGTCATTAATACCTTCAAATTAAAATCACTTTTATAATTATGTAGTTAAACATTATTCTAATTTATTTTATTTATAAAAAACACTTTTATCAAAAACTCTGCAACTAAAAGTGTCTCACCGCACCGTAGAGCACAACTTGGTGAAATGTACAATTACACTATCAAGTCTAAATATTCTCATTCATTCTAAATAATAATTATGTGACATTTCGAAAATGTAAGCATATTTCTGGTCTCTTGCTTCAACCTAATAGAATTCAAATTAATAAACCATGCCGGTCAAACTAATTCTACTTTATTCATCCAGAATGTTGAATTAGTGACCCAAAAATTAGAATTTTTGGTACAAAGTGAAGACAAATATTGGAACACTAGCTGTGTCAATATTGACGGTGTGATTTATCCTAAATTTTGGACGGTCAGGATAATTTATTAGAGTAAGGAAAAAATTTAAAATCAGTTGTATTTTGTTAGATAGACTAGCTGTGTCCCGTGACTCCGGCACTACATGGACGGTGAGATTTATCCCAAACTTTGAACGACCCAGATAATTTATTAGGATGAGCTGAAAATTCAAAATCAGTTATATTTTATTAGATAGATTGAGCTTGAAAATGTCCCAATTTCATTGACAGCAACAACAAAGTTACAAAATTGAAATGAGCACTTGCACTTGAAATTTCTCACATACATAGACTATAGATACATATACTGAACGGATTTTTCCGGGAACATAAAAATACAGAGCAACTACATTAGTGAAATTACCACATTACCCTTGTTATGGACATCGACAAGAATTACATGAATCCTAAAGTTCAGTTCTTTCTTGTTTTCCTCATAAACTTTCCCTAATGAAAATCTCAATCATTAACTGGTCTTAAAGGGCTTATAAACCTTAAGATCAGTAACAACTCCAGCAAAGGAACCAGCCGCGGCCGCAATCGAAATAATTAGGCAGGCACCACTCAAAATTTGAAGAGAAACCCATCTAGGACTCCACTTTGATATTTTCTTCTGAACTATGTACATTTCCACCGGGAAATAAACTGTAAGTGGCCAAAATCCGAAAGCTCCGAGAATCCCCACAACGTCGTTAAAGAATGGCATAAGCATCGATATAATCGTGGTTATGATCACGAAAATTGTCCTCCAAACTAGGCGAAAAAGGTTGAGTTTGTAGGGCTTGATGCCCCCTGGCAATGGGATGTCATATTCCTTGTTTATGAAGTCACTTTGTGGGAATGATTTTGTTGCATGTTTTTCGACAAAGGCGAAAAGGGGTTGGCAATAAACTTGGTATGCGCCCACTAGGTGGATTACTATGGCGGCGTTGGCGATATCAAGGAGCCAAAAGGGGTTGTAGAAGCCGAATCCGGTTAGGAGGTTGCCAGGGGCTAAGTCTCCAAATGCTGCATAGCCAAAGCAGCCACATAGCATGTAGAAAGCTGTTGTGACTGCTACACTTATTAGTGTGGCCTTTTTCATTGTCTTGGTTTCTGATGGTGGGGATTTGACTGTGTCCTGTTTTTTGTAAATACATAAAGAATGAGTAAATTAGATTATAAATTTTGATTGCTAGAGATTTGAATGATTTGTTTTTGGATGATAATTTACCTGAATTTCTATAAGGATGAGGGAGTAAGAATAGGCAAAAGCTATGGCTCCAAGTGCTTGGAAACTCCTCCATATTTTTTGAGTTTGTGTGACAGTTCCAATGCTGATTCCTGTTAGGCTTCCCCTGAATTTGCCAATTTCTGATAATTTAGAAAGAAACAAGATTAGAACTAGTTTGTACTTAGATATAAGTTTGAAAGTCACCGAAAAATGTAGAATCATCTATTTTACTGATGATTCCAGACAATTCAAAATGGGTAGTCAGCACATAAAAATAAGTTGCGTTTAAATAGTATAAAGTTGCATTTCAGATGACCATTAATTATAATACTAGTATTAGATAATTGCAACTCTGCTATATAAAATGCATCTAATTTCTATAGACTGTCCAAATGAATTGCCCGTTTGCACCGCCTAGAATCGTGGTCCCTTTTTTACCTACGACTTTGGAAATTCCTAGAGCAAGACCAATTGAGGAGTAAGTGAAGGACATGACTGCAGCAACTATTGAGAGCCAAGATATTTGATCAAAATCTGGGATTTGAGAGAAGAGAATTTCCATGGCACCAAAAGCAATCATATAGGGGGTGCTTGAAACTAAGCAAGGATCCTTTGCATGACTACCATGGAAGCAATTAGACCTCTTGATTGCTCTGTTTCATCAAAGTCAAGAATTCCCATTAGCCCAAAAAAATATCCCAAAAACAATAAAATTAGAATAAATAAAGCAACTAAATTTACGCTCACATCATGCTTATAGATGCCGCAATTGTGTACCCAATAGCAACCCCAAAAAGATTCAAGTATTGAATTGCACCACAAATTTTAACCTTGAAACCACCTAAAAAAGGAAAATAAAATAAAATAAACACATTGTTATATACTAAAACTTGAACTTTGGGGTAAAAGAATAAAAACCCACTAGTCAATTCAGCTCAAATTGTTGGAATTTGGAGAAAGAAAAAAAAAAGCAAAAAGTTTACCAAGATTGGCTTGAACAGCCTCCATATAAGTATAGTTTCTCTTGCCATCAACAGAGCGATAACAAGAAGCCAGAAGGCAAGAAGTGTAGTAAGTCACAAAAGAGAACAAGAACAAAACAGTTGGACCAGCAATCCAACCAAGCTGAGCAGTGGCCCAAGCCAAGGACAGAACTCCAGAACCAATTACTGCTGTTATTATGTGAGCACTTGCTGTCCAAACAGTCCCTATAAAATCAAACAAACACTCCCAAAAAAAATGTAAATAACAATACAAAACATGAAATTATAAAAATTAAGCCAAATGATATTTTCACAATGGTTTCACAAGACTCCTCGGACATATACAGTAAATGGATCCCATATTTAAGTGAATTAGGAGATTACGGTTTCTGCAATAAGTAAGTTTTTTTTTCTTGGTAAATATTTGGAATGTACCGGTTCTTTTGAGGCGGCCGTCGTCGTCGAAACATTTCGAGCCACCCTGCGGTGGCACCGACACCTCAAAGCTATGATTCTTTGCGGCGGCGCAGTCAACCATCTTTGAATTGAGTGATTCAAAACAGAGTAAAAAAAATATTGTGTCAGATGAAATATATGTAGAAAAAAGAGCTGTATAGTGTCTTGTAATAAATGAAGCTGATATGTTGACTAGCTAGTTTTCAGCTTCTAACTGTTTTTTCCAGTACTTTAACTACTGATACTAAAATGGACATAAACACACACTCCCCAAGAAATTCACAAAAACCCAAATGGATAATGGAGTTTTGGCAAGATGGGTATGCTTCAATTTCATCAAATATAGATAGATATAGAGAGAGAAAGTTAATGAGAGAGAGTTGAAGAAGATGGGATGCTCTTTAAGAGCAAAGAGGGGGTATATATAGCTGCTATAAAGTACTCCCTCTCTCTTGGTGTACTTTTCATCCGAATTAAAAAGAGGAATGAAATGATAAAATTATTCATAATAATATGTCATTAATTATTTTTAATATATATAATAGTGACTTTTTAGCTTTTTATTTTAAAATATTTTCAGAACATAACTAATTATACTTATTAAATATAGAGAAATAATTAGAATGAGAAAAATATGAGACTATCCAAAATAATAATAAGAACTTTTATCACCACGGAGGGAGTAATAAAAAGTGGTACAGAAAGGCCACAAGCCCAAAAAAGACAAAATTGTCAGCGACTGGTTGCAATTTAATAAATAATTTTTTTGTTGTAAAAATATTTTTACAGACGGTGGAAATGAACTGCCTAAACTAAACGGCCATGAAATCAGGATCCAATTATTACTCCTACTGTTATTAAAAAAGATTCCATGCACCCAAAATCTTGATATTGAAAAGATCTCTCGAGTTCCACAAACTTTTACCCACCTCTACTTAATTTATCACTGCTTTCAGCCTCATGCATATGCACGTAATGGTAGATAACAAAGAAGCAGAATCAAAGTCTCATGAATGATGCAATAAAAGTTTAACGAATATAGAAATAAATAAAAATTAATTATATAAAGAAGCCCTTATAATTAAAATATATGCTATGAATTTATGGTTGGTTGGTTTGGTTAAGGTAGCATGGGCTAGATGGACAAGTGGGCATGCAGAATAGAACTTGTTAGATTCGGTTTCTTGATTTCCTTTAAATTAAAAGTATCAAGAAAGAGGCTGAGGGTTAAAGAAAAGCATATTATGTAATTTAATTCATATAAACTTGGGTACGGAAACAAAAAAAAATAACTTTTACCAAGAGAACAGAGTTTGTTAACGGTTGAGAACAGAAAAGAAAACTGATGAGAGGGATCACGTAAAAATATCAATTTTTTATGTGAAAATATCAGTTCTCCAACTTAATTTTTTTTTCTTTTAAATATTAATTGTTAATAGTTTATAATAATCCACGTTGTTTAGCAAGTTTTAAAAAGAACTATAGTTAATGTAGAAGGTACAAGATCGCTGATCGAAAACATGTCAGTTGTCAGGTACCTCAAGCTCTCTTTTTCTCGGAATTAAGTTTTGCAATTATCAACAAAATTACAAATTGCCAATGCCTTTATAAATGTGCAAGTTAATATATATATATATATATATATATATATATATATATATATATATATAGTCCGACTCTCCCAAACGAACCGGAGGGAGTGAACCGGCTATAACGACAGTTTTTCCGTCGCTATAACCAGTTCGTTCTTAGGTCGCTCCCTCCAATTCGTTAGAAAAGCGGACTGTATATATATATATATATAGGAATATATCAAAGAAAAAAACACAACAAAAACCAACAAGAATGGGAATGAGAACACACAAACAACAATATATATAACTTTTTTTTTAAAAAAAAACAAAGGAGAAGAAAGAAAGAAACTAGAAATGTTGGAGTTTTATACCTTCATTTTGAAGCTCTCTTTTCTATAGAGACCTAAAAGGTTTCGTCTCCCTTATCTGCTGAGACAAACTCCAACTCTACCCAGCTAGAAGGGGAAAATGGTGATGAGTCACTTATAGCTCTCTAGTTTGTTTTCTCAATGATCAATCTCCTTAAGCATATATATATATAGGTAGACAGAGAGACAAATTAAAATAATATTTTAATTGAAATATGTCAATTTAAAATCAATACCTATATATCAATATGAAAAATTCTCATCCACCCTTAGCTGAAGGAGAATAAGTTCTTTTGGTATTTGATCATTCAGTCCCCGTATATAATGGCTGGGAGGCATATACACATATAATTGAGTTATTTTTCAGTCAAACATGTCCTTATTATGGTTTTTAGAATAATCCCAAAATGGTGTTACCACTTAGGGTTTTCATAATTATAAGCTATTCATGCATGCTTAGATATATATTAGATTGGTATGCAATAAGAGTATCCTATTCCCTTTTCTCCTTATCTTTAATTAGTTCCCAAAGTCTGAGGAAAGGGAAGGTTATTACTCAAAGAGTGAAGAGTATCCTTCAAGTTTGAATTCTTTCTTTCCACCACTGATTATTTGGCCATTCTTTCTATTATCCCCCAGTTTTATATATATATATATATATATATATATATATATATATATATATATATATATATATATATATATATATATAGCTCGGCTCATTCCAGCGAACTGGAGAGAGCGAACTAAGAGCGAACCAGCTATAGCGACGGTTTTTCCCGTCGCTATAGCATAAAAAATCGGCTTTCTATGCTATAGCGACGGAAAAACCGTCGCTATAGCCGGTTCGTTCTTAGTTCGCTCCTTCCAGTTCGCTGGAGAAGCATACTATATATATATATATATATATATATATATATATATATATATATATATATATATATATATATATATACGGTCCGGATTAAGTGCATACTCCTTATCTTACTCACCCGTGCTCACCCCCTTTTAGGCGACGATTTTGGTCATACAACCGTCATCTATACTTTTAGCGACGCTATATGTTGTCCGTCGCTAAAAGTATAAATGACGGTTGTATGACCAAAACCGTCGCCTAAAGGGGGGTGAGCACGGGTGAGTAAGATAAGTGGTATGCACTTGATCCTTGCTATATATATATATATATATATATATATATATATATATATATATATATATATATATATATATAAGCCTTTAATTTTTTTTTTCATGTTAAATTATTCACCACCAACTGTCCCAAAACCAGAGTTCTATTTTAGTAAAAGCATGCATTTTGAAAAAAATTATCTATATCCTATTTAAACCTATAAGTCAATCGTGGTTTGAAACATCATATCGCTTTTTAATTTATTTTTTAAAAATAAAACTCTAAATATGTGAAACAGAACAGGAGAAATTAATAACGTGTTTTGAAACATCACGTCGCCTTTTAATTTATTTTTTAAAAATAAAACTATAAATATGAGAAGCAGAACAAAAGGAAAAATAGAACTCAAGGCTTTCTAGTTTTAATTCATTAATAATTGAATTTATTATGCATAATAATTATTTTTAATTAATAATTGAAATTTTCCTAGTTTTAATTCATTAATAATTGAATTTATTATGCATAATAATTATTTTTAATTAATAATTGAATTTTTTTCTGCCAGAATATTACATCAATTTAATGCTGGATGGCAACCATATGAGATGCTGTCGCTTGGAAATATTAGTTATGTTTATTTTTATTAAATTGGGCATATTTAAATTATCTTAGTGATTTTATGATCTTCTGATGTTTAGACTTTTAATATTTTTTTTAGTGAAATATTATACATGAAAAAGAAGTTCCTAGTTTTGTGTTGGCTGGTTGCTATTCAAAGAATAATATCTTATACTCGTTCTAAAATTAGATATAAAATTTGACTTTTAAAATTAAATATATATTAAATTTTAAATTGATATGAATTTATTTAGTTTTAGTTGATACAGTTATTATAATTATATAATATAAAAAAATTATTAATCATAAAATTTATTCCATTCTAAACTTTTATGAGTCATACCACTTTTAAAGTTTAATATGTCGACGTTTGACCTCAAAAATTAATGTATATCTCTAATTTTAAAACGGGAGGAGTATATGTTAATAAAATATACAAAACTCTTTAATAAGGTGATAATTAAATCTGAAACTTAAATACGACAATAACTCCGTTACAACTTACATGTGTGAGTAGGACTGATCATTCGGTTATAACCGAACCGAATAGGCTATTCAATTCGGTTATAACCGAAAATCGAAATTTGTTCATTTTTGGTATCCGAACAAGTAACCGAATTAACGAATAACCGAATTTACAACTCGGCTGTTCGGGTAATAACCGTAATTAAGAAATATATTTACAAGTTGATTTCATTTACATGTCAAAATTAGAAATCAAAAATGAAAAAGGCTCATCCATTCAGAATTTTCTGAAATACAGTGTGCTTCTGCTTGGGGCTAAATTGAGTATAGTATAATCATCTTCAAAATTGTCAAAACGAAACACAGAATCAAACAAAACGTCAAACGAAATGATAAAACGTCAAAACACAAAAACACAAATCAAAACGAAATCAAACAAAATTCGTCACAAAATCAAATGAAACTGAGATCAAACGAAATGGCCCCAAATGCAAAACGAAACTCGTCTCCCCCAAATGGCCAAATATATTGCCCTGCACAGTGCACAGAATGATAGAAACACAAAATCAAACGAAATTCGTCACAGATACCAAACCCGAATGACTGGAATTTAGGGGAGAACGAGGAGGCTAGAGAGGCCCAAGGCATTGGAAGGATTATGGAGGAGTAATCTGGTGTGATAAGTGAGATCTGAAGTCGCTGCCTTGCTGGTGGTCTCCACCATGCGTCGCCGTCGTGCAAGAAAGAAAGATGAGTTGGACTTGTCGAGGAGGAGACTAGGAAGACCAGGAAGATGAGTGGAGAACCGGCAGTGATAGGGTTGTCGGAGAGGTTTCTCCGGCGAGAGATCGAAAGGCCAAAGCGAAGTGACTTAGGGGAGTTGAAAGTGAGATCTCAGATCTGAAGTTCTGAATGAGTCCTTTTTAATTTTTAATCGCTTATTTCTTTATTTGTAATTCAGGTATTCGGTTAACCGAATAATTCAAAATTGAAAATCAAACCCGAAATCGAAAATTGAAAATAAAATCAGATATAACCGAATTATAAAAAATACTCGAATAATCGAAAAAATTCGGTTAAAAAAATTCAGTTCGGTTCGGTAATTCGATTTTATCCGTTTTTTGCTCACTCCTATGTGTGAGTATGTTTTTTTATTTATGTGCAGTGTATTTTTATTTCTTTATTTGAGGTTTGATTGATTTTTTTGTCTTCTCCTTTGATTGAGATATTATAATATTGATTATATATTTGATTTGCTCCTAGTTTAGTCAAGTTAGCTCATATATTTTTGTTTAATTTTCTTTGTTATTGGGTTGAGGAAATTCCTGGATCATATTATTGATAAAAAAAATGATATATATTACGAATATTTAGATCGATTTTTTTATTTTCAATTACGTAAATAAATATTAGTGGTAATAAGTAGTACTCTTTTATATATAAATCTATCAAATCTTCTGTATTATTAGATTTTACAATCGTAAAATCTCACTTGATAATTAATGAATTCTACGCCTTTGCCTTTCTCTCAAAAGAAAAAGAAAAGAAAAGAAAAGAAAAGGAGTATTATATATGCTAATAATGGGAGTGGTTAATATGAAGTTAATTTTGGTCAATTGATCAATACAGTATCGACACGCATGCGGGAGGTGATCTATTTCTCGGCTTGTCAATACTGTTGGTCAATTGATCAATACAGTCTCGACACACAGACGGAAGGTGATTTCTTTCTCTACGTGTCAATATTGTATGATCTCTTTCTCTTCATGTCAACACAGTATTGGTCAATTGACCAATTTATCATGAAGTTAACTTCATAATAACCGAATACGTTAATAATATCTTGTGTAAGAGGGTACACGTGTCCACTCAAGCAACAAAAATTAAGCCTAATTGTTATGGACCACACTGCATACCCAAAGTACATGATTAGCTTTATGTGATTCTTTTTAACTTTCCTCCAAAAAGTATTAATTTGACACGTAGTTACTGTGATGTAACCTTGATTATTCCAAAGAACATTTTACACCAATCGTGTAGAAAAATTAATTTCAATTGATAACGCCCACTACAAGTGAGGTTTTAATCTTTGACCAACTCACTAAATTGTATTGTTCGATTGAACGGAAAAAATAGACAATGATTAGGAACAAAGAATATTATCAAGAAACAAGGCAAAAAAATATGAAAATAATATAATAATTATTTTAAATAATGTTATATTTATTTAAAACAAATAATTGTCCTATCCCCCATAGATTTTACCCTTCTGATATCAATTTCTGTCTTAAGCGAATTAGGCGTTTTCTTAGGCGATCTTATTTATTTATTTTTATATTGTATATAATTGTTATACTATACAAAACATATAATATATGTAAGTTTTTTTAAAAAGAAATACATGAAATATTATCAAAAAAATTATCTTTTAAGACTTAACAAATTCATTTAAGTATTATAAACTTCAAAGTAAGGTCAGATTCTTGCTAGGAGATGCACCTAACCAAATCAAGGTGGTAGAGAACCGCCTAACGCTTAGGCGGAGATTTTTAGAACATTACTTTTTATTATAAATTTTTCACCTTTCATAATATAGTACAATTTAATATATTTCAATCTTTTGAAGGAAACTGATATTTTCACATGAGTCTCTCACATAAAAGTGGGAGTCACTCATTATTCATGTGAGAGAAATCATGTGAAAATATCAATTTTTATGTCGAAATATCAGTTCCCTCTTTTGAATTGTTTGATTTGGTACTCTTATTGATTATTTGTTACTTTCTCCGTCCCCAAAAGAATGAATAAAGTACAATTTGCACACATACTAAAAAAAAATAAAAGTAAAGGAAATTGAGTAAAAATATTTAAATTTATCCTTAGTGGCTCCACAAAATGAATAATGATATATATTGCTACTTTACATGTTTCCTTTTTATTACGAGTTATATGAATAAATTTAAGAGTAAAATATACTGACACCCCTTATAGATAATCATAATAACACTCAATACTCTTCTAGTTTTTCAAGTAACAGTTAGAACTTCTCTAATCTACAATATGTAACATTTACAAACCCTAATGTGGTTGACCAACTAATATCCAAAAATATTTTTTATATAATGTTCAATACACCCTTCAAGTTATAATATTTATATAATTTCTCCACTAAATATAAATTTGTATATTATAATTTTTATTGATCTAATTAATTAAATTATAAATTTGTGCAATAAATAACATAAATGTCAAAAAATAATAAATATTCATTTTATCAGAAAAATAAAGTCAAACAATTTTTTCTAATTAAATTTCTCAAAGATTAAAATTTACGTGATATATATTCAAATATATTTTTTTATAATTAAAAAGTAAAATTTTAATATCCATAAAAATTACAAATTAACACAATAAAGTTATAATTATTTTTCACAAATATTAAAATTTACGTAAAACAAACTTATTATTACAAAACCAATCTTATTATTTATATAAAAAAAGTATTAAAAATTATATTAACAATTTTTCTTATGTATGCGACTTAAGCATAATTATTTACAGTAAAAGTGACAAATGTAAACTCAAAAAAAGAAAAACTATATTAAAAGAAAAATCTATTTACAAGTTAGAGATAGTAATAAATATTATTTTTTCTTTTATTTAACATTGCAAAAAAATAACGTCAACTGTATACTAAAAAAATGTAATCAAAATTATAAACATCCCAATTTTGTATATATACTCAAGAAAATTTAACATATAAAAATCGTAATATATATGAAACTAAGAATTCAAATATATAATTTTTTTTTGTTAAGCACCAAAAACTAAACTGTCAACGTACTCAATCATTCTAATTAGAATAGCTCCATTAATAATTTAATTTAAAAATTTTAATATTTATATCACTTATCCAAAAATATGTGTTAATTAAATTAAATTAATTTTTTTATAAGTTACCAACAATTTAAATGAGTCTTAATTACAAATACAACTATATATATATATATATATATATATATATATATATATATATATATATATATATATATATACAGAATGGATCAGGTTCGGGAGTTCGGACCTGATAAAAACGGACCAATTTTTTTTTTTGCTTTTTTTTCCTAAAATAACTAATTTTTTTTAATATTTTATGAAATTGAAATTTTTCCATAATACAATATTTTTGGCGTGATTTGGATACCTATACCAAATAATGTATGTACAGTCTGCACTGTACAGACATATTTTGTTATATGTATACAAATCACACAAAAAATACTGTATTATATAAAAATTCAAGTTCCATAATTTTTTATTTTTTTTAGTTGTTTTAAAAAAAAGCAAAAAAAAAAAAATCCGAATTTTGGTCCGGCCCGAGAGTCCGGACCTGATCCGGCCTATATATATATATATATATATATATATATATATATATATATTATTTAAGAATTAAAATTTGATAACATTCAAGGGTAAATAAGTAACTTGTGACGCCCCCAAAATAGGTCCACACGACCCATTCTGAGTCGCCAGATATCACACTACAGAAATTAAATACAAACTTCATTTATACAACTATTGAATTGTCGTGCAGAGTACAACAACACCTAAGTTGTGAGTTTTAATACAATTATATGTAACTCTCATGGTGTCTCGACCACAACACCTTACAATGGTACTTTATATAAAAGTACAATCAATAATTGTTTTAGAAATTAAAATCTTAGAAAAATGCTCAAGGAAACCTTCGTACATGGGAGGCCATGGATCTAAGTTATGATAGATATCATATGACTCGAGAATTATCCTTGGTTGACCCAATAGTCCCCAAAGAAAAATAAGTAGATTACTATCAAGTTCTTTCCAATAGTGAGTCTTCTTTTGACACATAATTATATCCGTTATCTCCAATTGAGAATTATACTTCAACCAAACTCCAAGATTATATAGGTAGTGCTCGTAGATATACTCAGCAAGTGGATGTGCACAACCCTGTCTTATGATAACACGAAGTCGTATGTCATTAGACATCTCGTATGATAGTGGCAAAACACCCTTCCAAAGTTGGGTTCGCCTCACCCTATTTAATTCACCAGATATAACTATTAAATGTCGTATAAAAATACTGTGACGCCCCCAAAATAGGTATACAACACCCATTCTGAGTCTCCAAATACATGGTACAGAAAGTAAACTACAACTTCAATAATACAATTGTCGTGCAAAATACGACAACACATATTGTGAGATTAAATACAAATATTATCTTCTAGACAATATCCACACTCAAATAAGTCCTCAATACAATTATTTAAACACTATTTTACAGAAATAGTGAGGACTGCTAAAACATCTTTCTAGAACCATCACTCCATACCCCGACTAGATCCTGCTATGTTCTCATCTCTTGAGAAGAAAAATGGAACAAAAAGGAAAAGGGTGAGCTCAACTAGCCCAGTAACGAATATTATGACTAAGATAATATACAACAAATTATCATTAGTATTCAACAGGAAAAAATCTGATAGAATATAATCGACAACAAGTTTTAGATCAACAACTGCATTGAAAACAGCAAACCATTAGAAGAGTCAAGTAGAGAATGAATTCTACTATCTTCTAAGGTTTAAAAGTCCATCATCAATATTTTATCCCTGTAACATCAATTAATAATCATCTTTATCCAAATATTTATCTTTGCACTACAGGCCAAAGATATTCATTTGTATCACCTGTCAGTCATGTTCATCTCAACACATGTTCATCTTTGCACTACGGCCAAAGATATTCATCAGTTAATCATTTATTTTTGCACTACAGGCCAAAGATATTCAGTAATATCATCATTTAGGACTGAGGATGATAAAATTTTTTTTAAAGGAAACGAATCCAGTGAGACAGAAGGACAAATATTAGGGATTCGTATATAAGTTATACATATATAAGTTGAGTATATGTCCACAAATTTTGAACCGTTAAAAATGAACGTATGATTTGTTATGAATTTTACGAGATGACTGGTTCAGAAATTGTTAAATTTTCGGAGTTAATATTCATTTTGGTGGAAAATTTTAGAATTGGTAAGCCCCACTCTTGGTTGGTGAAAAAATGTGCTGAGATTTTTATTCAAATGTGGTGGGTGGGAATAGTAGCAGGTAAAGCCATCAGGTTACAGGTTAAGTCTGATTCGGCGTGCTAACATTTTTCTATAAATAGAGTGCTAAGTTAGAATTGAAAATCACACCAGAAACATAAGCTTTCTCTCTTTCTCTCTCTATATTATGAAGCATATTTTGTGAGTATTTAGATACTTTGAGAGTTGCTATTCAGTGCAAGTTTCCTTCGACTTTGCATTCCAGTCAGAAATACTGCACTTTTGAGGTAAGGGATAGTAAGGGATATTATTTTCTTCTTAAATGATATTATTTTCTTCAATATCATTATGCTGAAATATTGATATAAACTTTTTATCAAATTTGGAACTTTTTGAGTCGGGGTTACTATTCACGTATATGGCACTATTCATGTATATGATACTATTTACGTATATGACATTATTTACGTATACGGTACTATGTACGAATACGGAGTACTATTCATGAGTTATTCACGAGTTACTATTCACGAGTTACTATTCACGGGTACTATTCACGATAAAAATTAGTTTCTTTTTCTGACCAAATTATCGTTGATTTATGATTGTTGCTCTCGAAAATAAATGCAGTTGTTGATCATATTATTTTTATTATCATATATAACATTTTTATAACCCTGATGTTGAATTTCTCTTTCACTTGAGTGTAAAGATGGGTAAATTATTGGTATGATCGTGACTGAGGAATGTCTTTGGCCTGTAGTGCAAAGATGATTTGTTAACTGGTATGATCATGACCATTGAATTTATAATTGAATATCTTTAACTTAAGTGTAAAGATGAATTGATTAACATGGTTATAATTATGGTGTATATAAATTCTGAAATGATTATATATTTCTTTGAGATATGAATATATTTGGCCTGTAGTGCAAATATGAACTGTTGAGGAATATCTTTGGCCTGTAGTGCAAAGATGAATTGTTGATGAATATCTTTGGCCCATAGTGCAAAGATGACCTGTTGTTGAATATCTTTGGCCAGTAGTGCAAAAATGAACTATTGACGAATATCGTTGGCCTGTAGTGCAAAGATGAATTTATTAATATGATTATGAACAGGAACTGTGATTTGGTATAACCATGATCTTTGATGTTTTAGGTAAAGACATGTGATGAAAATTATCTTCGTCCTGGGTACGAAGAGGAATTTAGAATCACAATTATGATTATGAGATATTCATATAATTGTGAAAAGGAACTATTGATTAATGTTACAGGGATAAAATATTATTGGTGGGCTTTTAATGTGGAGAAGATAATAGACTTTATGGTCTATTTGACTCTTCTAATGGATTGCTCATTCCGCTGCAACTATGGTTGAAAATTTTTATCATCTACCATATGTTCTAAATCTCTGATTTATTACTGATGAAAACTATTGATAATTTATTTATCTTTAGTCATGATATTCTTTATTGGGCTAGTTGTGCTCACCCTTCTGTTTCACAATTTCTTTCAGGTAATAAGAGTGTAGCTGGGTCGAGCGGGGGATAACATGGGAATAGAATGGTGGTCATCATTTAGTAGTTATATTTGGTGAATCATCTAGGGTGAATCGAACCCAACGTTGGAAGGGTGTTTTGCCACTATCATACCAGATGTCTAATGACATACAACCTCGTGTCATCATAAGATAAGATTGTGCTCATCCACTTGCTGAGCATATTTACGAGTACTACCTATATAATCTTGGTGTTTGTTTGAAGTATAATTCTTAATTAGAGACAGTGGAGATAATGATAAGTCAAGAGAAGACTCACCATTGGGAAGAATATGATAGTAAACTTCTCGTTTTTCTTTGGGGTCTATTGGGTCAACCAAGGATAATTCTGTGGCCATATGATATCTATCATAACCTAGATGCATGACCTCCCTTGTACGAAGGTTTCCTTGAGCACTTCCCAAAGATTCTAATTTCTAAAATAGTTTTTGACTATACCTTTATGTAAGGTGTTATGGTGAGGTGCTGTCCACAGTTGGGACATGAGTCACATTTGGTATATATTTGTATCTAAACTCACAGCATATATGTTGTTGTATTTTGCACGACAATTGTTGTAATAAAGTTGTAGTTGTTTTCTGTACCATGTATTTGGCGACTCAGAATAGGTTGGATGGAATGAACCTATTTTGGGGTTGTCACAGCCGCCACCGGTATGACCCTGGTTGTGGTACCTCAGTTGCACATACTCATTATCTCGCTCTAATAATTGAGCCCTGTTTACAACATCTGAATATAAATAAAATTTTTGAGAGATAAGATATTGTCGAATCTCGAGTTTTAGACCTCTCAGAAATATCCTTGTCATTCGTTCCTCATTTTCGACCAAATGAGGTGCAAACCTGGATAACTCTGCAAACTTCGCCTCGTACTGGGACACCGTCATATTGTTTTGTTTCAGTCTGATAAACTCCACCTCCTTCATATGACGAATACTTTCAGGAAAGTACTTGTCATTGAACAGTTTTTGAAATGTTTCCCAGGACATGTTGAGTGCGTCAGGCTGGGTACGCTTCACAGACTCCCACCAGTAGTCTGCCTCACCGCGGAACATAAAAGTGGCGAATGGAACCTTATGTTCCTCCGTGCATCCCAAGACATCGAATATCTTGGTAATTTGCTTGACCCACGTTTCCGCCATGATCGAATCCGGCTTTCCCTTAAATTCTGGTGGTCCCAATTCTTTAAACTGCTTGGCTGTGACAAACCGCGCGTTGTTATCATTTCCACCTGTATTCTGCACACGAGTCTCCCTCGTCTGATTTTCCATGAACTGCAAAAAGCTCCTAAACATCCCATCATTCATCATTTGCTCGATAACGTTGTTTACAGGAGGAATATTGCCTTCCTGTTGCACGTTCCCCTGGGTGGTTATCAAAGGTGTCTCCACGGTCTGATTTACTCCATTATTAACGTTCTCAGCTGCCATTCTTAAATACTGCCATAAAACAAGGGTTAATAGTCATGTCATATATTATCCCTATACTCTGACCGACCAAATAAACACCAAATAAACTTAGTCAGGTCATACTAGTAAAGGAATTTCTCGTCTCTCCCCTCCTAGTTCTTATCTCACATCTCAGCCAGAGATCATATCCCTAAGCTCTGATACCAACTGTGACGCCCCCAAAATAGGTATACAACACCCATTCTGAGTCGCCAAATACATGGTACAGAAAGCAAACTACAACTTCAATAATACAATTGTCGTGCAAAATACGACAACACATATTGTGAGTTTAAATACAAATATTGTCTTCTAGACAATATCCACACTCAAATAAGTCCTCAATACAATTATTCAAACACTATTTTACAGAAATAGTGAGGACTGCTAAAACATCTTTCTAGAACCATCACTCCATACCCCGACTAGATCCTGCTATGTTCTCACCTCCTGAGAAGAAAAATAGAACAAAAAGGAAAAGGGTGAGCTCAACTAGCTCAGTAAAGAATATTATGACTAAGATAATATACAACAAATTATCATTAGTATTTAACAGGGAAAAATCTGATAGAATATAATCGACAACAAGTTTTAGATCAACAACTGCAGTGAAAACAGCAAACCATTAGAAGAGTCAAGTAGAGAATGAATTCTACTATCTTCTAAGATTTAAAAGTCCATCATCAATATCTTATCCCTGTAACATCAATTAATAATCATCTTTATCCAAATATTCATCTTTGCACTACAGGCCAAAGATATTCATTTGTATCACCTGTCAGTCATGTTCATCTCAACATCTGTTCATCTTTACACTACGATCAAAGATTTTCATCAGTTAATCATTCATCTTTGCACTACAGGCCAAAGATATTCAATAATATCATCATTTAGGACTGAGGATGATAAAAAATATTTTAAAAGAAACGAATCCAGTGAGACAGAAGGACAAATTTTAGGGATTCGTATAACAGTTTATCCAAGATCAATAATACTTCATAATAATCAATTATGAAGCAGAATTCAAAAATAAAGATCAAAACGTGGATACAATCAAAGATAGTAACCATAATAGACATCTTGGACAAAAAGGGAAAATTTTATTTTTTGATGAATAGTGCCGCATTCGTGAATAGTGCCGTATACGTGAATAGTAACGTATACGTGAATATTAACCCTGACACAAAAAGTTCCAAATTTGATAAAAACTCATGTTAATATTTCAGCATAACGATATTGAAGAAAATAATATCATTTAAGAAGAAAATAATATCCCTTACCTCAAAATATCAGTACTTCTGGTCGGAATACCGGTATAAGGCTGAAAGAAACTTGCTCTGATGAATAGAAACTCTCAAAGTATCTAAATACTCACAAAATACACTCAATAATCTAGAGAGAGAAAGAGAGAAAACTTGTTTCTGGTGTGATTTTCAATTCTAACTTAGCCCTCTATTTATAGGAAAATGTTAGCACGCCGAAGCAGAATTAACCTGCAACCTGATGGCTTTACCTGCTACTATTCCCACCCATCATATTTGAATAAAAATCTCAGTATATTTCTTCACCAACCAAGAGTGGGGTCCACCAATTCTAGAATTTTCTACCAAAATGATTAACTCCGAAAATTAAACAATTTCTGAACCAGTCATCTCGTAAAATTCATAATAAATCATACGTTCATTTTTAACGGTTCAAAATTTGTGGACATATACTCAACTTATATATGTATAACATATCTAAAAATTACCATGATCTAACGGTCGGATTAAAAATTATAACTACCGCAAAATATCTCAAAAATTCTGATTTTTAATACCTCCATTCCGACAAAAATACTGATAAAAACCTCAACATTAACTCCTTCATTTTTAACCACAAAAATATATCCCTCATTTATATCCACATAAAATAAATATTTTCTTATCATATGAATTAATAATTAATTATTCACAAATAATATTACAGAATCACAATAATGACAACCAGACAGTTCCCAAGAAAGAGGGAGCTTTTCAATAAGGATTTCTCCTTACTGACGCGTAATTAGATGACCAAACCTCTCCTTAGACAGAACTTTCTAGACATTGCCAATAATATTATCTAATAATATTATTCAAATAATATGAATTATTGATCTGATAAAGGAACATACTGTGCAACAACAATTATTGAAACAACAATAATATAAAATATCAACGCAGCAATTATTGAATCAATAAAATAAAATATTGAATAATAACTACTGTAACAATTATTGAGTAGTGCCTTCTTACGTAAGAATCAATAATTGGTGCAATACCGTGTGCTACTGTATTTTAACCACCGGGTATTCCAACAGTATTAACGGTAACAACTACGCCGTTATTTATAAACAACTTATACTTGTCGTTTTTTTTATCCAATCGCTTTCCGTTATGGGGCCCATACAAGGCTGCGCCGTCGTTTGAATATTCCCCGACAGCAAGAATATTCTCCGACCAAACGAATATTCCCTGACAAAATGAATATTTTATAACCACTTGCTTATTTTGCAAAATTTGTATATTTCACCCATAGCCAAAGTATTATATCAGATTAACCCTTATTATTCACAATAATATTTAGAGAAAATTTGATTTTATTCATTAATAAGCTGGGGTCTTACAACCTCCCCTCCTTATGAAATTTCGTTCTCGAAATTGACGTACGTACCTGATATTTCAAAAAGGTGAGGATACCTCACTTTCATTTCTGATTCCAACTCCCAGGTCATTTCTTCAATAGCATGGTTTCTCCACAAAACCTTAACTTGTGGTATAACCTTCGTGCGTAGGACATGCTCTTTCCTATCCAAGATCTTAACAGGTACCTCCTCGTACGTTAAATCTTCAGCTATCTCGTCTGGTTCTAACTCAATAATGTGGTTCGGGTCTTTAACATATTTACGAAGCATAGATATGTGAAAATCATTATGAACACGAGACATGCTTGGAAGTAATGCGAGTCTATATGCCATATTTTCTATTCGCTCAAGAATCTCAAATGGACCAACAAATCTTGGATTGAGCTTTTCTCTCTTCCCAAATCTTGTAACTCCCTTCCATGGTGCAACACGTAATAATACATGATCCCCAATATTAAATTCCACGTCCTTCCGATGAAGATCCGCATAACTCTTTTGTCGATCCTGTGCCGTTTGTATATGTTGTCGAATCGTTTGGATCTTCTCTGTAGTAATGCGTACCAACTCTGGTCCCAACAATGTTGCTTCACCCACCTCATCCCAGCATACTGGAGAACGACATTTTCTTCCATACAACGCCTCGAATGGAGCCACACCTATGCTCTCCTGATAACTGTTGTTGTAGGAGAATTTCACCAACGGTAGGTACTTATCCCAACTCCCTTTGAGATCTAGGACACAAAGTCTTAATAGATCTTCAAGAGTTTGAATAGTCCTCTCTGATTGTCCGTCCGTTTGAGGATGGTATGCCGAACTGAATCGTAAATCCGTGCCCATAGCTTTCTGCAAGCTAACCCAAAATCGTGAAGTAAATCTTGGGTCACGATCCGAAACTATGGATACTGGCATGCCATGCAATCTCACAATCTCGTATTATGGTTACTATCTTTGATTGTATCCATGTTTTGATCTTTATTTTTGAATTCTGCTTCACAATTGATTATTATGAAGTATTATTGATCTTGGATAAACTGTTATACGAATCCCTAATATTTGTTGTGACGCCCCCAAAATAGGTATACAACACCCATTCTGAGTCGCCAAATACATGGTACTGAAAGCAAACTACAACTTCAATAATACAATTGTCGTGCAAAATACGACAACACATACTGTGAGTTTAAATACAAATATTATCTTCTAGACAATATCCACACTCAAATAAGTCCTCAATACAATTATTCAAATATTATTTTACAGAAATAGTGAGGACTGCTAAAACATCTTTCTAGAACCATCACTCCATACATCGACTAGATCCTGCTATGTTCTCACCTCCTGAGAAGAAAAATGGAACAAAAAGGAAAAGGGTGAGCTCAACTAGCCCAGTAAAGAATATTATGACTAAGATAATATACAACAAATTATCGTTAGTCTTCAACAGGGAAAAATCTGATAGAACATAATCGACAACAAGTTTTAGATCAACAACTGCAGTGGAAACAGCAAACCATTAGAAGAGTCAAGTAGAGAAAGAATTCTACTATCTTCTAAGATTTAAAAGTCCATCATCAATATTTTATCCCTGTAACATCAATTAATAATCATCTTTATCCAAATATTCATCTTTGCACTACAAGCCAAAGATATTCATTTGTACCACCTGTCAGTCATGTTCATCTCAACACCTGTTCATCTTTGCACTATAGGCCAAAGATATTCATCAAGTAATCATACATCTTTACACTACAGGCCAAAGATATTCAGTAATATCATCATTTAGGACTGAGGATGATGAAAAATATCTTAAAGAGAACGAATCCAGTGAGACAGAAGGACAAATAGTAGGGATTCGTATAACAGTTTATCCATGATCAATAATACTTCATAATAATCAATTGTGAAGCAGAATTCAAAAATAAAGATCAAAACATGGATACAATCAAAGATAGTAACCATAATAGACATCTTGGACAAAAAGAAAAAATTTTATTTTTCGGTAAATAATGTCGTATTCGTAAATAGTGCCGTATACGTGAATAGTAACGTATACGTGAATAGTAACCCCGACACAAAAAGTTCTAAATTTGATAAAAACTCATGTTAATATTTCAGCATAATGATATTGAAGAAAATAATATCATTTAAGAAGAAAATAATATCCCTTACCTCAAAATATCAGTACTTCTGGTCGGAATACCGGTATAAGGCTTAAAGAAACTTGCTCTGATGAATAGAAACTCTCAAAATATCTAAATACTCACAAAATACACTCAATAATCTAGAGAGAGAAAGAGAGAAAACTTATTTCTGGTGTGATTTTCAATTCTAACTTAGCCCTCTATTTATAGGAAAATGTTAGCACGCCGAATCAGACTTAACTTGCAACCTGATGGCTTTAGCTGCTACTATTCCCACCCACCACATTTGAATAAAAATCTCAACACATTTCTTCACCAACCAAGAGTGGTGCCCACCAATTCTAGAATTTTCCATCAAAATGATAAACTCCGAAAATTCAACAATTTCTGAACCAGTCATCTCGTAAAATTCATAATAAATCATACGTTCATTTTTAACGGTTCAAAATTTATGGACATATACTCAACTTATATATGTATAACATATCGAAAAAATTACCACGATCCAACGGTCGGATTAAAAATTATAACCCCCGCAAAATATCTCAAAAACCCTGATTTTTAATACCTCCATTCCGACAAAAATACTGATAAAAACCTCAACATTAACTCCTTCATTTTTAACCACAAAAATATATCCCTCATTTATATCCACATAAAATAAATATTTCCTTATCATATGAATCAATAATTAATTATTCACAAATAATATTACAGAATCACATTTATGACAACCAGGCCGTTCCCAGGAAAGAGGGGGCTTTCCAATAAGGATTTCTCCTTACTGGCGCGCAATTAGATGACCAAACCTCTCCTTAGACAGAACTTTCTAGACATTGCCAATAATGTTATCTAATAATATTATTCAAATAATATGAATTATTGATCTGATAATAGAAAATACTGTGCAGCAACAATTATTGAAACAACAATAATATAAAATATCAACGCAATAATTATTGAATCAATAAAATAAAATATTGAACAATAACTACTGTAACAATTATTGAGTAGTGCCTTCTTACGTAAGAATCAATAATTGGTGCAATACCGTGTGCTACTGTATTTTAACCACCGGGTATTCCAACAGTATTAACGGTAACAACTACGCCGTTATTTATAAATAACTTATACTTGTCATTTTCTTCATCCAATCGCTTTCCGTTATGGGGCCCACACAAGGCTGCGCCGTCGTACGAATATTCCCCGACAGCAAGAATATTCCACGACCAAACGAATATTCCCCGACAAAATGAATATTTTATAACCACTTGCTTATTTTACAAAATTTGCACATTTCACCCATAACCAAAGTATTATATCAAATTAACCCCTTATTATTCACAATAATATTTAGAGAAAATTTGATTTTATTCATTAATAAGTTGGGGTCTTACAACCTCCCCTCCTTATGAAATTTCGTCCTCGAAATTGACGTACGTACCTGATGTTTCAAAAAGGTGAGGATACCTCGCTTTCATTTCTGATTCCAACTCCCAGGTCATTTCTTCAATAGCATGGTTTCTCCACAAAACCTTAACTTGTGGTATAACCTTCGTGCGTAGGACATGCTCTTTCCTATCCAAGATCTTAACAGGTACCTCCTCGTACGTTAAATCTTCAGCTATCTCGTCTGGTTCTAACTCAATAATGTGGTTCGGGTCTTTAACATATTTACGAAGCATAGATATGTGAAAAACATTATGAACACGAGACATGCTTGGAGGTAATGCGAGTCTATATGCCACATTTCCTATTCGCTCAAGAATCTCAAATGGACCAACAAATCTTGGATTGAGCTTTTCTCTCTTCCCAAATCTTGTAACTCCCTTCCATGGTGCAACACGTAATAATACATGATCCCCAATATTAAATTCCACGTCCTTCCGATGAAGATCCGCATAACTCTTTTGTCGATCCTGTGCCGTTTGTATACGTTGTCGAATCGTTTGGATCTTCTCTGTAGTAATGCGTACCAACTCTGGTCCCAACAATGTTGCTTCACCCACCTCGTCCCAGCATACTGGAGAACGACATTTTCTTCCATACAACGCCTCGAATGGAGCCACACCTATGCTCGCCTGATAACTGTTGTTGTAGGAGAATTCCACCAATGGTAGGTACTTATCCCAACTCCCTTTGAGATCTAGGACACAAAGTCTTAATAGATCTTCAAGAGTTTGAATAGTCCTCTCTGATTGTCCGTCCGTTTGAGGATGGTATGCCGAACTGAATCGTAAATCCGTGCCCATAGCTTTCTGCAAGCTAACCCAAAATCGTGAAGTGAATCTTGGGTCACGATCCGAAACTATGGATACTGGCATGCCATGCAATCTCACAATCTCGTTCACGTACATACTAGCAAGACGTTCAAGGGAATAAGTCTCACGTATCGGTAAGAAATGAGCGGACTTGGTTAATCTATCAACAATAACCCAAATCGCATCTATGCCTTGAGAAACCTTGGGAAGACCCGTAACAAAATCCATAGTAATGTGTTCCCACTTCCATTTCGGAATCTCAAGTGGTTGCAATGGACCCTTTGGTACTTGATGCTCCGCTTTTACACGTTGACAAGTTAAACACCTCGAGATAAACTCCGCGATCTCTCTTTTCATATTGCTCCACCAAAATGTATGTCGAAGATCGTGATACATTTTGGTACTCCCAGGATGGATTGCAAACGGTGTGTTGTGTGCCTCCATCATTATTCTATGCTTCAAGTCAAAATCGTTAGGAACACAAAGTCTGGAGTTGACTCGAAGTATTCCTTCTTCATCGATTCTTGCTTCTGGAATAGCACCTTCTTGCACTTTCTTCTTCATACGCATCAGCTCCATGTCCGTAGCTTGAGCAGCTTTAACTTTATCGATTAAAGTCGGTTCTACTCGTATATTTGATATCATCATGTGGGTACTTGGAGCCTTCATCTCTATCTCCATCCTTTGCAAGTCATACAAAATGGGCCTTTGTGTTAACAACATTGCACTCGTACCCGCATATGATCTTCTACTCAATGCGTCAGCTACTACGTTTGCTTTTCCAGGATGATATTGGATGGTATGATCGTAATCTTTCAACAGCTCGAGCCAACGTCGATGCCGCATGTTGAGTTCCTTTTGGGTGAAGAAATATTTGAGGCTTTTATGATCTGTATAGATCTCCACTTTCTCCCCATACAGGTAGTGTCTCCAGATCTTCAACGCGAAAACGACTGCTGCCAACTCCAAATCATGAGTAGGATAATTCCTCTCATATTCTTTGAGTTGTCGCGAGGCATAGGCTATGACTTTCCCATGTTGCATGAGAACACATCCTAACCCTTTGCCTGAAGCATCGCTGTAGATAACAAATCCATCCGAACCAGATGGTATTGTCAGAACAGGTGCCGAAATGAGTCTCCTCTTGAGTTCTTGGAAACTCTTCTCGCATTCCTCACTCCATACGAATTTTGTATCTTTCCGAGTCAGCTGAGTTAACGGAGTAGCGATTCGAGAAAATCCTTCCACAAATCTCCGATAATAACCAGCTAAGCCCAGAAAGCTACGTACTTCGGTTACCGACTTCGGTTGCTCCCAACTTTGTATGGCTTCAATCTTCGCCAGGTCGACAGATACTCCATGTTTTGACACCACGTGCCCAAGGAATGCTACTTCCTCAAGCCAGAACTCGCATTTCTTCAGTTTGGCATATAGCTTGTTTTCACGAAGCCTTTGCAATATCAGCTTCAAATGGCGCTCATGATCTTCACGGCTTTTGGAATAGATGAGGATGTCATCAATAAAGACAACAACGAACTGATCCAAATATTCTTTGAATACACGGTTCATCATATCCATGAAGGCAACAGGAGCATTAGTCAATCCAAAAGACATGACAAAAAATTCATAATGCCCGTACCGAGTTCTGAAGGCAGTCTTTGGAATATCCTCAGTTTTAATCTTCAGCTGATGATATCCAGAACGAAGGTCGATCTTTGAAAAGAATTGTGTTCCTTGTAACTGGTCGAACAGGTCATCAATGCGAGGTAGCGGATACCTATTCTTGATAGTGACATGATTCAATTCTCGATAGTCGATACAAAGTCGCATACTCCCGTCTTTCTTCTTTACGAATAAAACAGGAGCACCCCAAGGAGACGTACTAGGACGAATAAAACCGATGTCCAACAACTCCTGTAGTTGGACTTTTAACTCCTGAAGTTCAATAGGAGCCATTCGATATGGAGTTTTAGAAATGGGCTTTGTACCGGGTTCAAGGTCAATAAAGAATTCAACTTCACGTTCTGGGGGTAGACCAGGAAGTTCTTCAGGAAATACATCGGAAAATTCTCTAACAATAGAAATATTATTCAAATCTGACTTGTCTTTGTTCAAATCCATAACATGGGCTAAGAAAGCTTGACATCCGTTTTTCAATAAACGAATAGCTTTGTGGCTTGATATGACAGTGACTGATTTTTGTGGTTTAGTAGTTTGAATTCGTATGACAGGTTGGTTAGGAATATGAAAACTAACAACCTTACGAAAACAATCAATGTTAGCATGATGAGTGGTTAACCAATCAATTCCTAAAATCACATCAAAAGCAAGTATCTTTAAAGAGATAAGATCAACAGGTAATGTGATAGTGCCAACTTGGATCATGCAAGATTTATAAACTGTAGATGTAACGAAGGTTTCACCCAACGGAGTTTCAACAGATAAGTTAAAGTCCAATTTCTCCGGAGTCAAGTTTAAACGTTGAGCACAAGCAGGAGAGATAAAAGAATGGGTAGAACCGGTATCTAGTAAAGTATAAACTTCACAAGAATTCAAGATTAGCTTACCCGTGATCACCTCGTTCGGGTTTCTCGCGTTTTGGCCAGTAACGACAAACGCCCTTCCAGGAACCGCTGATTTCGACTTATCCGGGATAACTTTTGGAGTCACCATCCCCGCTGAACTTGGTTTTGCTACAGAACACTCTCGAGCTATATGACCCTCCTTTCCACAGTTATAACATACCTTAGATTGTTGTGGGCAGTTTGGGCTGATATGTCCCTCTTTCCCACATTTATAATATACGACCGGTGGTCGTTCTCCTCCCCTAGAAACAGTTGATGTTTGTGTTGACGTCTTTACATTATCATTGTTGTACCTTCTCTTCTTGAAATCTCCTCCCGACTCGCTCCTTTTATTATCACGACCACGATTACCACCAGAGTGGTTACCGCTTTTGTTCGAATGTTTTCCTCCCTGCTGATTTTCATTGCTTCGACGACTGCCGCTGTAAGACCCCGAATTTTATGAAATAAAAGTATTCAATTTTTCTTATAATTACAATTCAGTAAATGGTTAAATTGATAAAAAGTTAAAGTTATGGGTGAAATGTGAAATTTTTTCAAAATAAACAAGTGGTTATAAAATAATCATTGTTGTCGGGATATTCGTTGGTCGTGGAATATTCTTTCTGTCGGGGAATATTCGTACGACGGCGCAGCTATTTGTGGGCCCCATAACGGAAAACGGTCAGATGAAGATAACGACAAAAATTAAGTTTTTATAATTAACGGCGTAGTTGTTACCATTAACACTGTTGGAATACCCGGTGGTTAAAATACAGTAATACGCGTTATTGCACAGTAGCACACGGTATTGCACAGTATTTTTGAAATTATTGATTCTTACGTAAGAAGGCATTACTGAATAATTGTCACAGTAATTACTGTTTAATACTTTATTTTATTGATTCAATAATTGCTGCGTTGATATTTTATATTATTGTTGTTTCAATAATTGTCACCGCATAGTATCTCCATTATCAGATCAATAATTCATAATATTTGAATAATATTATTAGATAACATTATTGGTAATATCTAGAAAGTTCTGTCAAGGATAGGTTTGGTCATCTAATTGCGCACCAGTAAGGAGAAATCCTTATCGAAAAGCCTCCTCTTTCCTGGGAACTGCCTGGTTGTCATTATTGTGATTCTGTAATATTATTTGTGAATAATTAATTATTGATTCATATGATAAGGAAATATTTATTTTATGTGGATATAAATGAGGGATATATTTTTGTGGTTAAAAATGAAGTAGTTAATGTTGAGGTGTTTTATCTGAATTTTTGTCGGAACGGAGGTATTGAAAATCAAATTAGGGTTTTTAAGATATTTTGCGAGGGTTATAATTTTTAATCCGACCGTTGGATCGTGCTAATATTTGGATATGTTATACATATATAAGTTGAGTATATGTCCACAAATTTTGAACCGTTAAAAATGAACGTACGATTTGTTATGAATTTTACGAGATGACTGGTTCAGAAATTATTGAATTTTTGGAGTTAATATTCATTTTGGTGAAAAATTTTAGAATTGGTGGGCCCCACTCTTGGTTGGTGAAGTAATGTGCTGAGATTTTTATTCAAATGTGATGGGTGAGAATAGTTGCAGGTAAAGCCATCAGATTACAGATTAAGTCTGATTCGGCGTGCTAACATTTTCCTATAAATAGAGTGCTAAGTTAGAATTGAAAATCACACCAGAAACATAAGCTTTCTCTCTTTCTCTCTCTATATTATGAAGCATATTTTGTGAGTATTTAGATACTTTGAGAGTTGCTATTCAGTGCAAGTTTCCTTCGACTTTGCATTCCAGTCAGAAATACTGCACTTTTGAGGTAAGGGATAGTAAGGGATATTATTTTCTTCTTAAATGATATTATTTTCTTCAATATCATTATGCTGAAATATTGATATAAACTTTTTATTAAATTTGGAACTTTTTGAGTCGGGGTTACTATTCACGTATATGGCACTATTCACGTATACGGCACTATTCATGTATATGACACTATTTACGTATATGACAGTATTTACGTATACGGTACTATGTACGAATACGGAGTACTATTCATGAGTTACTATTCATGAAATACTATTCATGAATTACTATTCACGAGTTACTATTCACGAGTTACTATTCACGGGTACTATTCACGATAAAAATTGGTTTCTTTTTCTGACCAAATTATCGTTGATTTATGATTGTTGCTCTCGAAAATAAATGCAGTTGTTGATCATATTATTTTTATTATCATATATAACATTTTTATAACCCTAATGTTGAATTTCTCTTTCACTTGAGTGTAAAGATGGGTAAATTATTGGTATGATCGTGACTGAGGAATGTCTTTGGCCTGTAGTGCAAAGATGATTTGTTAACTGGTATGATCATGACCATTGAATTTATAATTGAATATCTTTAACTTAAGTGTAAAGATGAATTGATTAACATGGTTATAATTATGGTGTATATAAATTCTGAAATGATTATATATTTCTTTGAGATATGAATATATTTGGCCTGTAGTGCAAATATGAACTGTTGAGGAATATCTTTGGCCTGTAGTGCAAAGATGAATTGTTGATGAATATCTTTGGCCCATAGTGCAAAGATGACCTGTTGTTGAATATCTTTGGCCAGTAGTGCAAAAATGAACTATTGACGAATATCGTTGGCCTGTAGTGCAAAGATGAATTTATTAATATGATTATGAACAGGAACTGTGATTTGGTATAACCATGATCTTTGATGTTTTAGGTAAAGACATGTGATGAAAATTATCTTCGTCCTGGGTACGAAGAGGAATTTAGAATCACAATTATGATTATGAGATATTCATATAATTTTGAAAAGGAACTATTGATTAATGTTACAGGGATAAAATATTATTGGTGGGCTTTTAATGTTGAGAAGATAATAGACTTTATGGTCTATTTGACTCTTCTAATGGATTGCTCATTCCGCTGCAACTATGGTTGAAAATTTTTATCATCTACCATATGTTCTAAATCTCTGATTTATTACTGATGAAAACTATTGATAATTTATTTATCTTTAGTCATGATATTCTTTACTGGGCTATCTGTGCTCACCCTTCTGTTTCACAATTTCTTTCAGGTAATAAGAGTGTAGCTGGATCGAGCGGGGGTAACAGGGGAATAGAATGGTGGTCATCATTTTGTAGTTATATTTGGTGAATCATCTAGGGTGAAGCGAACCCAACGTTGGAAGGGTGTTTTGCCACTATCATACCAGATGTCTAATGACATACAACCTCGTGTAATCATAAGACAGGATTGTGCTCATCCACTTGCTGAGTATATTTACGAGCACTACCTATATAATCTTGGTGTTTGTTTGAAGTATAATTCTTAATTAGAGACAGTGGAGATAATGATAAGTCAAGAGAAGACTCACCATTGGGAAGAATATGATAGTAAACTTCTCATTTTTCTTTGGGGTCTATTGGGTCAACCAAGGATAATTCTGTGGCCATATGATATCTATCATAACCTAGATGCATGGCCTCCCATGTACGAAGGTTTCCTTGAGCACTTCCCAAATATTCTAATTTCTAAAACAGTTTTTGACTATATCTTTATGTAAGGTGTCATGGTGAGGTGCTGTCCACGGTTGGGACATGGGTCACATTTGGTATATATTTGTATCTAAATTTACAGCATATATGTTGTTGTATTTTGCACGACAATTGTTGTAATAAAGTTGTAGTTATTTTCTGTACCATGTATTTGGCGACTCAGAATAGGTTGGATGGAATGGACCTATTTTGGGGTTGTCACAGCCGCCACCGGTATGACCCTGGTTGTTGTCCCTCGGTTGCATATACTCATTATCTCGCTCTAATAATTGAGCCCTATTTACAACATCTGAATATAAAGAAAATTTATGAGAGATAAGATATTGTCGAATCTCGGGTTTTAGACCTCTCAGAAACATCCTTGTCATTCGTTCCTCATTTTCGATCAAATGAGGTGCAAACCCGGATAACTCTGCAAACTTCGCCTCGTACTGGGACACCGTCATATTATTTTGTTCCAGTCTGATAAACTCCACTTCCTTCATATGACGAATACTTTCAGGAAAGTACTTGTCATTGAACAGTTTTTGAAATGTTTCCCAGGACATGTTGAGTGCGTCAGGCTGGGTACGCTTCACAGACTCCCACCAGTAGTCTGCCTCACCGCGGAACATAAAGGTGGCGAATGGAACCTTCTGTTCCTCCGTGCATCCCAAGACATCGAATATCTTGGTAATTTGCTTGACCCACGTTTCCGTCATGATCGGATCCGGCTTTCCCTTAAATTCTGGTGGTCCCAATTCTTTGAACTGCTTGGCTGTGACAAACCGCGCGTTGTTATCATTTCCACCTGTATTCTGCACACGAGTCTCCCTCGTCTGATTTTTCATGAACTGCAAAAAGCTCCTAAACATTCCATCATTCATCGTTTGCTCGGTAACGTTGTTTACAGGAGGAATATTGCCTTCCTGTTGCACGTTCCCTTGGGTGGTGATCAAAGGTGTCTCCACGGTCTGATTTACTCCATTATTAACGTTCTCAGCTGCCATTCTTAAATACTGCCATAAAATAAGGGTTAATAGTCATGTCATATATTATCCCTATACTCTGACCGACCAAATAAACACCAAATAAATTTAGTCAGGTCATACTAGTAAAGGAATTTCCCGTCTCTCCCCTCCTAGTTCTTGTCTCACATCTCAGCCAGGGATCATATCCCTAAGCTCTGATACCAACTGTGACGCCCCCAAAATAGGTATACAACACCCATTCTGAGTCGCCAAATACATGGTACATAAAGAAAACTACAACTTCAATAATACAATTATCGTGCAAAAAACGACAACACATACTGTGAGTTTAAATACAAATATTGTCTTCTAGACAATATCCACGCTCAAATAAGTTCTCAATACAATTATTCAAACACTATTTTACAGAAATAGTGAGGACTGCTAAAACATCTTTCTAGAACCATCACTCCATACCCTGACTAGATCCTGCTATGTTCTCACCTCCTGAGAAGAAAAATGGAACAAAAAGGAAAATGGTGAGCTCAACTAGCCCAGTAAAGAATATTATGACTAAGATAATATACAACAAATTATCATTAGTATTCAACAAGGAAAAATCTGATAGAATATAATCGACAACAAGTTTTAGATCAACAACTGCAGTGAAAACAGCAAACCATTAGAAGAGTCGAGTAGAGAATGAATTCTACTATCTTCTAAGATTTAAAAGTCTATCATCAATATCTTATCCCTGTAACATCAATTAATAATTATCTTTATCCAAATATTCATCTTTGCACTACAGGCCAAAGATATTTATTTGTATCATCTGTCAGTCATGTTCATCTCAACACCTGTTCATCTTTGTACTACAGCCAAAGATATTCATCAGTTAATCATTCATCTTTGCACTACAGGCCAAATATATTCAGTAATATCATCATTTAGGACTGAGGATGATAAAAAATATTTTAAAAGAAACGAATCCATTGAGACAGAAGGACAAATGTAAGACCCCAACTTATTAATGAATAAAATCAAATTTTCTCTAAATATTATTGTGAATAATAAGGGGTTAATTTGATATAATACTCTGGTTATGGGTGAAATGTGCAAATTTTGCAAAATAAGCAAGTGGTTATAAAATATTCATTTTGTCAGGGAATATTCGTTTGGTCGTGGAATATTCTTGCTGTCGGAGAATATTCGTACGACGGCGCAGCCTTGTGTGGGCCCCATAACGGAAAGCGATTGGATGAAGAAAACGACAAGTATAAGTTATTTATAAATAACGGCGTAGTTGTTACCGTTAATACAGTTGGAATACCCGGTGGTTAAAATACAGTAGCACACGGTATTGCACTAATTATTGATTCTTACGTAAGAAGGCACTACTCAATAATTGTTACAGTAGTTATTGTTCAATATTTTATTTTATTGATTCAATAATTGTTGCGTTGATATTTTATATTATTGTTGTTTCAATAATTGTTGCTGCACAGTATTTTCTATTATCAGATCAATAATTCATATTATTTGAATAAAATTATTAGATAACATTATTGGCAATGTCTAGAAAGTTCTGTCTAAGGAGAGGTTTGGTCATCTAATTGCGCGCCAGTAAGGAGAAATCCTTATTGGAAAGCCCCCTCTTTCCTGGGAACGGCCTGGTTGTCATAAATGTGATTCTGTAATATTATTTATGAATAATTAATTATTGATTCATATGATAAGGAAATATTTATTTTATGTGGATATAAATGAGGGATATATTTTTGTGGTTAAAAATGAAGGAGTTAATGTTGAGGTTTTTATCAGTATTTTTGTCGGAATGGAGGTATTAAAAATCAGGGTTTTTGAGATATTTTGCGGGGGTTATAATTTTTAATCCGACCGTTGGATCGTGGTAATTTTTTCTGATATGTTATACATATATAAGTTGAGTATATGTCCATAAATTTTGAACCGTTAAAAATGAACGTATGATTTATTATGAATTTTACGAGATGACTGGTTCAGAAATTGTTGAATTTTCGGAGTTTATCATTTTGATGGAAAATTCTAGAATTGGTGGGCACCACTCTTGGTTGGTGAAGAAATGTGCTGAGATTTTTATTCAAATGTGGTGGGTGGGAATAGTAGCAGGTAAAGCCATCAGGTTGCAGGTTAAGTCTGCTTCGGCGTGCTAACATTTTCCTATAAATAGAGGGCTAAGTTAGAATTGAAAATCACACCAGAAACAAGTTTTCTCTCTTTCTCTCTCTAGATTATTGAGTGTATTTTGTGAGTATTTAGATACTTTGAGAGTTTCTATTCATCAGAGCAAGTTTCTTTAAGCCTTATACCGGTATTCCGACCAGAAGTACTGATATTTTGAGGTAAGGGATATTATTTTCTTCTTAAATGATATTATTTTCTTCAATATCATTATGCTAAAATATTAACATGAGTTTTTATCAAATTTGAAACTTTTTGTGTCAGGGTTACTATTCACGTATACGTTACTATTCACGTATACGGCACTATTCACGAATACGGCACTATTTATCGAAAAATAAAATTTTTCCTTTTTGTCCAAGATGTCTATTATGGTTACTATCTTTGATTGTATCCATGTTTTGATCTTTATTTTTGAATTCTGCTTCACAATTGATTATTATGAAGTATTATTGATCTTGGATAAACTGTTATACGAATCCCTACTATTTGTCCTTCTGTCTCACTGGATTCGTTCTCTTTAAGATATTTTTCATCATTCTCAGTCCTAAATGATGATATTACTGAATATCTTTGGCCTGTAGTGCAAAGATGTATAATTACTTGATGAATATCTTTGGCCTGTAGTGCAAAGGTGAACAGGTGTTGAGATGAACATGACTGACAGGTGATACAAATGAATATCTTTGGCCTGTAGTGCAAAGATGAATATTTGGATAAAGATGATTATTAATTGATGTTACAGGGATAAAATATTGATGATGGACTTTTAAATCTTAGAAGATAGTAGAATTCATTCTCTACTTGACTCTTCTAATGGTTTGCTGTTTTCGCTGCAGTTGTTGATCTAAAACTTGTTGTCGATTATATTCTATCAGATTTTTCCCTGTTGAATACTAATGATAATTTGTTGTATATTATCTTAGTCATAATATTCTTTACTGGGCTAGTTGAGCTCACCCTTTTCCTTTTTGTTCCATTTTTCTTCTCAGGAGGTGAGAACATAGCAGGATCTAGTCGGGGTATGGAGTGATGGTTCTAGAAAGATGTTTTAGCAGTCCTCACTATTTCTGTAAAATAGTGTTTGAATAATTGTAATGAGGACTTATTTGAGTGTGGATATTGTCTAGAAGACAATATTTGTATTTAAACTCACAGTATGTGTTGTCGTATTTTGCACGACAATTGTATTATTGAAGTTGTAGTTTGCTTTCTGTACCATGTATTTGGCGACTCAGAATGGGTGTTGTATACCTATTTTGGGGGCGTCACAGTTGGTATCAGAGCTTAGGGATATGATCCCTGGCTGAGATGTGAGACAAGAACTAGGAGGGGAGAGACGGGAAATTCCTTCGCTAGTATGACCTGACTAAGTTTTTTGGTGTTTATTTGGTCGGTCAGAGTATAGGGATAATATATGACATGACTATTAACCCTTGTTTTATGGCAGTATTTAAGAATGGCAGCTGAGAACGTTAATAATGGAGTAAATCAGACCGTGGAGACACCTTTGATCACCACCCAGGGGAACGTGCAACAGGAAGGCAATATTCCTCCTGTAAACAACGTTACCGAGCAAACGATGAATGATGGAATGTTTAGGAGCTTTTTGCAGTTCATGCAAAATCAGACGAGGGAGACTCGTGTGCAGAATACAGGTGGAAATGATAACAACGCGCGGTTTGTCACAGCTAAGCAGTTCAAAGAATTGGGACCACCAGAATTTAAGGGAAAGCCGGATCCGATCATGGCGGAAACGTGGGTCAAGCAAATTACCAAGATATTCGATGTCTTGGGATGCACGGAGGAACAGAAGGTTCCATTCGCCACCTTTATGTTCCGCGGTGAGGCAGACTACTGGTGGGAGTCTGTGAAGCGTACCCAGCCTGACGCACTCAACATGTCCTGGGAAACATTTCAAAAACTGTTCAATGACAAGTACTTTCCTGAAAGTATTCGTCATATGAAGGAGGTGGAGTTTATCAGACTGGAACAAAACAACATGACGGTGTCCCAGTACGAGGCGAAGTTTGCAGAGTTATCCAGGTTTGCACCTCATTTGGTCGAAAATGAGGAACGAATGACAAGGATGTTTCTGAGAGGTCTAAAACCCGAGATTCGACAATATCTTATCTCTCATAAATTTTCTTTATATTCAGATGTTGTAAACAGGGCTCAATTATTAGAGCGAGATAATGAGTATGTGCAACCGAGGGACCACAACCAGGGTCATACCGGTGGCGGCAGTCATCGAAGCAATGAAAACCAGCAGGGAGGAAAACATTCGGACAAAAGCGGTAACCACTCTGGTGGTAATCGTGGTCGTGATAATAGAAGGAGCGAGTCGGGAGGAGATTTCAAGAAGAGAAGGTACAACAATGATAACGTGAAGACGTCAGCACAAACATCAACTGTTTCTAGGGGAGGAGAACGACCACCGGTCGTATGTTACAAATGTGGGAAAGAGGGACATATCAGCCCAAACTGCCCACAACAATCCAAGGTATGTTATAACTGTGGAAAGGAGGGTCATATAGCTCGAGAGTGTTCTGTAGCAAAACCAAGTTCAGCGGGGATGGTGACTCCAAAAGTTGTCCCGGATAAGTCGAAATCAGCGGTTCCTGGAAGGGCGTTTGTCGTGACTGACCAAAACGCGAGAAACCCGAACGAGGTGATCACGGGTAAGCTAATCTTGAATTCTTGCGAAGTTTATACTTTACTAGATACCGGTTCTACCCATTCTTTTATCTCTCCTGCTTGTGCTCAACGATTAAACTTGACTCCGGAGAAATTGGACTTTAACTTATCTGTTGAAACTCCGTTGGGTGAAACCTTCGTTACATCTACAGTTTATAAATCTTGCATGATCCAAGTTGGCACTATCACATTATTTGTTGATCTTATCTCTTTAAAGATACTTACTTTTGATATGATTTTAGGAATTGATTGGTTAACCACTCATCATGCTAAAATTGATTGTTTTCGTAAGGTTGTTAGTTTTCATATTCCTAACCAACCTGTCGTACGAATTCAAACTACTAAACCACTAAAATCAGTCACTGTCATACCAAGCCATAAAGCCATTCGTTTATTGAAAAATGGATGCCAAGCTTTCTTAGCCCATGTCATGGACTTGAACAAAAATACGTCAGATTTGAATGATATTTCTGTTGTTAGTGAATTTCCTGACGTATTTCCTGACTTAACTCAGAGCGTGATATTGAATTTTTGTATTGATCTTCAACCTGATACAAAACCTATTTCTAAAATCTCATATTGAATAGCTCCTATTGAACTTCAGGAGTTAAAAACCCAACTATAGAAGTTGGTACCCGAGCCTTTATCTGGTGACTTCTTTTGCGAAATGCACTGAAGCCAAACTCTCCGTAGGGGACGCCATATTCGTGCGGTAGTAAACTGATAGGTGTCATTGTGACGTACTATCCAAGATTAGGATATGAGTCACAGTTGAGAGCAACTTAAGTCAGTAATAGAAATACGTAGCTTTCTATGCTTAGCTGATTATTATCGATGATTTTGTAGAAAGATTTTCTCGAATCGCTACTGCATTAACTCAGTTGACTCGGAAAGATACAAAATTCGAATGGAGTGAGGAATGTGGGAAGAGCTTTGAAGAACTCAAGAGGAGACTCATTTCGGCACCTGTTCTGACAATATCATCTGGTTCGGATGGATTTGTTATCTACAGCGATGCTTCAGGCAAAGGGTTAGGATGTGTTCTCATGCAACATGGGAAAGTCATAGCCTATGCCTCACGACAACTCAAAGAATATGAGAGGAATTATCCTACTCATGATTTGGAGTTGGCAGCAGTCGTTTTTGCGTTGAAGATCTGGAGACACTACCTGTATGGGGAGAAAGTGGAGATCTATACAGATCATAAAAGCCTCAAATATTTCTTCACCCAAAAGGAACTCAACATGCGGCAGCGACGTTGGCTCGAGCTGTTGAAAGATTACGATCATACCATCCAATATCATCCTGGAAAAGCAAACGTAGTAGCTGACGCATTGAGTAGAAGATCATATGCGGGTACGAGTGCAATGTTGTTAACACAAAGGCCCATTTTGTATGACTTGCAAAGGATGGAGATAGAGATGAAGGCTCCAAGTACCCACATGATGATATCAAATATACGAGTAGAACCGACTTTAATCGATAAAGTTAAAGCTGCTCAAGCTACGGACATGGAGCTGATGCGTATGAAGAAGAAAGTGCAAGAAGGTGCTATTCCAGAAGCAAGAATCGATGAAGAAGGAATACTTCGAGTCAACTCCAGACTTTGTGTTCCTAACGATTTTGACTTGAAGCATAGAATAATGATGGAGGCACACAACACACCGTTTGCAATCCATCCTGGGAGTACCAAAATGTATCACGATCTTCGACATACATTTTGGTGGAGCAATATGAAAAGAGAGATCGCGGAGTTTATCTCGAGGTGTTTAACTTGTCAACGTGTAAAAGCGGAGCATCAAGTACCAAAGGGTCCATTGCAACCACTTGAGATTCCGAAATGGAAGTGGGAACACATTACTATGGATTTTGTTACGGGTCTTCCCAAGGTTTCTCAAGGCATAGATGCGATTTGGGTTATTGTTGATAGATTAACCAAGTCCGCTCATTTCTTGCCGATACGTGAGACTTATTCCCTTGAACGTCTTGCTAGTATGTACGTGAACGAGATTGTGAGATTGCATGGCATGCCAGTATCCATAGTTTCGGATCGTGACCCAAGATTCACTTCACGATTTTGGGTTAGCTTGCAGAAAGCTATGGGCACGGATTTACGATTCAGTTCGGCATACCATCCTCAAACGGACGGACAATCAGAGAGGACTATTCAAACTCTTGAAGATCTATTAAGACTTTGTGTCCTAGATCTCAAAGGGAGTTGGGATAAGTACCTACCATTGGTGGAATTCTCCTACAACAACAGTTATCAGGCGAGCATAGGTGTGGCTCCATTCGAGGCGTTGTATGGAAGAAAATGTCGTTCTCCAGTATGCTGGGACGAGGTGGGTGAAGCAACATTGTTGGGACCAGAGTTGGTACGCATTACTACAGAGAAGATCCAAACGATTCGACAACGTATACAAACGGCACAGGATCGACAAAAGAGTTATGCGGATCTTCATCGGAAGGACGTGGAATTTAATATTGGGGATCATGTATTGTTACGTGTTGCACCATGGAAGGGAGTTACAAGATTTGGGAAGAGAGGAAAGCTCAATCCAAGATTTGTTGGTCCATTTGAGATTCTTGAGCGAATAGGAAATGTGGCATATAGACTCGCATTACCTCCAAGCATGTCTCGTGTTCATAATGTTTTTCACATATCTATGCTTCGTAAATATGTTAAAGACCCGAACCACATTATTGAGTTAGAACCAGACGAGATAGCTGAAGATTTAACGTACGAGGAGGTACCTGTTAAGATCTTGGATAGGAAAGAGCATGTCCTACGCACGAAGGTTATACCACAAGTTAAGGTTTTGTGGAGAAACCATGCTATTGAAGAAATGACCTGGGAGTTGGAATCAGAAATGAAAGCGAGGTATCCTCACCTTTTTGAAACATCAGGTACGTACGTCAATTTCGAGGACGAAATTTCATAAGGAGGGGAGGTTGTAAGACCCCAACTTATTAATGAATAAAATCAAATTTTCTCTAAATATTATTGTGAATAATAAGGGGTTAATTTGATATAATACTTTGGTTATGGGTGAAATGTGCAAATTTTGCAAAATAAGCAAGTGGTTATAAAATATTCATTTTGTCGGGGAATATTCGTTTGGTCGTGGAATATTCTTGCTGTCGGGGAATATTCGTACGACGGCGCAGCCTTGTGTGGGCCCCATAACGGAAAGCGATTGGATGAAGAAAACGACAAGTATAAGTTATTTATAAATAACGGCGTAGTTGTTACCGTTAATACTGTTGGAATACCCGGTGGTTAAAATACAGTAGCACACGGTATTGCACCAATTATTGATTCTTACGTAAGAAGGCACTACTCAATAATTGTTACAGTAGTTATTGTTCAATATTTTATTTTATTGATTCAATAATTGTTGCGTTGATATTTTATATTATTGTTGTTTCAATAATTGTTGCTGCACAGTATTTTCTATTATCAGATCAATAATTCATATTATTTGAATAATATTATTAGATAACATTATTGGCAATGTCTAGAAAGTTCTGTCTAAGGAGAGGTTTGGTCATCTAATTGCGCGCCAGTAAGGAGAAATCCTTATTGGAAAGCCCCCTCTTTCCTGGGAACGGCCTGGTTGTCATAAATGTGATTCTGTAATATTATTTGTGAATAATTAATTATTGATTCATATGATAAGGAAATATTTATTTTATGTGGATATAAATGAGGGATATATTTTTGTGGTTAAAAATGAAGGAGTTAATGTTGAGGTTTTTATCAGTATTTTTGTCGGAATGGAGGTATTAAAAATCAGGGTTTTTGAGATATTTTGCGGGGGTTATAATTTTTAATCCGACCGTTGGATCGTGGTAATTTTTGGATATGTTATACATATATAAGTTGAGTATATGTCCACAAATTTTGAACCGTTAAAAATGAACGTATGATTTATTATGAATTTTACGAGATGACTGGTTCAGAAATTGTTGAATTTTCGGAGTTTATCATTTTGATGGAAAATTCTAGAATTGGTGGGCCCCACTCTTGGTTGGTGAAGAAATGTGCTGAATTTTATTCAAATGTGGTGGGTGGGAATAGTAGCAGGTAAAGCCATCAGGTTGCAGGTTAAGTCTACGGCGTGCTAACATTTTTCTATAAATAGAGGGCTAAGTTAGAATTGAAAATCACACCAGAAACAAGTTTTCTCTCTTTCTCTCTCTAGATTATTGAGTGTATTTTGTGAGTATTTAGATACTTTGAGAGTTTCTATTCATCAGAGCAAGTTTCTTTCAGCCTTATACCGGTATTCCGACCAGAAGTACTGATATTTTGAGGTAAGGGATATTATTTTCTTCTTAAATGATATTATTTTCTTCAATATCATTATGCTGAAATATTAACATGAGTTTTTATCAAATTTAGAACTTTTTGTGTCGGGGTTACTATTCACGTATACGGCACTATTCACGAATACGACATTATTTACCGAAAAATAAAATTTTTTCTTTTTGTCCAAGATGTCTATTATGGTTACTATCTTTGATTGTATCCATGTTTTGATCTTTATTTTTGAATTCTGCTTCACAATTGATTATTATGAAGTATTATTGATCATGGATAAACTGTTATACGAATCCCTACTATTTGTCCTTCTGTCTCACTGGATTCGTTCTCTTTAAGATATTTTTCATCATCCTCAGTCCTAAATGATGATATTACTGAATATCTTTGGCCTGTAGTGCAAAGATGTATGATTACTTGATGAATATCTTTGGCCTGTAGTGCAAAGATGAACAGGTGTTGAGATGAACATGACTGACAGGTGATACAAATGAATATCTTTGGCCTGTAGTGCAAAGATGAATATTTGGATAAAGATGATTATTAATTGATGTTACAGGGATAAAATATTGATGATGGACTTTTAAATCTTAGAAGATAGTAGAATTCTTTCTCTACTTGACTCTTCTAATGGTTTGCTGTTTCCGCTGCAGTTGTTGATCTAAAACTTGTTGTCGATTATATTCTATCAGATTTTTCCCTGTTGAAGACTAACGATAATTTGTTGTATATTATCTTAGTCATAATATTCTTTACTGGGCTAGTTGAGCTCACCCTTTTCCTTTTTGTTCCATTTTTCTTCTCAGGAGGTGAGAACATAGCAGGATCTAGTCGGGGTATGGAGTGATGGTTCTAGAAAGATGTTTTAGCAGTCCTCACTATTTCTGTAAAATAGTGTTTGAATAATTGTAATGAGGATTTATTTGAGTGTGGATATTGTCTAGAAGACAATATTTGTATTTAAACTCACAGTATGTGTTGTCGTATTTTGCACGACAATTGTATTATTGAAGTTGTAGTTTGCTTTCAGTACCATGTATTTGGCGACTCAGAATGGGTGTTGTATACCTATTTTGGGGGCGTCACAACAAATATTAGAGATTCGTATAACAGTTTATCCAAGATCAATAATACTTCATAATAATCAATTGTGAAGCAGAATTCAAAAATAAAGATCAAAACATGGATACAATCAAAGATAGTAACCATAATACACATCTTGGACAAAAAGGAAAAATTTTATTTTTCGATGAATAGTGCCGTATTTGTGAATAGTGCCGTATACGTGAATAGTAACGTATACGTGAATAGTAATCCCGACACAAAAAGTTCTAAATTTGATAAAAACTCATGTTAATATTTCAACATAATGATATTGAAGAAAATAATATCATTTAAGAAGAAAATAATATCACTTACCTCAAAATATCAGTACTTCTGGTCGGAATACCGGTATAAGGCTGAAAGAAACTTGCTCTGATGAATAGAACTCTCAAAGTATCTAAATACTCACAAAATACACTCAATAATCTAGAGAGAGAAAGAGAGAAAACTTGTTTCTGGTGTGATTTTCAATTCTAACTTAGCCCTCTATTTATAGGAAAATGTTAGCACGCCGAAGCAAACTTAACCTGCAACCTGATGGCTTTACCTGCTACTATTTCCACCCACCATATTTGAATAAAAATCTCAGTACATTTCTTCACCAACCAAGAGTGGGGCCCACCAATTCTAGAATTTTTTACCAAAATGATTAACTCCGAAAATTCAACAATTTCTGAACCAGTCATCTCGTAAAATTCATAATAAATAATACGTTCATTTTTAACGGTTCAAAATTTATGGACATATACTCAACTTATATATGTATAACATGTCCAAAAATTACCACGATCCAACGGTCGGATTAAAAATTATTACTCATGCAAAACATCTCAAAAATCCTGATTTTTAATACCTCAATTCCGACAAAAATACTGATAAAAACCTCAACATTAACTCCTTTATTTTTAACCACAAAAATATATCCCTCATTTATATACACATAAAATAAATATTTCCTTATCATATGAATCAATAATTAATTATTCACAAATAATATTACAGAATCACATTTATGACAACCAGGCCGTTTCCAGGAAAGAGGGGGCTTTTCAATAAGGATTTCTCCTTACTGGCGCGCAATTAGATGACCAAACCTCTCCTTAGACAGAACTTTCTAGACATTGCCAATAATGTTATCTAATAATATTATTCAAATAATATGAATTATTGATCTGATAAAGGAACATACTGTGCAGCAACAATTATTGAAACAACAATAATATAAAATATCAACGCAGCAATTATTGAATCAATAAAATAAAATATTGAATAATAACTACTGTAACAATTATTGAGTAGTGCCTTCTTACGTAAGAATCAATAATTGGTGCAATACTGTGTGCTACTGTATTTTAACCACCGGGTATTCTAACAGTATTAACGGTAACAACTACGCCGTTATTTATAAACAACTTATACTTGTCGTTTTTTTCATCCAATCGCTTTCCGTTATGGGGCCCACACAAGGCTGCGCCGTCGTACGAATATTCCCCGACAGCAAGAATATTTCACGACCAAACGAATATTCCTCGACAAAATGAATATTTTATAACCACTTGCTTATTTTATAAAATTTGCACATTTCACCCATAACCAAAGTATTATATCATATTAACCCCTTATTATTCACAATAATATTTAGAGAAAATTTAATTTTATTCATTAATAAGCTGGGGTCTTACAAATACAACACACTTATCTAAAGTTCTCAATTAAATTATTTTCATACTGTTTAAGGAGAACCTCAACAGCTATAGACCACCGTTCTAATCTCCTGTTATCTCCGCTCGACCCAGCTACACTCTTATTACCTGAAAGAAATTGTGAAGCAAAAGGGTGAGCACAACTAGCTCAGTAAAAAAATATCATGACTAAAGATAATTAAATTTTTAATAGTCTTCGTCAGTAATAAATTAGAGATTTAGAACATATGATAGATGATAAAACTTTTCAACCATAGTTATAGCGGAACGAGCAATCCATTAGAAGAGTCAAATAGACCATAAAGTCTATTATCTTCTCCATGTTAAAAGTCCACCAACAATGTTTTATCCCTGTAACATCAATCAACAATTCCTGTCCACAATCATGTGAATAACTCATAATCATAATTTTGGTTCTAAATTCCTCTTCTCACCCAGGATGAAGATAATTTTCATCACCTGTCTTTACCTGAAAAATCAATGATCATGGTTATACCAAATCACAGTTCATGTTTATAATCATACTAATAAATTCATCTTTGTACTACGAGCCAAAGATATTCATTAACAGTTCATCCTTGCACTACAGGCCAAAGACATGCAACTGTATTTTAGAAGAGTCAAGTAGAGCATGATATCTACTATCTTCTACGAAATAAAAGTTTATTATCAATATTTTATCGCTGAGACTCAGCACAATAAATAATCCACATCACCGAATTATCCATGCACTACAGTCAAGAATATTCGTTAGTATCACATCCATGAATTATCCATGCACTACGGCTAAAGATATTCATTAGTATCACGACCACGAATTATCCATGTACTACGGGCCAAGGATATTCGTGTTTTCACCAATGGTCATGATTATACGGAATAATCCCTGATCATAATCATACCAACAACTGTCCATCAATGCACTACGAGCCAATGAGAACTTTTACCATATCATTTGTAACATTTCGGGTCATGATTATACCGAATGATCCCTGGTCATAATCATATCAATCAATAGTACATCTATGCACGTAAGCCACAGATGACTTTTATCACAATATAAACATGAGGATGATGACAATGATATAAGAATTAATCAAACGAAATCAAGGATAAATATTAAAGACTTTAAATTTATCCAGAGTTTAAAAGTATCTAAATTGTCAACATGATACTGTTTTGTGGAGTAAAATTCAAAAATAATATTCATGTATCAAAAATAATTTGGACATAAAAGAAATATATTTTTCGGGTGAATAGTATCCCGTGAATAGTATTTCAAAAATAGTACCTCGTGAATAGTACCTCGATATGAAAAATGTCCCAAATATCCGAGTGAATAATATTTGGGTGAATAGTAACCTGTGAATAGTAACTCGTGAATAGTACTCTAGCAAGAAAAGTGCCCCGAATACCCGAGTAAACAATATTCGAGTGAATAGTAACCCGTAAATAGTAACTCATGAATAGTATTCCGGCATGAAAAGATCAATAATTATCAAGAAAGCTCAGAATAATATTTTCATAAAAAGATACTGGATGAAGCGCAAATATCAAGGATATTCTATTAATTTCACGGAATATAGAATCAATACTTCAACAAAATGAGTGTAGAAGTAGGAACACGAAACGAAATAATATTACTTACATACTACAGAGTATGGAAGAAAATATAATTTCATATGAATATTGTACGAAGATAATATCCGTATGAATAAGAAAAATAATATCTCTTCTGAATATGAAATAAATAATACCCCTTACGAATATTGAACGAAGATAATATTCATTATGAATATTGAACGAAGATAATATTCCTACGAATACGAAAAATAATATCTCTTCTGAATATGAAAATATATAATACCCCTTACGAATACAACAAATAATATCTCTTACGAATACAACAAATAATATCACTTACGAGTATAGAACGAAGATAATATTCCTTACGAATATGAAAAATAATATCGTAAGCGAATATGAAATAAATAACACCCCTTATCTCAGAAGAATATTGAATACTAGAATAGTGAAGTAGCAGACTTCTCTTCTTCTTTCCCTCTATAGCTTCTCTCTCTATAGTTTATTTCTCTATAATTGCTCTTGTGAGTCTTAGTGAATTGGTAATAATGAAGGAAGAATGAGGATGTCATCAATAAAGACAACAACGAACTGATCTAAATATTCTTTGAATACACGGTTCATCATATCCATGAAGGCAGCAGGAGCATTAGTCAATCCAAAAGACATGACTAAGAATTCATAATGCCCGTACCGAGTTCTGAAGGCAGTCTTTAGAATATCCTCAGTTTTAATCTTCAGTTGATGATATCCAAAACGAAGATCGGTCTTTGAAAAGAATTGTGCTCCTTGTAACTGGTCGAACTGGTCATCAATACGAGGTAGCGAATACCTATTCTTGATGGTGACATGGTTCAATTCTTGATAGTCAATACAAAGTCGCATACTCCCGTCTTTCTTCTTTACGAATAAAACAGGAGCACCCCAAGGAGACGTACTAGGACGAATGAAATCGATGTCTAACAATTCCTGTAATTGGACTTTTAACTCCTGAAGTTCAATAGGAGCCATTCGATATGGGGTTTAAGAAATAGGCTTTGTACCGGGTTCAAGATCAATAAAGAATTTAACTTCACGTTCTGGGGGTAGACCAGGAAGTTCTTCAGGAAATACGTCAGGAAATTCACTAACAACAGAAATATTATTCAAATCTGACGTGTTTTTGTTCAAGTCCATAACATGGGCTAAGAAAGCTTGACATCCGTTTTTCAATAAACAAATAGCTTTATGGATTGATATGACAGTGATTGATTTTAATGGTTTGGTTGCTTGAATTCGCATAACAGGTTGGTTAGGAATATGAAAACTAATAACCTTACGAAAATAATCAATTTTGGCATGATGAGTAGTTAACCAATCAATTCCTAAAATCACATCAAAAGCAAGTATCTTTAAAGGGATAAGGTCAACAGGTAATGTGATTGTGCCAACTTGGATTAAGCAAGATTTATAAACTGTATATGTAATGAAAGTTTCACCTAACGGAGTCTCCACAGATAGGTCAAAGTCTAATTTCTTCGGAGTCAAGTTTAAACATTGAGCACAAGCAGGAGAGATAAAAGAATGGGTAGAACCGGTATCTAGTAAAGTATAAACTTCGTAAGAATTTAAGATTAGCTTACCCGTGATCACCTAGTTCGGGTTTCTCGCGTTTTGGCCAGTCATGACAAACGCTCTTCCAGGAACCGCTGATTTTGACTTATCCGGGACAGCTTTTGGAGTCACCATCCCCGCTGAACTTAGTTTTGCTATAGAACACTCTCGAGCTATATGACCATCCTTTCCATAGTTATAACATACCTTAGATTATTGTGGACAGTTTGGGCTGATATGTCCCTCTTTTTCGCATTTTTAACAAACGACCGGTGCTCGTTCTCCTCCCCTAGAAACAGTTGATGTTTGTGCTAACGTTTTCACGTTATCATTGTTGTACTTTCTCTTCTTAAAATCTCCTCCCGACTCGCTCCTTCTATTATCACGGCCACGATTTCCACCAGAGTGGTTACCGCGTTTGTCCGAATGTTTTCCTCCCTGTTGGTTTTTATTGGTCCGATGACCGCTGCCACCGGTATTGTAAGACCCCAACTTATTAATGAATAAAATCAAATTTTCTCTAAATATTATTGTGAATAATAAGGGGTTAATTTGATATAATACTTTGGTTATGGGTGAAATGTGCAAATTTTGCAAAATAAGCAAGTGGTTATAAAATATTTATTTTTGGTCGGTGAATATTCGGTTGGTCGTGGAATATTCTTGCTGTCGGGGAATATTCGTACGACGACGCAGCCTTCTGTGGGCCCCATAACGGAAAGCGATTGGATGAAAAAAAAGACAAGTATAAGTTGTTTATAAATAACGGCGTAGTTGTTACCGTTAATACTGTTGGAATACCCGGTGGTTAAAATACAGTAGCACACGGTATTGCACCAATTATTGATTCTTACGTAAGAAGGCACTACTCAATAATTGTTACAGTAGTTATTATTCAATATTTTATTTTATTGATTCAATAATTGCTGCGTTGATATTTTATATTATTGTTGTTTCAATAATTGTTGCTGCACAGTATTTTCATTTATCAGATCAATAATTCATATTATTTGAATAATATTATTAGATAACATTATTGGCAATGTCTAGAAAGTTCTGTCTAAGGAGAGGTTTGGTCATCTAATTGCGCGCCAGTAAGGAGAAATCCTTATTGGAAAGCCCCCTCTTTCCTGGGAACGGCCTGGTTGTCATAAATGTGATTCTGTAATATTATTTGTGAATAATTAATTATTGATTCATATGATAAGGAAATATTTATTTTATGTGGATATAAATGAGGGATATATTTTTGTGGTTAAAAATGAAGGAGTTAATGTTGAGGTTTTTATCAGTATTTTTGTCGGAATGGAGGTATTAAAAATCAGGGTTTTTGAGATATTTTGCGGGGGTTATAATTTTTAATCCGACCGTTGGATCGTGGTAATTTTTGGATATGTTATACATATATAAGTTGAGTATATGTCCACAAATTTTGAACCGTTAAAAATGAACGTATGATTTATTATGAATTTTACAAGATGACTGGTTCAGAAATTGTTGAATTTTCGGAGTTTATCATTTTGGTGGAAAATTCTAGAATTGGTGGGCCCCACTTGTGGTTGGTGAAGAAATGTGCTGAATTATATTTCAAATGTGGTGGGTGGGAATAGTAGCAGGTAAAGCCATCAGGTTGCAGGTCAAACCTACCAAAATTTTCCTATAAATAGAGGGCTAAGTTAGAATTGAAAATCACACCAGAAACAAGTTTTCTCTCTTTCTCTCTCTAGATTATTGAGTGTATTTTGTGAGTATTTAGATACTTTGAGAGTTTCTATTCATCAGAGCAAGTTTCTTTCAGCCTTATACCGGTATTCCGACCAGAAGTACTGATATTTTGAGGTAAGGGATATTATTTTCTTCTTAAATGATATTATTTTCTTCAATATCATTATGCTGAAATATTGATATGAGTTTTTATCAAATTTGGAACTTTTTGTGTCGGGGTTACTATTCACGTATACGGCACTATTCACGTATACGGCACTATTCACGAATACGGCACTATTCACCGAAAAATAAAATTTTTCCTTTTTGTCCAAGATGTCTATTATGGTTACTATCTTTGATTGTATCCATGTTTTGATCTTTATTTTTGAATTCTGCTTCACAATTGATTATTATGAAGTATTATTGATCTTGGATAAACTGTTATACGAATCCCTACTATTTGTCCTTCTGTCTCATTGGATTCGTTCTCTTTAAGATATTTTTCATCATCCTCAGTCCTAAATGATGATATTACTGAATATCTTTGGCCTGTAGTGCAAAGATGTATAATTACTTGATGAATATCTTTGGCCTGTAGTGCAAAGATGAACAGGTGTTGAGATGAACATGACCGACTGATGATACAAATGAATATCTTTGGCCTGTAGTGCAAAGATGAATATTTGGTTAAAGATGATTATTAATTGATGTTACAGGGATAAAATATTGATGATGGACTTTTAAATCTTAGAAGATAGTAGAATTCTTTCTCTACTTGACTCTTCTAATGGTTTGCTGTTTCCGCTGCAGTTGTTGATCTAAAACTTGTTGTCGATTATATTTTATCAGATTTTTCCCTGTTGAAGACTAACGATAATTTGTTGTATATTATCTTAGTCATAATATTCTTTACTGGGCTAGTTGAGCTCACCCTTTTCCTTTTTGTTCCATTTTTCTTCTCAGGAGGTGAGAACATAGCAGGATCTAGTCGGGGTATGGAGTGATGGTTCTAGAAAGATGTATTAGCAGTCCTCACTATTTCTGTAAAATAGTGTTTGAATAATTGTAATGAGGATTTATTTGAGTGTGGATATTGTCTAGAAGACAATATTTGTATTTAAACTCACAGTATGTGTTGTCGTATTTTGCACGACAATTGTATTATTGAAGTTGTAGTTTGCTTTCTGTACCATGTATTTGGCGACTCAGAATGGGTGTTGTATACCTATTCTGGGGGCGTCACAGTTGGTATCAGAGCTTAGGGATATGATCCCTGGCTGAGATGTGAGACAAGAACTAGGAGGGGAGAGACGGGGAATTCCTTCGCTAGTATGACCTGACTAAGTTTATTTGGTGTTTATTTGGTCGGTCAGAGTATAGGGATAATATATGACATGACTATTAACCCTTGTTTTATGGCAGTATTTAAGAATGGCAGCTGAGAACGTTAATAATGGAGTAAATCAGACCGTGGAGACACCTTTGATCACTACCCAGGGGAACGTGCAACAGGAAGGCAATATTCCTCCTGTAAACAACGTTACCGAGCAAACGATGAATGATGGAATGTTTAGGAGCTTTTTGCAGTTCATGCAAAATCAGACGAGGGAGACTCGTGTGCAGAATACGGGTGGAAATGATAACAACGCGCGGTTTGTCACAGCTAAGCAGTTCAAAGAATTGGGACCACCAGAATTTAAGGGAAAGCCGGATCCGATCATGGCGGAAACGTGGGTCAAGCAAATTACCAAGATATTTGATGTCTTGGGATGCACGGAGGAACAGAAGGTTCCATTCGCCACATTTATGTTCCGCGGTGAGGCAGACTACTGGTGGGAGTCTGTGAAGCGTACCCAGCCTGACGCACTCAACATGTCCTGGGAAACATTTCAAAAACTGTTCAATGACAAGTACTTTCCTGAAAGTATTCGTCATATGAAGGAGGTTGAGTTTATTAGACTGGAACAAAACAACATGACGGTGTCCCAGTACGAGGCGAAGTTTGCAGAGTTATCCAGGTTTGCACCTCATTTGGTCGAAAATGAGGAACGAATGACAAGGATGTTTCTGAGAGGTCTAAAACCCGAGATTCGGCAATATCTTATCTCTCATAAATTTTCTTTATATTCAGATGTTGTAAACAGGGCTCAATTATTAGAGCGAGATAATGAGTATGTGCAACCGAGGGACCACAACCAGGGTCATACCGGTGGCGGCAGTCATCGAAGCAATGAAAACCAGCAGGGAGGAAAACATTCGGACAAAAGCGGTAACCACTCTGGTGGTAATCGTGGTCGTGATAATAGAAGGAGCGAGTCGGGAGGAGATTTCAAGAAGAGAAGGTACAACAATGATAACGTGAAGACGTCAGCACAAACATCAACTGTTTCTAGGGGAGGAGAACGACCACCGGTCGTATGTTACAAATGTGGGAAAGAGGGACATATCAGCCCAAACTGCCCACAACAATCCAAGGTATGTTATAACTGTGGAAAGGAAGGTCATATAGCTCGAGAGTGTTCTGTAGCAAAACCAAGTTCAGCGGGGATGGTGACTCCAAAAGTTATCCCGGATAAGTCGAAATCAGCGGTTCCTGGAAGGGCGTTTGTCGTTACTGGCCAAAACGCGAGAAACCCGAACGAGGTGATCACGGGTAAGCTAATCTTGAATTCTTGCGAAGTTTATACTTTACTAGATACCGGTTCTACCCATTCTTTTATCTCTCCTGCTTGTGCTCAACGTTTAAACTTGACTCCGGAGAAATTGGACTTTAACTTATCTGTTGAAACTCCGTTGGGTGAAACCTTCGTTACATCTACAGTTTATAAATCTTGCATGATCCAAGTTGGCACTATCACATTACCTGTTGATCTTATCTCTTTAAAGATACTTGCTTTTGATGTGATTTTAGGAATTGATTGGTTAACCACTCATCATGCTAAAATTGATTGTTTTCGTAAGGTTGTTAGTTTTCATATTCCTAACCAACCTGTCATACGAATTCAAACTACTAAACCACTAAAATCAGTCACTGTCATATCAAGCCACAAAGCTATTCGTTTATTGAAAAACGGATGTCAAGCTTTCTTAGCCCATGTTATGGATTTGAACAAAGACAAGTCAGATTTGAATAATATTTCTATTGTTAGAGAATTTTCCGATGTATTTCCTGAAGAACTTCCCGGTCTACCCCCGGAACGAGAAATTGAATTCTTTATTGACCTTGAACCCGGTACAAAGCCCATTTCTAAAACCCCATATCGAATGGCTCCTATTGAACTTCAGGAGTTAAAAGTCCAACTACAGGAGTTGTTGGACATCGGTTTTATTCGTCCTAGTACGTCTCCTTGGGGTGCTCCTGTTTTATTCGTAAAGAAGAAAGACGGGAGTATGCGACTTTGTATTGACTATCGAGAATTGAACCATGTCACCATCAAGAATAGGTATCCGCTACCTCGCATTGATGACCTGTTTGACCAGTTGCAAGGAGCACAATTCTTTTCAAAGATCGATCTTCGTTCTGGATATCATCAGCTGAAGATTAAAACTGAGGATATTCCAAAGACTGCCTTCAGAACTCGGTACGGGCATTATGAATTCTTAGTAATGTCTTTTGGATTGACTAATGCTCCTGCTGCCTTCATGGATATGATGAACCGTGTATTCAAAGAATATTTGGATCAGTTCGTTGTTGTCTTTATTGATGACATCCTCATCTATTCCAAAAGCCGTGAAGATCATGAGCGCCATTTGAAGCTGGTACTGCAAAGGCTTCGTGAAAACAAGCTATATGCCAAACTGAAGAAATGCGAGTTCTGGCTTGAGGAAGTAGCATTCCTTGGGCACGTGGTGTCAAAACATGGAGTATCTGTCGACCCGGCGAAGATTGAAGCCATACAAAGTTGGGAGCAACCGAAGTCGGTAACCGAAGTACGTAGCTTTCTGGGCTTAGCTGGTTATTATCGGAGATTTGTGGAAGGATTTTCTCGAATCGCTACTCCGTTAACTCAGCTGACTCGGAAAGATACAAAATTCGTATGGAGTGAGGAATGCGAGAAGAGTTTCCAAGAACTCAAGAGGAGACTCATTTCGGCACCTGTTTTGACAATACCATCTGGTTCGGATGGATTTGTTATCTACAGCGATGCTTCAGGCAAAGGGTTAGGATGTGTTCTCATGCAACATGGGAAAGTCATAGCCTATGCCTCACGACAACTCAAAGAATATGAGAGGAATTATCCTACTCATGATTTGGAGTTGGCAGCAGTCGTTTTTGCGTTGAAGATCTGGAGACACTACCTGTATGGGGAGAAAGTGGAGATCTATACAGATCATAAAAGCCTCAAATATTTCTTCACCCAAAAGGAACTCAACATGCGGCAACGACGTTGGCTTGAGCTGTTGAAAGATTACGATCATACCATCCAATATCATCCTGGAAAAGCAAACGTAGTAGCTGACGCATTGAGTAGAAGATCATATGCGGGTACGAGTGCAATGTTTTTAACACAAAGGCCCATTTTGTATGACTTGCAAAGGATGGAGATAGAGATGAAGGCTCCAAGTACCCACATGATGATATCAAATATACGAGTAGAACCGACTTTAATCGATAAAGTTAAAGCTGCTCAAGCTACGGATATAGAGCTGATGCGTATGAAGAAGAAAGTGCAAGAAGGTGCTATTCCAGAAGCAAGAATCGATGAAGAAGGAATACTTCGAGTCAACTCCAGACTTTGTGTTCCTAACGATTTTGACTTGAAGCATAGAATAATGATGGAGGCACACAACACACCGTTTGCAATCCATCCTGGGAGTACCAAAATGTATCACGATCTTCGACATACATTTTGGTGGAGCAATATGAAAAGAGAGATCGCGGAGTTTATCTCGAGATGTTTAACTTGTCAACGTGTAAAAGCGGAGCATCAAGTACCAAAGGGTCCATTGCAACCACTTGAGATTCCGAAATGGAAGTGGGAACACATTACTATGGATTTTGTTACAGGTCTTCCCAAGGTTTCTCAAGGCATAGATGCGATTTGGGTTATTGTTGATAGATTAACCAAGTCCGCTCATTTCTTGCCGATACGTGAGACTTATTCCCTTGAACGTCTTGCTAGTATGTACGTGAACGAGATTGTGAGATTGCATGGCATGCCAGTATCCATAGTTTCGGATCGTGACCCAAGATTCACTTCACGATTTTGGGTTAGCTTGCAGAAAGCTATGGGCACGGATTTACGATTCAGTTCAGCATACCATCCTCAAACGGACGGACAATCAGAGAGGACTATTCAAACTCTTGAAGATCTATTAAGACTTTGTGTCTTAGATCTCAAAGGGAGTTGGGATAAGTACCTACCATTGGTGGAATTCTCCTACAACAACAGTTATCAGGCGAGCATAGGTATGGCTCCATTTGAGGCGTTGTATGGAAGAAAATGTCGTTCTCCAGTATGCTGGGACGAGGTGGGTGAAGCAACATTGTTGGGACCAGAATTGGTACGCATTACTACAGAGAAGATCCAAACGATTCGACAACGTATACAAACGGCACAGGATCGACAAAAGAGTTATGCGGATCTTCATCGGAAGGACGTGGAATTTAATATTGGGGATCATGTATTGTTACGTGTTGCACCATGGAAGGGAGTTACAAGATTTGGGAAGAGAGGAAAGCTCAATCCAAGATTTGTTGGTCCATTTGAGATTCTTGAGCGAATAGGAAATGTGGCATATAGACTCGCATTACCTCCAAGCATGTCTCGTGTTCATAATGTTTTTCACATATCTATGCTTCGTAAATATGTTAAAGACCCGAACCACATTATTGAGTTAGAACCAGACGAGATAGCTGAAGATTTAACGTACGAGGAGGTACCTGTTAAGATCTTGGATAGGAAAGAGCATGTCCTACGCACGAAGGTTATACCACAAGTTAAGGTTTTGTGGAGAAACCATGCTATTGAAGAAATGACCTGGGAGTTGGAATCAGAAATGAAAGCGAGGTATCCTCACCTTTTTGAAACATCAGGTACGTACGTCAATTTCGAGGACGAAATTTCATAAGGAGGGGAGGTTGTAAGACCCCAACTTATTAATGAATAAAATCAAATTTTCTCTAAATATTATTGTGAATAATAAGGGGTTAATTTGATATAATACTTTGGTTATGGGTGAAATGTGCAAATTTTGCAAAATAAGCAAGTGGTTATAAAATATTTATTTTTGGTCGGTGAATATTCGGTTGGTCGTGGAATATTCTTGCTGTCGGGGAATATTCGTACGACGACGCAGCCTTGTGTGGGCCCCATAACGGAAAGCGATTGGATGAAGAAAACGACAAGTATAAGTTGTTTATAAATAACGGCGTAGTTGTTACCGTTAATACTGTTGGAATACCCGGTGGTTAAAATACAGTAGCACACGGTATTGCACCAATTATTGATTCTTACGTAAGAAGGCACTACTCAATAATTGTTACAGTAGTTATTATTCAATATTTTATTTTATTGATTCAATAATTGCTGCGTTGATATTTTATATTATTGTTGTTTCAATAATTGTTGCTGCACAGTATTTTTATTTATCAGATCAATAATTCATATTATTTGAATAATATTATTAGATAACATTATTGGCAATGTCTAGAAAGTTCTGTCTAAGGAGAGGTTTGGTCATCTAATTGCGCGCCAGTAAGGAGAAATCCTTATTGGAAAGCCCCCTCTTTCCTGGGAACGGCCTGGTTGTCATAAATGTGATTCTGTAATATTATTTGTGAATAATTAATTATTGATTCATATGATAAGGAAATATTTATTTTATGTGGATATAAATGAGGGATATATTTTTGTGGTTAAAAATGAAGGAGTTAATGTTGAGGTTTTTATCAGTATTTTTGTCGGAATGGAGGTATTAAAAATCAGGGTTTTTGAGATATTTTGCGGGGGTTATAATTTTTAATCCGACCGTTGGATCGTGGTAATTTTTGGATATGTTATACATATATAAGTTGAGTATATGTCCACAAATTTTGAACCGTTAAAAATGAACGTATGATTTATTACGAATTTTACAAGATGACTGGTTCAGAAATTGTTGAATTTTCGGAGTTTATCATTTTGGTGGAAAATTCTAGAATTGGTGGGCCCCACTTGTGGTTGGTGAAGAAATGTGCTGAATTATATTTCAAATGTGGTGGGTGGGAATAGTAGCAGGTAAAGCCATCAGGTTGCAGGTCAAACCTACCAAAATTTTCCTATAAATAGAGGGCTAAGTTAGAATTGAAAATCACACCAGAAACAAGTTTTCTCTCTTTCTCTCTCTAGATTATTGAGTGTATTTTGTGAGTATTTAGATACTTTGAGAGTTTCTATTCATCAGAGCAAGTTTCTTTCAGCCTTATACCGGTATTCCGACCAGAAGTACTGATATTTTGAGGTAAGGGATATTATTTTCTTCTTAAATGATATTATTTTCTTCAATATCATTATGCTGAAATATTGATATGAGTTTTTATCAAATTTGGAACTTTTTGTGTCGGGGTTACTATTCACGTATACGGTACTATTCACGTATACGACACTATTCACGAATACGGCACTATTCACCGAAAAATAAAATTTTTCCTTTTTGTCCAAGATGTCTATTATGGTTACTATCTTTGATTGTATCCATGTTTTGATCTTTATTTTTGAATTCTGCTTCACAATTGATTATTATGAAGTATTATTGATCTTGGATAAACTGTTATACGAATCCCTACTATTTGTCCTTCTGTCTCATTGGATTCGTTCTCTTTAAGATATTTTTCATCATCCTCAGTCCTAAATGATGATATTACTGAATATCTTTGGCCTGTAGTGCAAAGATGTATAATTACTTGATGAATATCTTTGGCCTGTAGTGCAAAGATGAACAGGTGTTGAGATGAACATGACCGACTGATGATACAAATGAATATCTTTGGCCTGTAGTGCAAAGATGAATATTTGGTTAAAGATGATTATTAATTGATGTTACAGGGATAAAATATTGATGATGGACTTTTAAATCTTAGAAGATAGTAGAATTCTTTCTCTACTTGACTCTTCTAATGGTTTGCTGTTTCCGCTGCAGTTGTTGATCTAAAACTTGTTGTCGATTATATTTTATCAGATTTTTCCCTGTTGAAGACTAACGATAATTTGTTGTATATTATCTTAGTCATAATATTCTTTACTGGGCTAGTTGAGCTCACCCTTTTCCTTTTTGTTCCATTTTTCTTCTCAGGAGGTGAGAACATAGCAGGATCTAGTCGGGGTATGGAGTGATGGTTCTAGAAAGATGTATTAGCAGTCCTCACTATTTCTGTAAAATAGTGTTTGAATAATTGTAATGAGGATTTATTTGAGTGTGGATATTGTCTAGAAGATAATATTTGTATTTAAACTCACAGTATGTGTTGTCGTATTTTGCACGACAATTGTATTATTGAAGTTGTAGTTTGCTTTCTGTACCATGTATTTGGCGACTCAGAATGGGTGTTGTATACCTATTGTGGGGGAATCACAGGTATTACCTTGGTTGTGTTCCCTCGGTTGAATATACTCATTATCTCGCTCTAATAATTGAGCCATGTTTACAACATCTGAATATAAATAAAATTTATGAGAGATAAGATATTACCGAATCTCGGGTTTTAAACCTCTCAGAAACATCCTTGTTATTCGTTTCTCATTCTCAACCAAATGAGGTGCAAACCTGGATAACTCTGCAAACTTCGCCTTGTACTGGGACACCGTTATGTTATTTTGTTCCAGCCTAATAAACGATACCTCCTTCATATGACGAATACTTTCAGGAAAGTACTTGTCATTAAACAGTTTCTAAAATGTTTCCCATGACATGATGAGTGTGTCAGGCTGGGTATGCTTCACAGACTCCCAGCAGTAGTCTGCCTCACCGCGGAACATAAAGGTGACGAATGGAACCTTCTGTTCCTCCGTGCATCCCAAGACATCGAATATCTTGATAATTTACTTGACCCACGTTTCCGCCTTGATCGGATCCGGCTTTCCCTGAAAGTCTGGTGGTCCCAACTCTTTGAACTGCTTGGCCATGACAAACCGCGTGTTGTTATCATTTCCACCCGTATTCTGCACAAGAGTCTCCCTCGTCTGATTTTGCATGAACAGCAAAAAGTTCCTAAACATTCCATCATTCATCGTTTGCTCGGTAACCTTATTTACAGAAGGAATATTTCCTGTTGCACGTTCTCCTGGTTTGTGACTAAAGGTTGTTCCACAGTCTCATATACTCCATTGTTAACGTTCTCGGCTGCCATTCTCAAATACTGCCATAAAACAAGGGTTAATTAAACAAATTAACATATCACATAATATCCCTATTGTTGATTAATTCACGTTCTAGCCTAAAGTTTTGATGATGATTTATTTGTCGGTACTAAATTGTGTATTGTGGTTTTCAGGAAAATATTTCAAGAAGTGTATGTTGGTGTATTCAAGAACAATGAAGATGTTTTGAGTCCTAAGAAAAATATGTAAGGTCATTGCAAATATTTAATTTTTCAATTCAAGGTTCTAGGACATTTTATGTGTGCATTTAAATTAATGTTTTGTGCATGCTTAATTTTATGCTAAACTGTTTTTACATGATTAATTATGCATACGTAATATAAATGTGATAAATATTATTCGGTTTAAATGAATTATATTACATGTGTTATAAGAGAGTTTTAATTCTATATAAATTGTATAACATGCATGTAATGTGGTGGTAAGTCTTTTATCTGTTGACTAAAAGTTAAATGCCTATGTCTTGGAAAAGTAAGATAATCATTATCTTGAATATCTTGTTCATATCTCCTATTTTAATGCTATTACTTGCTTCTATTGCTATAGTAGTGACGGCAGACTTCATAATTACAAGAGATATTGGATAAGTATTAAGTCCATTGAGTTGTTTATGTGACTTGGTCTCTCTAGTCAAAAACTGATAGAGTCAGTTTTCAAAGGATATCCGAAGTCAATTGAATTTGTTATTTCTGTAGCAACGTAATTATTTTTCAAACAGGAATAATATTGGAATGCTAGTTATCTCGTTGTATCTAATGGTTCTAACAGATTAAAATTTTGACAACGGAAATATTTGTTATTTTCACAACGTTCATTTGTTTTGGGCTATAAAGGCAGAACTGTCATCAGTGAAAAGTACAACACTTACAACACTTGAATTAATATCTTGCACTCATTTACTTTAAAAGCTATTCTCATTTTGGTGCAAATTCTGAGCTGCTGATTCAGTGATATTTCCAGTCAAATTTTCATGGGCATTAAATTGGTGATATCTTTTACTATTTCTATTTGATCATTGCATTCATTAGTTGAGCCTTGTATTGTTAAATTACTTATTTGCTTTGATCATTAGACCTCTATCATTGTAATCTTAAATTTGTGTTTTAGATTTAGTGTTGTCTAAGGGAATTTAATCCAGGTGGATTAAGGTTTGTTTACAAACAGGTTCAAGTAAGCATAGGTGCTTAAGGAGTGCATTGGTGCACAAAGAGCAAGAGTGCTCAAGTGAATTATTGTAATTCAATTCAAAAGAATCTGTATTGTAACAAGAGTATTTTAAAGAAATAAAAGTGAGTCTCCAATACTAGTTGGTATTGGACGTGGAGTAGGCTATTATTATAGAGGGTAATAGTCGAACCACGTAAAAATCTTGGTGTTATTTTTATTAACTGATTTTACTTATTTACATTCAAGTTAATTGATTTGCTAAATCACCAAGATATTTTCTTAAACAAAAAGTCAATTCGATAGACTATATTCATTCAGCTAGCTGCATTCAGTTATATAGTTGACTACATTCGATAATTTGGTTTAAAGATCTTAATTGGTCATAGTTTGTATCCACACTTATTCAACCCCCCTTCTAAGTGTGCCTTATCCGAATTTCATTTAGTATCAGAGTATGGCTCTACTTACTTGGTCTTAAAGGTGACTTGTAGGGAAAGATTCTGACATGGCACAGTTCGGAAACAACAATCAAGAAGGTCAATCAACCAATAGACCTCCACTACTGCATGGAACAGAAAACTATAATTTCTGGAAATTCCGAATGAGGATCTACCTCAAAAGAGATCCTTGGGAATGGTGGGTTGTGGAAAATGGACCGGTTATTCCAAGAAAAGATGACGGTACTCCAAAGACTTTGCTAGAGATGGATTCAACTGAGACCTTCATGGTTTCTTATGACTCAAGGGCAATGAATACTCTACTAAGTGGCATGGTACAATCGGAGATCGACAAAGTATCATCATGTAACACGGCTAAGGAAATCTGGGACACTCTAGTGGCGAGTCACGGAGGAACATCAAAAGTTTGAGAAGTTAAACTAAGCATGCTTATGCATGATTATCAGATGTTCAAACTTGAGAAAGATGAAACTATAAAGATGGCTCAAGCGAGGTTCCTTGTTCTTCTGAATTCCTTAAAGCTATTAGACAAATCCATTCCACAAAGTGAGGTTAACCGTAAGTTACTTAGGGCTATGCCCAAGAGATTTGCATCTAAGATTACTACTCTTCAAGATTCCTCTACTATATCTACTATGGATACGCTAACTCTTTTTGGTGAAATTGAGGAATATGAACATCAGTTAAAGAGATATGACGATGAGGAGGAAACTCCTCGTAGAAAGGTTCTAGCTCTTAATGCAGGAAATGAAGAAGAGCTTGATGATGATTCTGATGACGAGATAGCTATGATGTCCCGAAGAATCAAAGGACTCCTACAACAAAAAAATAAGCGAAATAATATCTTCAACTAAAATAAAGGCAAGGGAAAACAAACTGAAGAGACATGTTTTGAATGTGGACGTCCAGGGCATTTCAAGAAGGACTGTTTTCAACTAAAGAATAAGGGAAAAACAGGCTTCAAGGACAATAAGAAAAACAAGGCATTGGTCACTTGGAGTGATGAAGAAGAATCTGAAGTTGAAGTTGATGCCAAGGACGAGATAGCTCAAGTATGCTTCATGGGAATCGAAGATGAATCAAATGAGGTATCTATTTTTGAAAATAATTCTTTGAAACAAGAAAATTAGAAATTAAAAGAAAAGAATGCATATTTGAAAGACTTAGTTAACACATTGATGGGAGAAGTAGAATTTTTTATAGATGAAAAGAAAGATATTGAAAAGGTATCTATATGCGAAGAAGAAAAAGTTTTGATTGCTAAAAATAACTTTCTTAAGAATTATAACAAAATTCTTTTTAACAAAGTAAAGTACCTGAATAATGAAGTTGAAAAATTGACAAATGAATTGAAAATGCGAGATGTATGTATTGATGCTTTTGGTAATGAATCCCAGTATAAACCAATTCATACTAATGAACTTCAAAAGGAAGTAGATTCATTAAAAATATCTCTTGCTAGATTCGTTCAAGGAGAAGATAATCTAACTGTCATGTTAGGAAAGCAAAAACCTAGTTTTGATAGACAAGGAATAGGTTATAATCCCACTCATAAAATCGGTAATGTGAATATGCTTAGATCTAAGTCACGTTTCAAATTAAATTATTGTTCTCCTTTCACAACATGCAAAAACTGTGGTATTAAAGGTCACTTGGACATAAATTGCTTTAAGAAAAATAAGGTTAAAAAGGTATGGGTTAAAAAGGTTGATTTACTTGTAACTAACCCAAAAGGACCCAAGAAGATGTGGGTACCAAAAAGATAAATCAATTTCTCTTGACAGGTATGTCTCAAGGCGAAGGTTCCTTCTCAAAAGTGGATTCTCGATAGTGGGTGCTCTTGTCACATGACCGGCGATAAATCAAAGTTCGTGGAACTAAAAATCAAGAAGAAAAATAGAACGGTCACATTCAGAGACAATCGAACTTATGAGATTGTTGGAAAAGGTAAAATTGATAATGGTAAGGTTAACATTGATAATGTTTATCTTGTTAACGGTCTTGAGTTTAATCTTATTAGTATAAGTCAATTAATGGACAATGGACATCAAGTCAGTTTTGATAAAGAAAAGTGCATTATTTCTCATGGTACCAACAATATTTCTTTAGTTGCACAAAGGGAAGGAAATATATATACTATTGACTTTGAAGAACAAGATGAAGAATTATGTCTTTCCTCTGTGCAAGATGAGGCTAACTTATGGCATAAAAGGATGGGACATGTTCACATGGATTTAATCAAGAAATTGTCCCCTAAAAACCTGGTCAAAGGATTGCCGAAGATAAAATTCAAAAAGAAAGGAGTATGTGTTCTGTGAGACCCCGAATTTTATGAAATAAAAGTATTCAATTTTTCTATTTTGGTAAATGGTTAAATTGATAAAAGGTTAAAGCTAAGGGTGATATATGAATTTTTTTTTTTAAAGTAAACAAGTTGTCATAAAATACATGGTCACTATTCACGAGTTACTATTCACGGGTTACTATTCACCCAAATTACTATTCACTCTAGTATCGTTCACTCGAGTATTTGGAACACTTTTTGTGTCAGAGTACTATTCATGAGTTACTATTCACGAATTACTATTCACAGGTTACTATTCACCCAAATTACTATTCACTCTAGTATCGTTCACTCGAGTATTTAGGACACTTTTTGTGTCAGAGTTACTATTCATGAGTTACTATTCACGAGTTACTATTCACGGGTTACTATTCATCTAAATTACTATTTACTCTAGTATTATTCACTCGAGTATTTGAGACACTTTTTGTGTCGGAGTTACTATTTACGAGTTACTATTCACGGGTTACTATTCACCCAAATTACTATTCACTCTAGTATTGTTCACTCGAGTATTTGGGACACTTTTTGTGTCGAAGTACTATTCACGAGTTACTATTTACGGAAAATATTCGTACGACGGTACAATCATTGGTGGACCCCACAACGAAATTATTGTCAGATTGAGAAAACGACAAAAATATTTTATTAAAAATAACGGCGAAAGTTTTACAGTTTATACTGTTGAACTACTCGGTAGTAAAAGTACAGTAATACGTGTGGTTGCATAGTAGCACACGGTATTGATGCTTATGTGAGAAGTCACTCAGTTTAATTCAATTATTGTCAATTAATAATATGAATTATTTAGCGATAATGAAGTTTTGTTTTATTCGTATTATTAACGTAATAAAACAGAAACATCTTTTTATATAAAACAGAATACTTTATTAAAGTTATTCTATAAATAGAATATATTATATTCTATTGTGCATAGTATTTTGCATAGTAAAATCTTTTTATATAAAACAGAATACTTTATTAAAGTTATTCTATAAATAGAATATATTATATTTTATTTAAAAGATTTTTCTTTAAATATGGACCGTCAGATTAAAGTAAATTAATCTGGACCTTTCATGGATTAGTTACTATGCATTCCATTTTCCTATAAATAGAAGCTCATTCCTTCATTATTTTCTTACGAATTCACTGAACTCTAGATAGAGAAACTATAGAGAGAAAGAAGAAGAGTATTCTGCCACTTAACTACTTCTTTATTTCAGTTCTTCTTTAAAATGGTAAGGAGTGTTATTCTTTCTTATTCATAAAGAGAACTTATGTTATTCCATTCTTTATTATTCTGTTGGAATAACCTGTATGCGTGGTTTACCCTATACTTGGTGGAATGACCTGTATATGCGGTTTACCCAATACTTGGTGATCTTCTTCTGTTATTCCATTCTTTATTATTATGTTGGAATAACCTGTTTATACGAAGTACCGCATACTTGGTGAAATTCTTTTATTATTCCGTTCTTTACGATTCTGTCGGAATATCCTGTCAGTGTGAATTTCACCTGACCTGGTTCCATCATTTATTATTCTGCATTTATTATTCTGTCGGAATATCCTGTCGGTGTGAATTTCACCTGACCTGGTTCCATATTTATTATTCCGTTCTGTTGGGAATAACCTGTCTGTGCGGTCTCTATCGCATGTATGGTGAATCCTTCTGTTATTCTATTCTTTATTATTCTGTTGGAATAACCTGTCTATGTGGATTGCCACATGCATGGTGAATGATCCTTTATATTCATTTCTTATTAAATTGTGGAAATGATCTGTATACGTAGATTACCGCATGGCTGGTGAAAATCCATTTGCAGTTTCATATATTCTTTATTATACTCATTTGGTTAAAGTTTTGATTTCTATACTCCATGAAATTAGTGGAATATCCTTCATCCAGTATCTTTTCATGAAAATATTCTTCTGAGCATTCTTGACTGTTACTTTACAAAGAAGTATCATGTTGACAATTTGGATATTATTAGTTCCTGGATAAACTAATTATTGAACTTGTTTAATTGAATTCCTATAACATTGTCATCATCCTCATGTTTATTTTATGTTAAAAGTCATCTTTAGCTTACGTGCATAGATGGACTTAGTATGATTATGACCAGGGATCATTCGGTATAATCATGAACTGTGATGTTATAAGTGGTGTGGTAAAAGTCCTCAGTGACTTGTAATGCATTGATAGACAGTTTGTGGTATGATTATGACCAGGGATTTTTCGGTATAGTCATGATCATTGATGATTTAATGAATATCCTTGGCCCGTAATACAAGGATGATTAGAAGATGTGGTTTATTTATTAAGCTGAGTCTCAGTGATAAAAGTTGATGAAAATATTTTTAAATCATAGAAGATAGTAGGTTTTATTCTCTATTTGACTCTTCTAATGGATTGCTTATTCCGCTGCAGTTAAACTTGATGTCCATTGTATTTTATCAGTTTAACATTGTTGAAGACTATTGATAATTTATTCTTCATTATCTTAGTCATAATATTTCTTACTGGGCTAGTTGAGCTCACCCTTTCTTTCAATGTTCTCTTCAGGAAATGAGAATATAGCTGGGACGAGTCAGGGAAAGGAGTGATGGTCCGAATGATAGTATTAGTTAGTAGTCCTCACTATTCTATGTAATGGTGTGTTAATAAATGTAATGAAGACTCCTTTTGAGTATGAATACTCTCTAGAAGATAATATTTGTATTCAAACTCACAGTTTATGTTTTGTCGTATTGTACACGACAGTTGTATTAGTAAGTTGTATTTGTATTCTGTACTATGTATCTGACGACCCAAGATGGGTGATGTATACCTAATTTTGGGGGCGTCACAGTTGGTATCAGAGCTTAGGGATATGATCCCTGGCTGAGATGTAAGATAAGAACTAGGAGGGGGGAGACGGGGAATTCCTTCGCTAGTATGACCTACCTAAGTTTATTTGGTATTTAATTAGTCGGTCAGAGTATAGGGATAATATGTGATATGTTAATTAACCCTTGTTTTGTGGCAGTGTTTGAAAATGGCATCTAACAATGTTGAGATAAGCATTGGAGCAAAATAATATGACCATATCGCAGTACGAGGTTAAGTTTGCGGAGTTATCCCGGTTTGCATCCCATTTGGTCGATAATGAGGAGCGAATGACGCGAAAGTTTCTAAGAGGTTTGAAACCCTATATACGTCAATACCTCATTCTCATGTTTATATTTTGTTGAAGGTCATCTGTGGCCTGTAGTGCACAGATGGATTTGGTATGATTATGACCAGGGATTATTCGGTATAATCATGACCGTAATATTGCAAATGATGTGGAAAAAGCCCTCATTGGCCCGTAATGCATTGATGGACAGTTTTTGGTATGATTATGGCTATGGATCCTCTTTGGCCGTAGTGCAAAGACTAATTATTTTATGGCATGATCAGGACCGTTGATGAAAACATGATTATCTTTAGCCGTAGTGCATGCATAATTCGTGGTCGTGATACTAAAGAATATCCTTAGCCGGAGTGCAAGGGTGATTCGATGATGTGGATTAATTATTGAGCTGAGTCTCAGCAGTGAAATATTAATTCATAGATGTGGTAAAAGTCATCTGTGGCTTACGTGTATAGATGGACTTGGAATGATTATGACCAGGGATTGTTCGGTATAATCATTACCGTAATTGAAAACACAATTATCTTTGGCACGTAGTGCATGGATAATTTGTGGTCGTGATACTAAAGAATATCCTTGGCCTGTAGTGCAGGGATGATTCGATGATGTGGATTAATTATTGAGCTGAGTCTCAGCAATGAAATATTAATTCATAGATGTGGTAAAAGTCATCTGTGGCTTACGTGCATAGATGGACTTGGTATGATTATGACCAGGGATTGTTTGGTATAATCATGACCGTAATTGAAAATACGATTATCTTTGGCACGTAGTGCATGGATAATTCGTGGTCGTGATACTATTAAGCTGAGTCTCAGCATTATTGATTTTACAGTTGTATATCCTTGGCCTGTAGTGCGAAGATTAACTGTTGATTATTGGTTTTACAGTTGTAAATCTTTAGCCGTAGTGAAAAGATGAATTTATTAGTATGATTATGAGCAGGAATTGCGATTTGGTATAACCATAATTTTTGATGTTTCAGGTGAAGATAGGTGATGTAAATTTTCTTCTTCCTAGGTGCGAAAAGTAATTCAGAATCACAATTATGATTATGAGTTATTCATATGGTTGTGGACAGAAATTGTTGATTGATGTTACAGGGATATGGTCACTGACGGAGATATTAGTTTAGAAGACGAGTAATATACTTCGCTAGGGTGTGACTTACCTAAGCAGAAATTGTTTACTTAATAAGTGGATAAATTATGGTTTGTCGATTAACCTTTGTTTTGAAGGTATATTCTAGAATGATATTCGAAATACAAGAGATGAGAAATGGAAAAATCATGATAGAGCGGAATTATCCAGAAAGGTACAATCCGAAAAGAAAGTAAGGTATTCTCATCTCTTCGAATATCAGGTACGTACGTTAATTTCGAGGGTGAAATTCCATAAGGAGGAGAGATTGTGAGACCCCGAATTTTATGAAATAAAAGTATTCAATTTTTTTATTTTGGTAAATGGTTAAATTGATAAAAGGTTAAAGCTAAGGGTGATATGTGAATTTTTTTTTAAAGTAAACAAGTTGTCATAAAATACATGGTCACTATTCACGAGTTACTATTCACGGGTTACTATTCACCCAAATTACTATTCACTCTAGTATCGTTCACTCGAGTATTTGGGATACTTTTTGTGTCAGAGTACTATTCATGAGTTACTATTCACGAATTACTATTCACAGGTTACTATTTACCCAAATTAATATTCACTCTAGTATCGTTCACTCGAGTATTTAGGACACTTTTTGTGTCGGAGTTACTATTCATGAGTTACTATTCACGAGTTACTATTCACGGGTTACTATTCATCTAAATTACTATTTACTCTAGTATTATTCACTCGAGTATTTGAGACACTTTTTGTGTCGGAGTTACTATTCACGAGTTACTATTCACGGGTTACTATTCACCCAAATTACTATTCACTCTAGTATTGTTCACTCGAGTATTTGGGACACTTTTTGTGTCGAAGTACTATTCACGAGTTACTATTTACGGGAAATATTCGTATGACGGTACAATCATTGGTGGACCCCACAACGAAATTATTGTCAGATTGAGAAAACGACAAAAATATTTTATTAAAAATAACGGCGGAAGTTTTACCGTTTATACTGTTGAACTACTCGGTAGTAAAAGTACAGTAATACGTGTGGTTGCATAGTAGCACACGGTATTGATGCTTATGTGAGAAGTCACTCAGTTTAATTCAATTATTGTCAATTAATAATATGAATTATTTAGCGATAATGAAGTTTTGTTTTATTCGTATTATTAACGTAATAAAACAGAAACATCTTTTTATATAAAACAGAATACTTTATTAAAGTTATTTTATAAATAAAATATATTATATTCTATTGTGCATAGTGTTTTGCATAGTAAAATCTTTTTATATAAAACAGAATACTTTATTAAAGTTATTCTATAAATAGAATATATTATATTTTATTTAAAAGATTTTTCTTTAAATATGGACCGTCAGATTAAAGTAAATCAATCTGGACCGTTCATGGATTAGTTACTATGCATTCCATTTTCCTATAAATAGAAGCTCATTCCTTCATTATTTTCTTACGAATTCACTGAACTCTAGAGAGAGAAACTATAGAGAGAAAGAAGAAGAGTATTTTGCCACTTAACTACTTCTTTATTTCAGTTCTTCTTTAAAATGGTAAGGAGTGTTATTCTTTCTTATTCATGAAGAGAACTTATGTTATTCCATTCTTTATTATTCTGTTGGAATAACCTGTATGCGTGGTTTACCCTATACTTGGTGGAATGACCTGTATATGCGGTTTACCCAATACTTGGTGATCTTCTTCTGTTATTCCATTCTTTATTATTATGTTGGAATAACCTGTTTATACGAAGTACCGCATACTTGGTGAAATTCTTTTATTATTCCTTTCTTTACGATTCTGTCGGAATATCCTGTCGGTGTGAATTTCACCTGACCTGGTTCCATCATTTATTATTCCGCATTTATTATTCTGTCGGAATATCCTGTCGGTGTGAATTTCACCTGACCTGGTTCCATATTTATTATTCCGTTCTGTTGGGAATAACCTATCTGTGCGGTCTCTATCGCATGCATGGTGAATCCTTCTGTTATTCCATTCTTTATTATTCTGTTGGAATAACCTGTCTATGTGGATTGCCACATGCATGGTGAATGATCCTTTATATTCATTTCTTATTAAATTGTGGAAATGATCTGTATACGTGGATTACCGCATGGCTGGTGAAAATCTATTTGCAGTTTCATATATTCTTTATTATACTCATTTGGTTAAAGTTTTAATTTCTATACTCCATGAAATTAGTGGAATATCCTTCATCCAGTATCTTTTCATGAAAATATTCTTCTGAGCATTCTTGACTGTTACTTTACAAAGAAGTATCATGTTGACAATTTGGATATTATTAGTTCCTGGATAAACTAATTATTGAACTTGTTTAATTGAATTCCTATAACATTGTCATCATCCTCATGTTTATTTTATGTTAAAAGTCATCTTTAGCTTACGTGCATAGATGGACTTAGTATGATTATGACCAGGGATCATTCGGTATAATCATGAACTGTGATGTTATAAGTGGTGTGGTAAAAGTCCTCAGTGACTTGTAATGCATTGATAGACAGTTTGTGGTATGATTATGACCAGGGATTTTTCGGTATAGTCATGATCATTGATGATTTAATGAATATCCTTGGCCCGTAATACAAGGATGATTAGAAAATGTGGTTTATTTATTAAGCTGAGTCTCAGTGATAAAAGTTGATGAAAATATTTTTAAATCATAGAAGATAGTAGGTTTTATTCTCTACTTGACTCTTCTAATGGATTGCTTATTCCGCTGCAGTTAAACTTGATGTCTATTGTATTTTATCAGTTTAACATTGTTGAAGACTATTGATAATTTATTCTTCATTATCTTAGTCATAATATTTCTTACTGGGCTAGTTGAGCTCACCCTTTCTTTCAATGTTCTCTTCAGGAAATGAGAATATAGCTGGGACGAGTCAGGGAAAGGAGTGATGGTCCGAATGATAGTATTAGTTAGTAGTCCTCACTATTCTATGTAATGGTGTGTTAATAAATGTAATGAAGACTCCTTTTGAGTATGAATACTCTCTAGAAGATAATATTTGTATTCAAACTCACAGTTTATGTTTTGTCGTATTGTACACGACATTTGTATTAGTAAGTTGTATTTGTATTCTGTACTATGTATCTGACGACCCAAGATGGGTGATGTATACCTAATTTTGGGGGCGTCACATGTTCCTTGTCAACTCGGGAAACAAGTAAGAACATCATTTACGGCAAAGAACATGGTATCAACCTCTTCCCCTTTACAACTACTTCATCTTGATCTATTTGGACCAGAAAGACATCCTAGTATAAATGGTAAGTTTTATGCATTTGTAATAGCAGATGATTTCTCTAGATATACATGGGTATTATTTTTGAGAACTAAAGATGAAGCATTTAAGGAATTTGAGAAATTAATAAGAAATTTGGAAACAAAATACAGTCTAAAACTTGTAAGGATAAGAAGTGATCATGGTACTGAGTTTCAAAAAGACTTTATAATATTTTGTGATCAAAAGGGTGTTAGTCATGAATTTTCTGCTCCTAGAACCACTTAACAAAATGGAGTTATAGAAAGAAAAAATAGGACATTACAAGAAACAGCTAGAACTTTATTACAAGAAAGTAAACTTCCTAAAAAGTTTTGGGCTGAAGCTGTAAATACATCTTGTTATGTTTTGAATAGAGTACTTATTCTTCCAATTATTTTGAAGACTCCTTATGAACTGTTAAATAATAAGATTCCTAATATTAGTTATTTTAAAGTTTTTGGGTCTAAATGTTTTATTCTGAATACTAGTGATAACCTAGAAAAATTTGATGCTAAATCTTATGAAGGAATTTTCATTGGGTATTCACAGAATAGTAAAGCATATCGTGTATTTAATATTAACAAGTTGTGTGTTGAAGAATCAATTCATATTACTTTTAATGAAACTCAAAATGATCTTCCAAAAGAAAGAGATGAGGATGCAGGAAATTTAGAGATTTTGGTGAATCCAGCAAACTGAGAGAATATATTCAGCAAGCCGAATATACAAATCCAGCAAACTAAATTGGAAAACTCGCCTGGAGTGGAACAAGAAACAACACAAGAGCTTGAGGCAGATTTCCCTTAACAGGAAGAAGTGATACATGATGTACAACTGCCAAAGACTGCAAGATATCTCAAGAACCATCCACCAGAAAACATCATTGGAGATAGAAACAAAGGAATCACTACAAGAAGAGGATTACAAAATCATTGTGCTTTTTCTGCATTCCTATCACAAGTTGAGCCAAAGAATGCTAAAGAAGCTATACTTGATGAAAATTGGCTCATGGCAATGCAAGAGGAACTTCAACAATTTGAACGGTGTCAAGTTTGGGAATTAATGCCTCCTCCTAAAGATAGTTCCATCATTGGAACAAAATGGGTGTTCAAAAACAAGCTTGATGAGCATGGGACAATTACTCAAAACAAAGCAAGGCTAGTGGGTCAAGGATACAATCAACAAGAGGGGATCGACTACGAAGAAACTTATGCTCCAGTCGCAAGACTAGAGTATATCTGTATCTTGTTAGCATTTGCTTGTTACAAGAAATTCAAGCTTTATCAAATGGATGTAAAGAGTGCGTTTCTCAATGGATACATCAATGAAGAAGTCTATGTCAAGCAGCCTCCTGGATTCGAACATGAGAAATATCCAAGTCATGTTTTTAAGCTAAAGAAAGCTCTTTATGGTCTCAAACAAGCTCCCAGGGCTTGGTACGAGAGGTTGAGTAAGTATCTTCTTTCAAGTGGTTTTACTAGAGGAAAAATAGATTCTATAGTATTTATTAAACATGAAAAATAAGAAATAATCATTGTTCAAATATATGTAGATGATTTAATATTTGGTGCTACTAATGATTTTCTCTGTGAGTGGTTTTCAAAATGTATGCATAAGGAATTTGATATGAGCTTAATGGGAGAGCTAAATTACTTTTTGGGACTTCAAATCAAGCAAACAAAGGAAGGGATCTATATTCATCAAACCAAGTACACAAAAGAGCTTCTTAAGAGATTTGGTTTTGAAGGAACAAATCAAAAGGCTACACCAATGAGCACGTCAACAAAACTCACTTCAGATGATAAAGGTATAGATGTAGAGTTAACCAAATATCGAGGTATGATTGGTTCTTTACTATATTTAACTGTATCTAGACCTGACATAATGTACAGTGTATGTCTTTGTGCTCGATTTCAAGCAAAATCCAAAGAATCCCACTTACAAGCAGTTAAAAGAATTTTTGAATATTTAAGTGGTACTTTAAATTTAGGTTTACTTTATCCAGTAAGTAATCATTTTGAACTAATGGGTTATTCAGATGCTGACTATGCAGGGTTTCAAGTTGATAGAAAAAGCACAAGTGGTGCTTGTACATTTTTGGGACAAAGTTTTGTTTCATGGCATAGTAAAAAGCAAACTTCAGTTGCTTTATCAACTACTGAGGGTGAATATTTAGCTGCAGGAAGTTGTTGCTCTCAAATATTATGGATGAAACAAACTCTATGTGATTTTGATATTATCTGCAATAATGTGCCTATATATTGTGATAATTCTAGTGCTATTGACTTATCAAAGAATCCTGTTTTGCATTCACGTACAAAACATATAGAGGTAAGACATCATTTTTTAAGAGATAATGTTTCAAAAGGGTTAGTCAAATTGATTTTTATTCCTACCGAAAAATAATTAGCTGATATTTTCACTAAACCCTTGAATGAGGAAAGATTTTGTATGTTAAGGAGAGAACTTGGAATGTGCATGGTATAATTATGATTTACGTGATTAAAAGTTTATTTATGCAGGTTATATTTTTTATTTTATTGTATTTTTTGCATGATATCTAATAAATATATGTTTGTTAGACATTCCTTATCTACTTAAATGATATTCTAGATACACGGTTGTTTTAAAAATCATAATTATCGCCGGATATCAATTTAGTAGAAGACGTAAAGACCTCCACCTTGGAATTCGGAACCATAGCCGAACAGACTTCTTCGAAATTTGAAAAGACACACGTTTTTCGGTGATGGACTCTTGAATAGTCTCTATTTTATATCCTCAGACTTCATCATTACTTAGATCTATCGCCTTCATCACCATCTGTTTCACTCACAACATCCATCACACCATGAAAACCAGAGCTAGCAATCGATCGTTTGGGAAATCAAACGAAGATGGATCATTGCTGAAGCATCCTATGGGCATAAAGATGAAATCCAAACGTGTACAGAAGAAATCCTCTGTTTATGAGTTATCCGATGCTACACTAATATCAGATGACTCGGATTCCAATTTTTCGTTCTTAAAAGCCTCAGATGTCGAACCATCTCACCAAGAAAAGATGAAGCAGCCCATGGATGACAAACAGTTTTTCTCTCAACCAGACTCTCCCTCGAATCTGGTAAATCCGTTTTCATCCTCTTTTGATTTACGAGAGAATTTCTTTAGAGGCCCTAGTTTCGAAACACGTTTTAAAAACTCCATTGCTACAAAACAATTTGTGTATGAAAAATCTTTGGACCTCTTTTATCTCAAACACTTTGTTTTGGAAAAACTTTTCACCGAGTGCAACATTTTTTCTATGTTGTTTCCTCCTGCTATTGCCTATCCTCGGTTGGTCCAACAATTTTACACCAATCTTGAGTGTAATGGAGACTGTTTTACCACATTTGTCAAGGGTAAATCTTTATTTTTTACAAGTATTGATTTTGGAAGTATTCTGGGTGTTTCTTCTACTGGACCATGTCCTTTCACTCTCAAAGGAGAGGCCAATATTCCTTTTCATCCTTTAGAACAACTTCATATAGTAATGAATGACTATTCTATTTCATCTCTGTCTCTACCAAAAACTGTCAATGTCTGTCCTAATGCATGTGTATTACATAAGTTGGTTCGGTATAATCTGTTTCCATGCCTTGGTGGGGGAGCCGATTTTACTTACCAAGATTTGGTTGTTGTCGCCATGATTGTGACGCCCCCAAAAATAGGTATACATCACCCATCTTGGGTCGCCAGATACATAATACAGAATACAAATACAACTGTCGTGTACAATACGACAAAACATAAACTGTGAGTTTGAATACAAATATTATCTTCTAGAGAGTATTCATACTCAAAAAGAGTCCTCATTACATTTATTAACACACTATTACATAGAATAGTGAGGACTACTAACTAATACTATCATTCGGACCATCACTCCGTTCCCTGACTTGCCCCAGCTACGTTCTCATTTCCTGAAGAGAACAGTGAAAGAAAGGGTGAGCTCAACTAGCCCAGTAAGAAATATTATGACTAAGATAATGTAGAATAAATTATCATTAGCCTTCAACAATGTTAAACTGATAAAATATAATAGACATCAAGTTTAACTGCAGCGGAACAAGCAATCCATTAAAAGAGTCAAGTAGAAAATAAACTCTACTATCTTTTATGATTTAAAAAGTTTTTCATCACTTTTATCGCTGAGACTCAGCTTCATAAATAATTCACATCATCCCTGCACTACGGCCAAGGATATTCGTTAGGGTCACGACCACAAATTCCATACACTACGGGCCAAGAATATTTGTGTATTCATCAATGGTCATGATCATGCCAACAACTGTCCATCAATGCACTACGGCCAATGAGGACTTTTACCACATTATTTGTAACATTACGGTCATGATTATACCGAATAATCCCTGGTCATAATCATACCAAGTCCATCTATGCACTACAGGCCACAGATGACTTTTAATATTTTATAAATATGAGGATGATGACAATGATATAAGAATTCAATAAAACAAGTTCACGAATTAATTTATCCAAGAATTAACAACGTCCAAATTGTCAACATGATACTGCTTTGTGGAGTAAAATTTAAGAATGCTTAGAAGAATATTTTCATGAAAAGATACTGGATGAAACGCAATTATCAAGGATATTCCACAAATTTCATGGAGTATAGAAGTCAAAACTTAACCAACTGAGTACAATAAAGAATGGAATAACAAAAGAAATCACCATGCATGCGATAGACCGCACAGACAGGTTATTCCAACAGAATAATAAATAATAGAACCAGGTCTGGCATAAAACGCACAGACAAGATATTCCGACAGAATAATAAATAATGGAACCAGGTCCGGTGTAAAACACACAGACAGGATGTTCCAACAGAATAATAACAAGACGGAACCAGGTCCGGTGTAAAACACACAGACAGGATGTTCCAACAGAATAATAATAAAAATGGAACTAGGTCCGATGTAAAACACACAGACAGGATGTTCCACCAGAATAATAACAAAAACGGAACCAGGTCCGGTGTAAAACACACAGACAGGATGCTCCAACAGAATAATAGAAGAATGTCACCAAGTATAGGGTAGACCGCGTATACCGGTTATTCCAACAGAATAATAAAGAATGGAATAACAGAAGTTCTCTTCATGAATATAAAAGAAATAATATTCCCTACCTTAAAAGAACTGGATATTGGAAAAGTGAAGTAGCAGAATACTTTTATTCTCTCTCTCTTATTCTCTCTATACTTTCTCTCTCTATAGCTTGAATGAATTCGTGAAAAATAATGAAGCCATAGGCTTCTATTTATAGAAAAATTGAGGGTGGCTCTTGGTCTTAACGAAGGGTCAAATGACTCTTGGTCTTAACGAAGGGTCAAATGACTCTTGGTCTTAACGAAGGGTCAAATGACTCTTGGTAATATTGAAGGGACAACTACTATTGACGAAAGTAATTACTATTGACCAAGGTAAATACTATTGACCAAGGTAAATACTATTGACGAAGGTAAATACTATTGACGACGGTAATTACTATTGACCAAGGTAAATACTATTGACCAAGGTAAATACTATTGACGACGGTAATTACTATTGACGACGGTAATTATTATTGATGACGGTAATTACTATTGACGACGGTAATTACTATTAACGAAGAGACTCTTAGATGATGACATATGGCCCCCTATAAAAATAACCAAACTTACCACAACGTCTCAATTATTGATTTAATAATATAACATATTATACAGATGATAATATGACAATAATTTAAGAGATATGATGCAGCAATTACTGTAGCAATAATTGAGTATAGCTGAGTGACTTCTCACGTAAGCATCAATAATCAATACCGTGTGCTACTATGCAACCACGCGTATTACTGTACTTTTACTACCAGGTAGTTCAACAGTTTTAACGATTTTAACGGTAACACCTCAGCCGTTATTTTTATAGAGAGATGATTTTGTCGTTTTCTAACTACGACTATACTTCTGTTGTGGGGTCCACCAATGATTGTGCCGTCGTACGAATATTCCCCGATAAAAAGAATATTTCCCGACCAAACGAATATTTTATAACAACTTGCTTACTTTATAAATAATACCCACAACTATAATATTATATCAAATCCACACCATAATTATTTCGAGAAAATTAAAAATTTATTCATAAAATCTGGGGTCTCACAATCTCCCCTCCTTATGGAATTTTGCCCTCGAAATTTACGTACATACCTGGTATGCCGAACAGGTGAGGATACATTGACTTCACTTCAAATTCTAACTCTTGAGGTATAACCTTTGAGCATCGAATATGATCCTTCTTATCCAAGATGTTAACACGTATCTCCTCATACGTTAAATCTTTCGCTATCTCGTCCGGTTCTAAATTAATAATGTGGTTCGGGTCGTCCACATATTTACGTAACATCGATACGTAAAAATAAATGTTCTGAACACGCAACATACTTGGCGGTAAAACGAGTCTATAGGCCACAGTTCCTACTTCATCGAGGATTTCAAATGGGCCAATTAAATCGAGAGTTGAGATTTCCTCCCTTTGTCAATTCGTGCTTCTAGAATAACGCCCTCTTGAACCTTCTTCTTCACATTCATCAGCTCCGGGTGTGTAGCTTGAACGGCTTTAACGTTATCGATTAAAGTCGATTTTACTCGTATATTCGTTATCTTCATTTGGGTCCCTCGATTCTTTAACTCTATCTTCGTCATTTGTAAGTTATACGAAATGAGTCTTTGTTTTAACAGCATCGCACTCGTAAACACATACGATCTTCTACTCAACACGTCAGTTACCACGTTCGTTCTTCCACAATGATATTGAATGGTACGGTCGTAATCTTCAACAGCTCGAGCCAACGTCTTTGGCGCATGCTACGTTCGTTTTAGTTGAAGAAATATTTGAGGGTTTAAGAAATGGGTTTTGTACTGGGGTCAATACAAAATTTAATTTTACGCTCTGGGGTAGGCTAAGAAGTCTTCAAGAATACGTCAATAAATTTATTAACAATAGAAATATCGTTCAAAACTGTGACCCTCATCCAAGACTTGGATAACACGTCACATTGATACTTATCAACTTGCCATCGTCATTTACAACGTCTCCTACGAAAAGTCTAGCTTCGGTGCATTTCACACCAGGAAGTCAACAACGAAAGGAACGGGGATTTTTACTTATGGCTTGATATGACAATGATTGACTTTAGTGATTTGGTTACTTGAATTCGCATAACAGATTGGTTAGGAATATGAAAGCTAACAACCTTACGAAAAGCATGATGAGTATTTAACCAATCGTTTAAAAAAAATCACATCAAAGGCAAGCATTTTCAAAGAGATAAGATTGACAGGTAACGTGAAAGTGTTGATTTGAACAAGATTTATAAATAGTGGAGGTAACGAAGGTTTCTTCCAACGGAATTTCAACAGATAAATCAAAGTCTAACTTCTCCGGAGTTAAGTTCAAATATTGAACACAACTAGGTAAAATAAAAGAGTAAGTAGAACTGGTATCTAACACCGTATAGACTTCGCAAGAGTTTATGACTAACATACCCGTGATAATTTTATTCAGGTTCCTCGTCACGAAAAAAAAATGCTCTCTCTTAAACTACTGGCTTTGGCTTGTCTGGGACATCCTTTGGCATCACTATCCCAGCTGAACTTGACTTCACCATACGACAAAATCGAGCTAGGTGACCTTCTCTTCCGCAATTAAAACACGCTTTGGATTGCTGCGTACAGTTTGGACGGATGTGTCCCTCATGTCCGCATTTAAAACATACGACCGGTGGTCGTTCTTCTTCCTTTGAAACGGGTGCTGGTGCCGACGTCTTCACGTCATTGTTGAACCTTCTCTTCTTGAAATGTCCATTCTCATTGTTTTGGCCATGATTACCACCAAAGTGGTTACCATTTCTGGCATGTTGATTCCCTCCACGCTTATTGTCACCGCTTCGATGACTGTTGTCACTGGTATTATCATTTTTCCGGCTACTCTCTTTTGGTTGCGTTGACTCGTTATCGCGCTCCACTAACTGAGCCCTATTTACAACATCTGAATACAAACACAGTTTATGAGAAATAAGATATTGACGTATCTCAGGTTTCAAACCTCGCAAAAATATTCGCGTCATTCGCTCTTCATTATCCACCAAGCGGGACGCAAACCGGGACAACTCAGCAAATTTAGCCTCATACTGTGACACGGTCATATTATTCTGCTCCAATTTGATGAACTCCACCTCCTTCATGTGACGAACACTTTCGGGAAAGTATTTGTCATTGAAAAACTCTTGGAACTTCTCCCAAGACATCTTGAGTGCGTCAGGCTGGGTACGTTTTATAGATTTTCACCAATGATCTGCCTCTTCACGCAACATAAAGGTGGCAAAGGGAACCTTTTGCTCCTCAGAGCATCCCAAAACATCAAATATCTTGGTGATCTGCTTTAACCACGTCTCCGCCTTAAGTGGTTCTGGCTTTCCCAAAAACTCCGGTGGTCCTAGCTCCTTGAATTGCTTAGCGGTGACCGTCCGAGAGTTTTCAGTGTTTTCACCTATATTTTGGACAGGAGCCGCTCTCGCCTGCTGTTGCATGAACTGCATAAAGTTTTCGAACATTCCATCATTCATCATCTGGTCAGTGTTGTTGTTTGCATGAGGATTGTCACCTTCCTGATGCACATTATCCTAATTATTGATATGTGGTGAATCAACAGTCGTCTGTGCTCCATTGCTATTCTCAACATTTTCATATGCCATTTTCAGATACTACCACAAAATAAAAGTTAATTGATATGTCATATATTATCTTTATATTATGACCGACCAATTAAATACCATGCAAATAAACTTAGGTAGGTCATTCTAGCGAAGGAATTCCCCGTCTCTCCCCTCCTAGTTCTATTCTCACATCTTAGCCAGGGATCATATCCCTAAGCTCTGATACTAACTGTGACGCCCCCAAAAATAGGTATACATCACCCATCTTGGGTCGCCAGATACATAATACAGAATACAAATACAACTGTCGTGTACAATACGACAAAACATAAACTGTGAGTTTGAATACAAATATTATCTTCTAGAGAGTATTCATACTCAAAAAGAGTCCTCATTACATTTATTAACACACTATTACATAGAATAGTGAGGACTACTAACTAATACTATCATTCGGACCATCACTCCGTTCCCTGACTTGCCCCAGCTACGTTCTCATTTCCTGAAGAGAACAGTGAAAGAAAGGGTGAGCTCAACTAGCCCAGTAAGAAATATTATGACTAAGATAATGCAGAATAAATTATCATTAGCCTTCAACAATGTTAAACTGATAAAATATAATAGACATCAAGTTTAACTGCAGCGGAACAAGCAATCCATTAAAAGAGTCAAGTAGAAAATAAACTCTACTATCTTTTATGATTTAAAAAGTTTTTCATCACTTTTATCGCTGAGACTCAGCTTCATAAATAATTCACATCATCCCTGCACTACGGCCAAGGATATTCGTTAGGGTCACGACCACAAATTCCATACACTACGGGCCAAGGATATTTGTGTATTCATCAATGGTCATGATCATGCCAACAACTGTCCATCAATGCACTACGGCCAATGAGGACTTTTACCACATTATTTGTAACATTACGGTCATGATTATACCGAATAATCCCTGGTCATAATCATACCAAGTCCATCTATGCACTACAGGCCACAGATGACTTTTAATATTTTATAAATATGAGGATGATGACAATGATATAAGAATTCAATAAAACAAGTTCACGAATTAATTTATCCAAGAATTAACAACGTCCAAATTGTCAACATGATACTGCTTTGTGGAGTAAAATTTAAGAATGCTTAGAAGAATATTTTCATGAAAAGATACTGGATGAAACGCAATTATCAAGGATATTCCACAAATTTCATGGAGTATAGAAGTCAAAACTTAACCAACTGAGTACAATAAAGAATGGAATAACAAAAGAAATCACCATGCATGCGATAGACCGCACAGACAGGTTATTCCAACAGAATAATAAATAATAGAACCAGGTCTGGCATAAAACGCACAGACAAGATATTCCGACAGAATAATAAATAATGGAACCAGGTCCGGTGTAAAACACACAGACAGGATGTTCCAATAGAATAATAACAAGACAGAACCAGGTCCGGTGTAAAACACACAGACAGGATGTTCCAACAGAATAATAATAAAAATGGAACCAGGCCCGGTGTAAAACACACAGACAGGATGTTCCAACAGAATAATAACAAAAACGGAACCAGGTCCGGTGTAAAACACACAGACAGGATGTTCCAACAGAATAATAGAAGAATGTCACCAAGTATAGGGTAGACCGCGTATACTGGTTATTCCAACAGAATAATAAAGAATAGAATAACAGAAGTTCTCTTCATGAATATAAAAGAAATAATATTCCTACCTTAAAAGAACTGGATATTGGAAAAGTGAAGTAGCAGAATACTTTTATTCTCTCTCTCTTATTCTCTCTATACTTTCTCTCTCTATAGCTTGAATGAATTCGTGAAAAATAATGAAGCCCTAGGCTTCTATTTATAGAAAAACTGAGGGTGACTCTTGGTCTTAACGAAGGGTCAAATGACTCTTGGTCTTAACGAAGGGTCAAATGACTCTTGGTCTTAACGAAGGGTCAAATGACTCTTGGTAATATTGAAGGGACAACTACTATTGACGAAAGTAATTACTATTGACCAAGGTAAATACTATTGACCAAGGTAAATACTATTGACGAAGGTAAATACTATTGACGACGGTAATTACTATTGACCAAGGTAAATACTATTGACTAAGGTAAATACTATTGACGACGGTAATTACTATTGACGACGGTAATTACTATTGACGAAGAGACTCTTAGATGATGACATATGGCCCCCTATAAAAATAACCAAACTTACCACAACGTCTCAATTATTGATTTAATAATATGACATATTATACAGATGATAATATGACAATAATTTAAGAGATATGATGCAGCAATTACTGTAGTAATAATTGAGTATTGCTGAGTGACTTCTCACGTAAGCATCAATAATCAATACCGTGTGCTACTATGCAACCACGCGTATTACTGTACTTTTACTACCGGGTAGTTCAACAGTTTTAACGGTTTTAACGGTAACACCTCAGCCGTTATTTTTATAGAAAGATGATTTTGTCATTTTCTAACTACGACTATACTTCTATTGTGGGGTCCACCAATGATTGTGCCGTCGTACGAATATTCCCCGATAAAAAGAATATTTTCCGACCAAACGAATATTTTATAACAACTTGCTTACTTTATAAATAATACCCACAACTATAATATTATATCAAATCCACACCATAATTATTTCGAGAAAATTAAAAATTTATTCATAAAATATGGGGTCTCACAATGATTCTCAAAGGAACAGTTTTTAATTTTTCACAGATGATGTTATCTCACATGCAAATTTGCATTCGTCAAACCAAGAAATGTCTTCCTTACAGTAAATTTCTAACAAAACTTTTTCAACATTTTAAGATTACTTTTGATGATGAAATTTCTGTTACAAATCATGAGCTTATTGACACTGCCATTTTGACAAAATCACACATTACTTTTCATGCTGGTAAATTCGTACGTCTTCTACCTGATCCTCCTACTACTCCTCCTCCTATTTCTCATACCCCTGAATCATCATCTTTTTCGTTGCCAATTCCAATGGATCCGATGTTATGACTGTTTTGACTGATATTTTACAAAATCAAACTTCTTTGAAAGATGAGTTGGTGGAAATCAGACATCATCTTGTTTGTCTTGAGAAAGAGAAGTTACCAATGGCTGCCCCTGAGATCAATAAATTATATCATCGAATTGAAGATGAATTTATTGACCTTCAAGCGGGTTTTGAGATTCAGACGTTGGCTATGGTTGAAGCACTCCAACGAAAGGTTAATCGAAACACTTGTCAATTAAGTCAAGAAGTGAAATTTATTAGTTATCAAATTGGGGAGTTAGCAGATTTTATGGTTACAAGGTTCAATGCTATTGGTCAGAGGTTTCATGTTCCAACAATGTATTCTCCAATTCCCGAATGGCCAATGAACAACTGGATGGCTGAGTACAAGGGAGATTTTCTGGATATGGAGCTTCCTCCTACAATCTTTATTCCTAGACCACCTCGACTTGCCAACGATTACACCTTGGAAGAGCGTTTACATCGTCTTCGTCATCGACCATACTTTACCAATCGTGCTGAACAGAGGGAAAATCTCGAAGATATTGATTGATTAAAGTCTTCTCTTTTTGCATGATGCCAAAAGGGGAGAACATGTCAGCTTCTGCCTTCTGCTTTTGTTTAAAATTTTTGTTTTAAAAGACTACGGGTTTAATTTGGTTTTAATAGGCATGATTGCCTGGATGTTAAGACTATTCATAATTTTACTGCATGTTTAAAACTGTTTTTTATTATAGGCCTATTAAGATTTGATGGTTTTGATCTTCATATTTAGTTTAGTATGATACTAACTTACATGTGTTACAAACTTCTACTGAAGTGTGCATGAATTTAGGGGGAGTTTCATTCATATATGTTGTCATCATCAAAAAAGGGGGAGAATGTTGATTAATTCACGTTCTAGCCTAAAGTTTTGATGATGATTTATTTGTCGGTACTAAATTGTGTATTGTGGTTTTCAGGAAAATATTTCAAGAAGTGTATGTTGGTGTATTCAAGAAGAATGAAGATGTTTTGAGTCCTAAGAAAAATATGTAAGGTCATTGTAAATATTTAATTTTTCAATTCAAGGTTCTAGGACATTTTATGTGTGCATTTAAATTAATGTTTTGTGCATGCTTAATTTTATGCTAAACTGTTTTTATATGATTTATTATGCATACGTAATATAAATGTGATAAATATTATTCGGTTTAAATGAATTATATTACATGTGTTATTAGAGAGTTTTAATTCTATATAAATTGTATAACATGCATGTAATGTGGCGGTAAGTCTTTTATCTGTTGACTAAAAGTTAAATGCCTATGTCTTGGAAAAGTAAGATAATCATTATCTTGAATATCTTGTTCATATCTCCTATTTTAATGATATTACTTGCTTCTGTTGCTATAGTAGTGGCGGCAGACTTCATAATTACTAGAGATATTGGATAAGTATTAAGTCCATTGAGTTATTTATGTGACTTGGTCTCTCTAGTCAAAAACTGATAGAGTCAGTTTTCAAAGGATATCCGAAGTCAATTGAATTTGTTATTTCTGTAGCAACGTAATTATTTTTCAAACAGGAATAATATTGGAATGCTAGTTATCTCATTGTATCTAATGGTTCTAACAGATTAAAATTTTGACAAAGGAAATATTTTTTATTTTCACAACGTTCATTTGTTTTGGGCTATAAAGGCAGAACTGTCATCAGTGAAAAGTACAACACTTACAACACTTGAATTAATATCTTGCACTCATTTACTTTAAAAGCTATTCTCATTTTGGTGCAAATTCTGAGCTGCTGATTCAGTGATATTTCCAGTCAAATTTTCGTGGGCATTAAATTGGTGATATCTTTTACTATTTCTATTTGATCATTGTATTCATTAGTTGAGCCTTGTATTGTTAAATTACTTATTTGCTTTGATCATTAGACCTCTATCATTGTAATCTTAAATTTGTGTTTTAGATTTAGTGTTGTCTAAGGGAATTTAATCTAGGTGGATTAAGGTTTGTTTACAAATAGGTTCAAGAAAGTATAGGTGCTTAAGGAGTGCATTGGTGCACAAGGAGCAAGAGTTCTCAAGTGAATTATTGTAATTTAATTCAAAAGAATCTGTATTGTAACAAGAGTATTTTAAAGAAATAAAAGTGAGTCTCCAATACTAGTTAGTATTGGACGTGGAGTAGGCTATTATTATAGAGGATAATAGTCGAACCATGTAAAAATCTTGGTGTTATTTTTATTAATGATTTTACTTATTTACATTCAAGTTAATTGATTTGCTAAATCACCAAGATATTTTCTTAAACAAAAAGTCAATTCGATAGACTATTTTCATTCAGCTAGCTGCATTCAGTTATATAGTTGACTACATTCGATAATTTGGTTTAAAGATCTTAATTGGTCATAGTTTGTATCCACACTTATTCAACCCCCTTCTAAGTGTGCCTTATCTGAATTTCATTTGGTATCAGAGCATGGCTCTACTTACTTGGTCTTAAAGGTGACTTGTAGGGAAAGATTCTGACATGGCACAGTTCGGAAACAACAATCAAGAAGGTCAATCAACCAATAGACCTCCACTACTGCATGGAACAGAAAACTATAATTTCTGGAAATTCCGAATGAGGATCTACCGCAAAAGAAATCCTTGGGAATGGTGGGTTGTGGAAAATGGACCGGTTATTCCAAGAAAAGATGACGGTACTCCAAAGACTTTGCTAGAGATGGATTCAACTGAGACCTTCATGGTTTCTTATGACTCAAGGGCAATGAATACTCTACTAAGCGGCATGGCACAATCGGAGATCGACAAAGTATCATCATGTAACACAGCTAAGGAAATCTGGGACACTCTAGTGGTGAGTCACGAAGGAACATCAAAAGTTCGAGAAGTTAAACTAAGCATGCTTATGCATGATTATCAGATGTTCAAACTTGAGAAAGATGAAACTATAAAGATGGCTCAAGCGAGGTTCCTTGTTCTTCTGAATTCCTTAAAGCTATTAGACAAATCCATTCCACAAAGTGAGATTAACCGTAAGTTACTTCGGGCTATGCCCAAGAGATTTGCATCTAAGATTACTACTCTTCATGATTCCTCTACTATATCTACTATGGATACACTAACTCTTTTTGGTGAACTTGAGGAATATGAACTTCAGTTAAAGAGATATGACGATGAGGAGGAAACTCCTCGTAGAAAGGTTCTAGCTCTTAATGCAGGAAATGAAGAAGAGCTTGATGATGATTCTGATGATGAGATAGCTATGATGTCCCGAAGACTCAAAGGACTTCTACAACGAAAGAATAAGCGAAAGAATATCTTCAACTAAAATAAAGGCAAGGGAAAGCAAACTGAAGAGACATATTTTGAATGTGGACGTCCAGGGCATTTCAAGAAGGACTGTTTTCAAATAAAGAATAAAGGAAAAACAGGCTTCAAGGACAACAAGAAAAATAAGGCATTGGTCACTTGGAGTGATGAAGAAGAATCTGAAGTTGAAGTTGATGCCAAGGACGAGATAGCTCAAGTATGCTTCATGGGAATCGAAAATGAATCAAATGAGGTATCTATTTTTGAAAATATTTCTTTGAAACAAGAAAATTAGAAATTAAAATAAAAGAATGCATATTTGAAAGACTTAACACATTGATGGGAGAAGTAGAATTTTTGATAGATAAAAAGAAAGATATTGAAAAGGAATCTATATGTGAAGAAGAAAAAGTTTTGATCGCTAAAAATAACTTTCTTGAGAATTATAACAAAATTCTTTTTAACAAAGTAAAGTACCTGAATAATGAAGTTGAAAAATTGACAAATGAATTGAAAATGCGAGATGTATGTATTGATGCTTTTGGTAATGAATCCCAGTCTAAACCAATTCATACTAATGAACTTCAAAAGGAAGTAAATTCATTAAAAATATCTCTTGCTAGATTCGTTCAAGGAGAAGATAATCTAACTGTCATGTTAGGAAAGCAAAAACCTAGTTTTGATAGACAAGGAATAGGTTATAATCCCACTCATAAAACCGGAAATGTGAATATGCTTAGATCTAAGTCGCGTTTCAAATTAAATTATTGTTCTCCTTTCACAACATGCAAAAACTGTGGTATTAAAGGTCACTTGGACATAAATTGTTTTAAGAAAAATAAGGTTAAAAAGGTATGGGTTAAAAAGGTTGATTTACTTGTAACTAACCCTAAAGGACCCAAGAAGATGTGGGTGCCAAAAAGATAAATCAATTTTTCTTGACAGGTATGTCTCAAGGTGAAGGTTCCTTCTCAAAAATGGATTCTCGATAGTGGGTGCTCTCATCACATGACCGGCGACAAATCAAAGTTCGTGGAACTAAAAATCAAGAAGAAAAATGGAACGGTCACATTCGGAGACAATCGAACTTGTGAGATTGTTGGAATAGGTAAAATGGGTAATGGTAAGGTTAACATTGATAATGTTCATCTTGTTAACAGTCTTGAGTTTAATCTTATTAGTATAAGTCAATTAATGGACAATGGACATCAAGTCAGTTTTGATAAAGAAAAGTGCATTATTTCTCATGGTACTAACAATATTTCTTTAGTTGCACAAAGGGAAGGAAATATATATACTATTGACTTTGAAGAACAGGATGAAGAATTATGTCTTGCCTCTGTGCAAGATGAGGCTAACTTATGGCATAAAAGGATGGGACATGTTCACATGGATTTAATCAAGAAATTGTCCTTTAAAAACCTGGTCAAAGGATTGCCGAAGATAAAATTCGAAAAGAAAGGAGTATGTGTTCCTTGTCAACTCAGGAAACAAGTAAGAACATCATTTACGGCAAAGAACATGGTATCAACCTCTTCCCCTTTACAACTACTTCATCTTGATCTATTTGGACCAGAAAGACATCCTAGTATAAATGGTAAGTTTTATGCATTTGTAATAGTAGATAATTTCTCTAGATATACATGGGTATTATTTTTGAGAACTAAAGATGAAGCATTTAAGGAATTTGAGAAATTAATAAGAAATTTGGAAACAAAATACAGTCTAAAACTTGTAAGGATAAGAAATGATCATGGTACTGAGTTTCAAAAAGACTTTATAATATTTCGTGATCAAAAGGGTGTTAGTCATGAATTTTTTGCTCCTAGAACCCCTCAACAAAATGGAGTTGTAGAAAGAAAAAATAGGACATTACAAGAAACAGCTAGAACTTTATTACAAGAAAGTAAACTTCCTAAAAAGTTTTGGGCTGAAGCTGTAAATACATCTTGTTATGTTTTGAATAGAGTACTTATCCGTCCAATTATTTTGAAGACTCCTTATGAACTGTTAAATAATAAGATTCCTAATATTAGTTATTTTAAAGTTTTTGGGTCTAAATGTTTTATTCTGAATACTAGTGATAACCTAGGAAAATTTGATGTTAAATCTTATGAAGGAATTTTCATTGGGTATTCACAGAATAGTAAAGCATATCGTGTATTTAATATTAACAAGTTGTGTGTTGAAGAATCAATTCATATTACTTTTAATGAAACTCAAAATGATCTTCCAAAAGAAAGAGATGAGGATGCAGGAAATTTGGAGATTTTGGTGAATCCAGCAAACCAAGAGAATATATTCAGCAAGCCGAATATACAAATCCAGCAAACTGAATTGGAAAACTCGTCTGGAGTAGAACAAGAAACAACACAAGAGCTTGAGGTAGATTTCCCTCAACAGGAAGAAGTGATACATGATGTACAACTGCCAAAGACTGCAAGATATCTCAAGAACCATCCACCAAAAAACATCATTGGAGATATAAACAAAGGAATCACTACAAGAAGAGGATTACAAAATCAATGTGCTTTTTCTGCATTCCTATCACAAGTTGAGCCAAAGAATGCTAAAGAAGCTATACTTGATGAAAACTGGCTCATGGCAATGCAAGAGGAACTTCAACAATTTGAACGATGTCAAGTTTGGGAATTAATGCCTCCTCCTAAAGATAGTTCCATCATTGGAACAAAATGGGTGTTCAAAAAAAAGCTTGATGAGCATGGGACAATTACTCGAAACAAAGCAAGGCTAGTGGCTCAAGAATACAATCAACAAGAGGGGATCGACTACAAAAAAACTTATGCTCCAGTCGCAAGACTAGAGTCTATCCGTATCTTGTTAGCATTTGCTTGTTACAAGAAATTCAAGCTTTATCAAATGGATGTAAAGAGTGCGTTTCTCAATGGATACATCAATGAAGAAGTCTATGCCAAGCAGCCTCCTGGATTCGAACATGAGAAATATCCAAGTCATGTTTTTAAGCTAAAGAAAGCTCTTTATGGTCTCAAACAAGCTCCCAGGGCTTGGTACGAGAGATTGAGTAAGTATCTTCTTTCAAGTGGTTTTACTAGAGGTAAAATAGATTCTATATTATTTATTAAACATGAAAAACAAGAAATAATCATTGTTCAAATATATGTAGATGATATAATATTTGGTGCTACTAATGATTTTCTCTGTGAGTGGTTTTTAAAATGTATGCATAAGGAATTTGATATGAGCTTAATGGGAGAGCTAAATTACTTTTTGAGACTTTATATCAAGCAAACAAAGGAAGGGATTTATATTCATCAAACCAAGTACACAAAAGAGCTTCTTAAGAGATTTGGTTTTGAAGGAACAAATCCAATGGCTACACCAATGAGCACGTCAATAAAACTCACTTCAGATGATAAAGGTATAGATGTAGAGTTAACCAAATATCGAGGTATGATTGGTTCTTTACTATATTTAACTGCATCTAGACCTGACATAATGTACAGTGTATGTCTTTGTGCTCGATTTCAAGCAAAATCCAAAGAATCCCACTTACAAGCAGTTAAAAGAATTTTTGAATATTTAAGTGGTACTTTAAATTTAGGTTTACTTTATCCAGTAAGTAATCATTTTGAACTAATGGGTTATTCAGATGCTGACTATGCAGGGTTTCAAGTTGATAGAAAAAGCACAAGTGGTGCTTGTACATTTTTGGGACAAAGTCTTGTTTCATGGCATAGTAAAAAGCAAACTTCAGTTGCTTTATCAACTACTGAGGGTGAATATTTAGCTGCAGGAAGTTGTTGCTCTCAAATATTATGGATGAAACAAACTCTATGTGATTTTGATATTATCTGCAATAGTGTGCCTATATATTGTGATAATTCTAGTACTATTGACATATCAAAGAATCCTGTTTTGCATTCACGTACAAAACATATAGAGGTAAGACATCATTTTTTAAGGGATAATGTTTCAAAAGGGTTAGTCAAATTGATTTTTATTCCCACCAAAAAACAATTGGCTGATTTTTTCACTAAACCCTTGAATGAGGAAAGATTTTGTATGTTAAGGAAAGAACTTGGAATGTGCATGGTATAATTATGATTTACGTGATTAAAAGTTTATTTCATGCAGGTTATATTTTTTTTTTTTTTTTTTTTGCATGATATCTAATAAATATATGTTTGTTAGACATTCCTTATCTACTTAAATGATATTCTAGATACACGGTTGTTTTAAAAATCATAATTATCGTCGGATATCAATTTAGTAGAAGACGTAAAGACATCCACCTTGGAATTCGGAACCATAGCCGAACAGACTTCTTCAAAATTTGAAAAGACACACGCTTTTCGGTGATGGACTCTTGAATAGTCTCTATTTTATATCCTCAGACTTCATCATTATTCAGATCTATCGCCTTCATCACCATCTGTTTCACTCACAACATCCATCACACCATGAAAACCAGAGCTAGCAATCAATCGTTTAGGAAATCAAACGAAGATGGATCATTGTTGAAGCATCCTATGGGCACAAAGATGAAATCCAAACGTGTACAGAAGAAATCCTCTGTTCATGAGTTATCCGATGCTACACTAATATCAGATTACTCGGATTCCAGTTTTTCGTTCTTAAAAGCCTCAGATGTCGAACCATCTCACCAAGAAAAGATGAAGCAGCCCATGGATGACGAACAGTTTTTCTCTCAACCAGACTCTCCCTCGAATCTGGTAAATCCGTTTTCATCCTCTTTTGATTTACAAGAGAATTTCTTTAGAGGCCCTAGTTTCGAAACACGTTTTAAAAACTCCATTGCTACAAAACAATTTGTGTATGAAAAATCTTTGGACCTATTTTATCTCAAACACTCTGTTTTGGAAAAACTTTTCACCGAGTGCAACATTTTTTCTATGTTGTTTCCTCCTGCTGTTGCCTATCCTCGGTTGGTCCAACAATTTTTCACCAATCTTGAGTGTAATGGAGACTGTTTTACCACATTTGTCAAGGGTAAATCTTTATTTTTTACAAGTATTGATTTTGGAAGTATTCTGGGTGTTTCTTCTACTGGACCATGTCCTTTCATTCTCAAAGTAGCGGCCAATATTCCTTTCATCCTTTAGAACAACTTCATATAGTAATTGATGAGTAGGTTTTATACCTATGAATCAGATATTATTAAACTTAATTATTGCTATCTTTATTTGTTTTTTAGTATTTTTTTATGTGTTTTGTGTTTATTTCTTGTAGGTTGGAGCTGGAGGGACAAACTGGTCATTTGGAAAAAGAAAAATGTCAAAAATCATTTAAATTAGAGCTGAGTGGCATTTTTATAAATACACGGTCCTGGTCAAGCGCCTAGGCGCTTGGAAATGGCCTGGGTTGAGCGCCTAGGCGCTCATGTGCGGCTGAAGAAGGATTTTTCTACTGCTAAATGGGTTTTTGAAGCCAAAAAAGGAATCTAAAAGAGGGTGGAGACCAATACAAATAGGAGAAGACTTTAGAAAAGAGGTATCACTTAATTTTTCAAGAGATTTGCAGAGAGAACAACGAAGGAAAACACGAAGGAGAATTGCAAGGGCTGAAGATCAAAGAGAGAGTATTGGAGCAAATTCAGAGTTTCTTCTTCTCTTCTCTAGTTTTATCTTTTGTAATTATCTGGGATGTTTGGATTATTAATCTGGATGATGTTTTTCTTTATTATTATTATGAACTAAATTTTCATTAAGATTACAACGGAACTTGGTATGTAGTTTAAATTAAATCTTCCCATTGAATGAAAGTTAGTTTTTATTGAATTATTTATTATATCTTTTGCTTATTGATTAATTGTTTGGTCAACAATTACTGTGATAATCTATATAAAATTGGAAGATGGAGTATAGATTGAGATCTGGATATGATAACATCTGTTCATATAATCTGAATAGGGTTAATATGATTAGCATGTAGGATAGGAATATACCTATGTGTCCTTTGTATCCATTGAAAGAATTTGTGCGTTAAACCCTAATTAACTTGATTCACATAAGAATATAGTGAGTTGATTAACTGGGGTGTTCCTTGTAATTTTGTGTCTTAAGGATTGGAGTTAGGAGGATTTGTTCACGTGTTTTGGAAAAAGTGTGTGAATTCTATAAAGCATTCTTGGATAATGATTCATATTAATTAATTGATTTAAATGGGAAGTAAATTGGTTTACATGAAATACTAAGGGAAGTTGTAATCTTAATCTGTTAAATCTGCGGTTATTCTTGTGAAATTCTGATTTTAATTATTAGTTTTGTAAAGTTTAATTTTCAAATCATAAACAATATTTCGTAGTTTAAAATAGGATTAATTGCATTGAGATTAGTAATTGATAAATATTAGTCGGTTTCCTCGTGGGAACGATATCCTTGCTTGCTGAATATTACAATTGAACGCGTATACTTGCGTGTTAAAGTGCTATTAAAAAATTAGGCAACAAGTTTTTGGCGCCGTTGCCAGGGAGATTAGTTTAATATTTTGTCATTATTGATTTTGATAGAATTAATCTTAATTTAAACGTTTTCTTTTCTGTTCTATTCAGGTGCTCTTGACTAGTGAATGCAAATGCGATCAAAGAAGCTAGATTTATTACCTTACGAGGACGACATCGAAAAAAGGTTTCAGCGGTTGCGTCAGTGGGTTAAAGAAACCAAAGAGGCACTTGATAAGAAAGATACTATGGCTGAAGAAGAGCAAAAAGCACTGCGGGATTATGCTACGCCGCGGGTTACTGAAATTCAGTCGAGTATTACGAGGCCTGCCATTACTGCTACAAGTTTTGAGATAAAACCGGGGACAATACAGATGATTCAAAATTCATGTCAGTTTGGAGGGTTACCGAATGATGATACATAGTCAGCTTTATAGAAATCTGCGATACTTTCAAGTACAATAATGTGTCAGAGGATGTAATAAGGCTAAGGCTGTTTCCATTTACTCTCAGAGATAAGGCTAAGAGTTGGCTCCATTCACTACCACCAGGCTCGATTACTACATGGAACGACCTAGCTCAGAAATTTCTTGCAAAGTTTTTCCCGCCTGCAAAAAACAGCAAAGTTGCGGAACGATATCTTCTCTTTCGTTCAGCACGATTCAGAATCACTATATGAAGCATGGGAGAGATTTAAAGACTCATTGCGAAAATGTCCACACCATGGGATTCCTAAATGGCTTCAGGTGCAAACTTTTTATAACGGTTTATTCAGCACAGTGAGATCGAGTATAGATGCTACAGCGGGAGGAGCTATTATGGCCAAGAATTGTGATGAGGGGTATCAGTTGCTTGAAACCATGGCAGCTAATAATTATCAGTGGCCAACAGCAAGAACGACTCAGCCAAGGACAGTAGGGGTGTATGAAGTGGATGCGATGACAGCATTATCAGCCCAAGTGACAGCTCAGATTTCTGCTCTTACAAAGAAAATAGATGCACTTGGGGTACAACCAGTTCAGAAAATGGAAACGATTTGTGAAATATGTGCGGGTAGCCACTCAAGTGATCAATGTACAATAAATCCTGAATCAGTCCAGTTTGTTTCCAGTTATATAAGCAGCAGGGCAGTTATCCAAACAGTTACAATCCAGGAGTGAGAAACAACTCAAATTTTTCTTGGAGTAGTAATCAGTCACATGCTCAAGCACAAGCTTCAAGGCAATCATATCCACCTGGATTTCAGCCACATCAACAATCTCAACAACACCCACAACCTCATCAACCTGACAAGCTATCACAAATGGAAGAATTATTGGCAAGATTAGCAACTCAGTTTGAAGCCACAACGAAAAACCAATCAGCTGCAATAAAGAATCTTGAAAACCAAATTGGGCAGATAGCTAGTGCTTTGAATACTAGAACTCCAGGTTCTTTACCTAGTGATACGGAGAAAAATCCAAGGAATGATGGAAATGAACATTGTAAGGCAGTTACACTCAGAAGTGGGAAGGAGTTGACTACAGATTTTGACGGACAAAAGAAAATAATTTCTGCTGAGAATGACGAAAAAGAGAGTGGAAATTCGGAAAGTAAATCTGGGGAAAAAGTTGTACAAAAACAACAAGAAGATAAGCAAACAACAGTTGTACCACCTGTGCCATTTCCTCAAAGATTGCAAAAGCAGAAATTAGATAGACAGTTTTCGAAATTTTTAGAAGTTTTCAAAAAGCTACAAATCAATATTCCATTTGCAGATGCTTTAGAACAAATGCCTAGCTATGCGAAATTCATGAAAGATATTTTAGCAAGAAAGAGGAAGCTAGGGGAGTTCGAAACTGTAGCGTTGACAGAAGAATGTAGCGCAATTTTGCAAAGAAAGTTACCACCGAAGTTGAAGGATCCGGGTAGCTTCACCGTACCGTGCACGATTGTACCCCAGTTCTTTAATAGATGTTTGTGTGATTTGGGTGCGAGTATTAACTCAATGCCACTTTCTATATACACTCAGTTGGGATTATCAGCACCGAAGCCAACAAATATCTCTTTACAGCTCGCAGATAGATCAGTGACATACCCTAGGGGCATTGTGGAAGACATATTAGTGAAGGTGGACAAATTCATATTTCCAGCCGACTTCATTGTCTTGGACTATGAAGAGGATAAAGACATACCCATTATCCTTGGAAGACCATTTTTAGCCACTGGAAGGACATTAATTGATGTACAAAAGGGAGAGTTAACGATGAGAGTCCAAGATGAAGAAGTAACTTTTAATGTTTTCAAGGCTATGAAATTTTCGAAGGGAGAGGAAGAGTGCTTTAGAGTTGATCTGATTGAAGGAGTGACAAGGGAGGTATTTAGTGAGTATGTGAATGAAGACCCTCTTAAAACTGCATTGGTAAGTGAAAATTTATCTGATGATTTAACTGTGCTAGAATGGATTCAAATGCTAAATTCAGCTCCGAAGTTCACACGATGTTTGCAAAAATTTGAACCTCTGGATTATTGGGGAAAACCGGATGAAAAGGTGAAATCATCCTTAGAAGAACCGCCGACCTTGGAACTTAAGCCATTGCCTAACCATCTACGGTATGCCTACCTTGGTTCTTCTTCTACCTTTCCAGTTATTATTTTTGCATCACTTGATAAGGTTCAAGAAGAAAAGCTACTAAGGGTACTTCGGCAATATAAAACTGCTCTTGGGTGGACTCTTGTGGATATCAAGGGGATAAGCCCATCAATTTGCATGCATAAGATCGAAACCATTGAGAACCTCCCGCCACCAGTTTCAGTAAAGGGTATTCGAAGTTTTTTGGGACACGCTGGTTTTTATGCTAAACTGTTTTTACATGATTTATTATGCATACGTAATATAAATGTGATAAATATTATTCGGTTTAAATGAATTATATTACATGTGTTATAAGAGAGTTTTAATTCTATATAAATTGTATAACATGCATGTAATGTGGCGGTAAGTCTTTTATCTGTTGACTAAAAGTTAAATGCCTATGTCTTGGAAAAGTAAGATAATCATTATCTTGAATATCTTGTTCATATCTCCTATTTTAATGCTATTACTTGCTTCTGTTGCTATAGTAGTGGCGGCAGACTTCGTAATTACTAGAGATATTGGATAAGTATTAAGTCCATTGAGTTATTTATATGACTTGGTCTCTCTAGTCAAAAACTGATAGAGTCAGTTTTCAAAGGATATCCGAAGTCAAATGAATTTGTTATTTCTGTAGCAACGTAATTATTTTTCAAACAGGAATAATATTGGAATGCTAGTTATCTCATTATATCTAATGGTTCTAACAGATTAAAATTTTGACAACAGAAATATTTGTTATTTTCACAACGTTCATTTGTTTTGGGCTATAAAGGCAGAACTGTCATCAGTGAAAAGTACAACACTTACAACACTTGAATTAATATCTTGCACTCATTTACTTTAAAAGCTATTCTCATTTTGGTGCAAATTCTGAGCTGCTGATTCAGTGATATTTCCAGTCAAATTTTCGTGGGCATTAAATTGGTGATATCTTTTACTATTTCTATTTGATCATTGTATTCATTAGTTGAGCCTTGTATTGTTAAATTACTTATTTGCTTTGATCATTAGACCTCTATCATTGTAATCTTAAATTTGTGTTTTAGATTTAGTGTTGTCTAAGGGAATTTAATCCAGGTGGATTAAGATTTGCTTACAAACAGGTTCAAGAAAGTATAGGTGCTTAAGGAGTGCATTGGTGCACAAGGAGCAAGAGTTCTCAAGTGAATTATTGTAATTTAATTCAAAAGAATCTGTATTGTAACAAGAGTATTTTAAAGAATTAAAAGTGAGTCTCCAATACTAGTTGGTATTGGACGTGGAGTAGGCTATTATTATAGAGGGTAATAGTCGAACCACGTAAAAATCTTAGTGTTATTTTTATTGATGATTTTACTTATTTACATTCAAGTTAATTGATTTGCAAAATCACCAAGATATTTTCTTAAACAAAAAGTCAATTCGATAGACTATATTCATTCAGCTAGCTGCATTCAGTTATATAGTTGACTACATTCGATAATTTGGTTAAAGATCTTAATTGGTCATAGTTTGTATCCACACTTATTCAACCCCCCTTCTAAGTGTGCCTTATCTGAATTTCACCTATATTATGACCAACCAACAAATAAGCTTAGGTAGGACACACTAGTGAAGGATTTACTCGTCTCTCCCCTCCTAGTTCTATTCCCCTATCTCCGCCAGAGAAAATATACCAACGCTCTGATACCAATTGTGACGCCCCCAAAATAGGTATACATCACCCATTCTGAGTCGCCAAATACATGGTACAGAAATAAATATAACTTTATTAAAACACTTGTCGCGCAAAATACGACAACACAAACTGTGAGTTTAAATATAAATATTGTCTTTTAGACAATATCCACACTAAAATAAGTCCTCATTACAATTATTAAAATACTATTTAATAAAATAGTAAGGACTGCTAACACCACTGACTAGAAATATCACTCCACACCCCGACTAGTTCCCGCTATATTCTCGCCTCCTGAGAAAAATGGAACAAAAAGGAAAAGGGTGAGCTCAACTAGCCTAGTAAAGAATATTATGACTAAGATAAATATACAACAACTTATCATTAGTCTTCAACAGGAAAAAATCTGATAAAATATAATAGACAACAAGTTTTAGATCAACAACTGCAGCGGAAACAGCAAACCATTAGAAGAGTCAAGTAGAGAATGAGTTCTACTATCTTCTAAGATTTAAAAGTTCATCATCAATATTTTATCCCTGTAACAACAATCAATAGCCATCTTTAATCAAATATTCATCTTTGCACTACAGGCCAAAGATATTCATTTGTATCACCAGTCGGTCATGTTCATCTCAACACCTGTTCATTTTTGCACTACGGGCTAAAGATATTCATCAGTTAATCATTCATCATTGCACTACGGGCCAAAAATATTCAGTAATATCATCATTTATGACTTAGGATGATGAAAAATATTTTAAAGAAAACGAACCAAGTGAGACAGAAGGACAAATATTAGAGATTCGTATTACAGTTTATCCAAGTGCAATAATACTCCATAACAACCAATTGTGAAGTAGAATTCAAAAATAAAGATCAAAACATGGATACAATCAAAGATAGTAACCATAATAGACATCTTGGATAAAAGAAAAAATTTTATTTTTCGGTGAATAGTGTCGTATTCGTGAATAGTGCCGTATACGTGAATAGTATCGTATACGTGAATAGTAACCCCGACACAAAAAGTTCCAAATTTGATAAAAAGTTCATATCAATATTTCAGCATAATGATATTGAAGAAAATAATATTATTTAAGAAGAAAATAATATCCATTACCTCAAGATAACAATACTTCTGTTCGCGAAAATATCGGTATAAGGCTGAAGGAAACTTGCACTGATAAA